>CM076257.1:3627062-4075133 GCA_038380765.1 Odontothrips loti
AATTAGTGTATGCAGCATACGTATTTCTGTTCCTAGATAATTTTCTATTAAATTTTCTCGCTCTTTTTTTGTTTAAGGACAAGGACACCACTACAACTGAGTCGACCAAGTCCAACAAATTCGCCTACCTGGGATCATCAGTTATATTAAACTTATATATTTTTGAAGACAACTTTTAAGTTTCTGTACACCGTGTGTGCTCTTCAAGCTGCAGTGCCGTTTTATTCGTTGTTGACAATAATTAAAATGAAGACTGACTACTTTTGTTCCCAAATCAATTCATTAACCTGCGTCCTGCCTGCTTGTAGAAAGAAGACATTCACGAGGGATTCATTTCCCCCCCACTTTGTATAAATGAGGGTATCCTTGAGACCAACTCAATCAAAAACGAAATACTTTGAGCCATGAGAGTGAAACAATGGCAATCACTGGAGGCATCACATGGGCCTCACCCTTACTATTTGCACATGAATGGTTCGTGAGATTTAACATCGGTTTCTACAAAATAGTTCACAGCCTGCTTCATGGCCAGGAGCACTATGCATGGTCTCACGTCATTCGTTGGAAGAAGGGTGGTGTAACTACTGGGTTTCCATATCTGAGAGCTGAAATTGAACATGATTCAGGACTGCGGCTCAAAGTTTAATGAGATATAAACAATGAAGGCATACTTCATTCGTGGAATATGGAAAGGAGTGAATAAGCTCTTACATTGTCAGCAAATGTCTTTGAACTTGAGAAATACTGACACATACAATAATACTCTGCATTAACTGAAATTGTTCAGCATGGTATGAATACACCAACAAACAGACGATTACGAAAAAATTAGTGTGGAGAGATGTGGAGTTGGGTAAAGTTCACGAGAGCATTATGACCAAGCTTATAATTCAGTCATTTATTTATTTAAAACAATGTACGATTGGAAGCACAGTTAGTCAAGAATGATAAAAATGACAACATTAAAACTATTGATACAAAAAACTTAAAATGGACTAAAAATGACGGGTAGCAAATTCATATGTACAGGTAGCAAGATTAGTTGAAAGTCGACAGCCAAGTGATCATAGGTAGTTAAAATCATATGTAGCAAGAACAAGCCAAAATTCAGTCAGGTGAAAACAGGGAAACCAAATGGTTGCAGCTCAATCACACCTGAAATGGTGAGGCAAATGCCACAAGCAAAACTGGTACGGTAGGCATAAAAATGACAACATTAAAAGTATTGATACAAAAATCATAAAATTGACTAATAATGAAGGGTAGCAAAGTCAAACGTACAGGTAGCAAGAGAAGTTAAAGGTGGCGAGAAGTGAAAATTGAACTCAAATCAAAGTCAAAATTTAAACATGACGGTCAAAAAGTCTGATCACTCTGGTGGAAGCGAAGTGCAAGAAACGGTCGATGCTGATTGTGCCATTCATGAGATTAAGGGTAAAGTTCCGAACTCTCCTGTCATTGTTGATGGCACTAGTTTTTTTGTCTGCAGCATAGGCGTCAAATTCAGCAAGGACTCTCAAATAGTCCCGGCTATGATCCTCAGTCACTTCCTCCACTCCTTCAGCATTGGTGGTTTTTTTTAATAAGCTTGTCCTTAAAGCTGTTATACACTTCAAGGCCGTCGTCCCCAGCCTCAGCCAGAAGCAAGGCCCACTTCACGCAGAGGTAGCTTTTTCTTGTTTTGTAGCTACAAGAAAAATATTAAATTTTTGCTTGAAGTCAGTCCACTTTTTGGCAATGTTGCCACTATGCAAATCAATGGGCCCGGGGCGTCGGGTTGTTCCCTCCATGGGGAGCGATAGCAGGGTCACAATGGGGGACTCTCACTTTCGACTTACTTTCAGAATTCTTCAAGTCTAGCACGTCGAGTAATAGCGCTTTTCACTTTCCCATTTCCCGCGGCTCAGCTACGACTGCGCCATGTTATGTTCTGCGTGTTAAGGCAGGATTCTCGAAATGATTTAGTTCAACACCAAGCTAAGGAGGAGCGCACTGTGGTTTATTGCTCAGACAATGGCGCAGTACCAGAAGTACAAAGGAATGACTCAACAGGGAGGAATGTAGGGAATGTCAGTCAAATTCACATTCATTCATATTAACATTGAACAATGAAGAACGGTAACAAATGACGAACACACGAATGACGACACATTCGGATTGACTTCCACATTCACTCACAACAATGCCCGACAGCAGATGTATTTATTACGATTAAAATCGTTAACCTGAGGTGTTACTGTCGCGCGCCGCATTCATAAGGCCTCTGCGATGGCGGCCAGGCCTAACCCCACAAAACAAAAACAAATATTTTCATTACTCGAAAATGCGATACAAATCGAAAATTGGTGCCACGGCTCGTGATTTTAAGTTAAAAAAGGAGTTGAGGAGGCATCAGACTTCAAGCCCGGCTCCTGCCGTTTCTAAAGAAGCGTGTCGGGACGGGCTAAAAAGTCGATTTTTTTCGGGGGAAAGAATAAAAAAGGTTATTGTCAGACCAACCAACTTATTTCTAGCAACTTTGATTCTATGAACTGACTTGTAATATCGATATTTACCTGGCAAATCGCTCGGCAAAGCGTCGTCGGGGACGATATTTCAAGATTCGCTGGTCGTCGCCATCTTTAAACCGATTTCGCGACCTTTTCCCGTGGACCTAAAAATCCTGTGTCCACAAAAAAAGAAAGACTCATCAGTTTTACCTTCCAACTTAATTTATTTTTAGAACTGTTTTTGCGGGATGTATGTGATCCTTTATTTGAGTTAATTCCGCCCATAGAAACACAGACAAAAACATTATATATTTGAGTATTGGTTAAATTTTGGGATGTATGCCTTTGGGAAGCGCAGAAATTAGGAAGGTGTACGCCTCGGTTTCATTTTGGCCTCTTTTAGAGAGTTCAACCGCCGTGCCAGAATACTAAATGTAAACGGTTCAACTCGACTGAACTCTTTTTCCTCCGTCAACGCCTATATTCAATGGGACAAAAACCAATTTTAAAGGCCCCATGGGAACAACCACGTTGTATCCACGTTGAATCCACGTAACTTCCGTGGATAAGGTGGATGGACTTTTTCCCATTAAAATCTACGTTACAGGAACGTCGATATCTTGTCGATTATTTTGTCGACGTTAAATCAACGTCGATTTATTAGATTGATTTCAATCGACGTGAAGTCAACGTGTATTAAAGATGGTGTGTAGATTTTCATCAGAGAGAACGTAGAATCTACCTCGAAATATCATCGATATCGCAACGCGCCTGATCGATCTTAAAACAACGTAGGAATTACATCAAAATAGCATGGGTTTTATATAGCGTCAAAATCTAGGTGGACATTTAGTCGAAAATGCAGCTCACACATTCCACGATAAATCCACCAAAATCTACGTGGATACTATGATAAATAGTCCACATTGTCCCATCTACGTAACAGCAACCTCGTTCCCACGTAGCCGACTCGTCAGAGAGCAAATGGCATTTAGTCCACGTCACGTCGACATAGGTTCGACGTATCATTCGCTGTCAACCGGCGGAGCGCTATACTACATAAGACCGGCACCTCGCCCTCCTTCAGCATGGCAGTTGGGGTGGTCTTGGGGTAGCATGCGCGCTCTCGGGATCACAGGATGTGGGTTCGAGTCCCACCAGTGAAAGGTCTCTAAAGATAGTTTCGTCATAGTAACCGTGACATATTTTTTGTTCGTACCAAGTTCACAGGTGCGTCGATGTTTGAGGGATTTTAGGTGGATTGCGCGAGCAGCCGGGTCCACGTGGCATCCACGTGGCGGTGACGTTTTGACTTGATAGCGAGTCGATTATCCACGTGGATTTTACGTCACAATCAACGTCATATCTACGTCGTATCCCCGTGGATGTTCCCATGGGGGGTGCACGGCGCGTCATAAAAGGGGCTGGCAACACAGTAGGGATCGCCTGAAGCGATGCTGGCCGCCTGTATGAGGGTCGGAATGTGTCCTTCGCCTTTCCTCCGCACGTCTAGAGATCGCCTAGATGCACGGCGAACTCCATCACCAACTGCACAAAATATAGCGGGGGGAATAAGGTAAGGCACAAAATATGGCCTAAATGTGCAAAACATGATCGGAACGATTTTTTTGCGGGAATCGGTACTTTAGACCGTGCTCTTTCAGATTCGAGTTGGAGCCAAACTCGGAAAACACGGGAACAACCCAAAAAGCGGGTTGCATATCTGCCAGGAGCAGTGCCGCTTTTCCTTTGAAAACTCGTTATAAACCGAGAGCTAGTTGAGATACCGTCGCGGTTGAAACGGCGGGCTGTTCAGAATACAGAGAGTTATCGGTACCAGTTGCATCCCATTCCTGTACAAATTGCGACCTCCAGCGCCAAGAAACTCATTGAACGCCGATGTTCAAAATCAGAAAACAGAGAATAACTCGAAAATTTCCAAGTCGAAAGTACTGATTTTTTGACACTAACAGATGCGCCATTTCATTAGCTTTCAGATAAGCGTTTAAAATTTGGGGTTCGTCGCTTTGGATTTCGAGTGGCACCGCTTTGAACGCCGCCGGGCGGTCCATTCCGGCGACTGTCGCCGTCCCCCGCTCTATCTATCTCTCTCGCACTCACGGCGCTCCCGTAAGGGACGGAAAGGTCCGTAACTCGGCTAAATATCGAGCTAGAATCGTGATTTTTGCTTCTACGCCTTCTTTAGACAGAGCTGATCAAGGTATGTTAGGGAAGCACCTGTTAAGCTGACTGGAAAATAGAAATATTGGACACCTTAATTTTAAAGGTGTTAAAATTTTGGTTCAATTTTAATTAAATTTTTAACATTTTGCACATTGCAGTGATCAGTGGCAATCGGTCATGAGCACAGAGTGTTCAAAGTTTAATTTTGAACCGTACTTTGAACAACCATATGTTTTAAAAGGTTCAAAATGTTAAAAATTTGACAGATTTTCACGTGGCTTCCCAGCCAACGTCGTTCATCTATGCCCAAGGAAGACGTTGAAGCAAAAATCACGATTCTAGCTCGATATTTAGCCGAGTTACGGACCTTTCCGTCCCTTACGGGAGCGCCGTGAGTGCGAGAGAGATAGATAGAGCGGGGGACGGCGACAGTCGCCGGAATGGACCGCCCGGCGACGTTCAAAGCGGTGCCACTCGAAATCCAAAGCGACGACCCCCAAATTTTAAACGCTTATCTGAAAGCTAATGAGATGGCGCATCCGTTAGTGTCAAAGAATCAGTACTTTCGACTTGGAACTTTTCGAGTTATTCGCTGTTTTCTGATTTTGAACATCGGCGTTCAATGAGTTTCTTGGCTCTGGAGGTTGCAATTTGTACAAGAATGGGATACAACTGGTACCGATAACTCTCCTGTGTATTCTTAACAGCCTGCTGTTTCAACCGCGACGATACCTCAACTAGTTATCGATTTATAACGGATTTTCTGAGGCAAAGCCGCACTGCCCCTTACAGATATGCAACCCGCTTTTTGGGGATGTTCCCGTGTTTTCCGAGTTTGGCTCGAACTCGAATCTGAAAGAGGATGGTCTAAAGTACCGATTTCCGCAAAAAAATCGTTCCGTTAATGTTTCGCACATTTTTGTGCCTTATTCCCCCCACTAATAAGGCATCGACGAGGGGGAGGGGTAAGGGGGGCTGCGGCTGCTTCCTGCTCGCACTGCTGTTCACAGCCTACCCAGGCCTCTCACTTCTTCCGCTCTCATTGCTTGTGTTACGGCTGAAGCAGCCCGGGCCCCCTGTGTCCCCGGTAAACATTTGCCATGGCCAGTGTACGGGTAGCGTGCTTCGCACTTCTGGCGCTATCGGGACCTTTCCTGGCTGCTGGTAAGTGCGCTAAGAAGGGAGGACTTTTGAAAGCCCTAGCAGAGCAGCATCGTGCTTTTAATGTTAACTGTTGTGCTGTGTAGATTCGCCGCTCGCGGCGCCGTGGATATCACTTAGGTTATAAAATAGGTGCGTACAAGAATCTGTGAATGATATATGTGTGTGTCATCTTGAAACAAAAAGAAGCAATGTTGAGATGTTCGTTGTGTTAATTTGCAGTAGCTAGCTACCACGGGTTCAAATATATTCGATGATCAGTAAGATCTTGAAACAAAAAGAAGCAATGTTGAGATGTTCGTTGTGTTAATTTGCAGTAGCTAGCTACCACGGGTTCAAATATATTCGATGATCAGTAAGATGTAATATGGAGTATGGGAACATCGATGTTGAGTATTTTTAAAATGAAAATAAATTTTGAAAGTTGGCAGACGGCAGCATAGCTCCGCCCATTCTTGTGGTGCCATCTAGCGCTCTGGCAGGGAACTCCAAGGGTGCAACAAGAGTTACCTATAGCAACGACACTGGCTGGCACTGTGCGGAGTAGAAAAATAAAAATTCCAGCGCTACAAGCACTGAGTCGCCCTCGTTAACCGAACGATATGTTTTGATATTAGTCAATCACAGCTTGAAAAGTTAAAAGAAGAAAAAAATGAAATGAAAACGGACATGTCTAACTTTTGAACCGGCGACCCTCTACACGGTAAAGCGGTCCATTTGACCGCGCGACCAGGCCGACATTGTTGCGAGACTTTTCGTGGCCGACCATCACAAGCCACTGCCGCCGTGCGAAGCGCCAACCAAAGCGCAGAACGATGCGAATACACAGCCGAGTTGGCGACAGCAGGCCTCCTCACTGAACTGGGGGCCACTCTAAAATCAACCGGATTTGATGTGATCACATGGGCAACTCTGGACTAGAGGAGATTGGTTAAGTCTGCTTCTGCAAAATAAACGGGAATTCTTTCTATAGGCATATTGGTACAATTGTTTTAGGTTCTCCGCCCGCTGCGTGCGATGCCAATGTGTCACTTTGAAACATGAAGCAGCCACATTGAGATGTTGCACGTTGTTTTACATTGCATTGAGTTACCACGAGTTCAGCTACATCCTATGATAAGGAAGCTGTAAAATATAATGTGGGCACAACATTATTGAATATTTTTGAACTGAATATAAATTTCTAAAGTTGTCAGAACGGTAGCATGGCTCCGCCCATCTTTGTGGCGCCATCTAGCGATAGTGAAATGAAACTGAATGCGGCAACAACACTTGCTCTGAAGGAGAAAAATAAAAAAAAGCGGAATAGTCGATGCAGAGAGCACCTCGCTCTAGCCCCTGGGCGCACAGTCGAGTGTGGCGTAAGGGTTGCCTGTACGCAAAGATTCAGCGGTCCGCACTGCTTGGCATGCCAGCTTTATCGTTTCCACGATACGGCGCGTGTGTTAGTGCTTGCGCGCGCCGGGTGACGTGTGTTCGTGTGTGCCGGGCAGCCTCCCGTCTTGGCACCCGATAGCGGCACTTCCGCCAGCATCCTGCCCCGCGTCCTCGCTCAATCGCGCACGTGTTGGCGCGCGCCCATACACTGAAAGTACCAGTGTTGTATAGAGCACATCGCAAGTGTGGACGGTCGGGAGAGCATTACAAGTTTGCTTCACCCCCGGGTAGAAGGTAGCGATGCCCGATATGATATATCGGAATATTGATATTTCGTTACGATACTTCGATAATATCGTATCGAAACCGCCCCGTGCGATATATTCGATAATCGATATTGTGTCACGATATATCTCGGAGGACGAAAGTTCCCTCTTCTACGCAACAGTCTGATAAATCTGCCCGCGGTATGTTCCGTCGACGAGGCTGTGACTAACGCTGCGCGAGCCACCCGAAACACCAGCGGTTTCTCTGTCGCACTGGCACTGACACCGGCAATCGGCTAACACCAGAGCACCTTAATCAAAGGTCGTTCCTAAAACGCTTAAGCAATGGCATTTAGGAAGCCGTTAATTCAAAAGCCTGTTAATTTAATTATTTTAAATGTTTATTTATATCTTGAACCTTGATCAAAGATCGCTTCTCATGAAAAGTTTAATCTACGTAATTCGGTCCTTTGCTTCCCAAGTATTTATTTGGCCAGCACTGTCAACCAACTTCTTTTTTTTTACGCGGTACTTCCCGGGTGAAAAGAGTTGTATATAGGACCATATACGAATCGTATAAAATTGTATACACATTGTATATAATCTGATATGGGCCGTATACAAGTGTATACGAATCGTATATGAGACCATACGATTCATACATGATCCCATATATGAGCTGTATATGAAATCGTATACAACAACATAGGAATCGTACACAAGGCAGACATTGTACGGGTTAATATATGAGTTGTATATGGTCCCGTATATGATCCATATACACCTGTGTACGGCCCATATATGTATTGTATACACATTATTTATGACCCCATAAACAATTATAGACGATTCGTATATGGTCCCACATACAACTCTTTTTACCCGGGCTGTCGTTTGGTTCACGAACATTCTCTTGTAAATGTTGTGATGACGCGGGAGGAGGGGGGGGGGGCTCGGCATGCGCATTTGGGCCTCTACTGGGCCTTGCCCTCCATGACGCTGGCTCTCTTGTAGGGATAAATTTAATCGATATTTGACCGATATATCGAAATATCTATATATTTTGGCGATATATCGATATTTTATATCGAATGCATTCGATAAGTTCGATACCGATATTATCGATATCAAGGGTCTCGATATGAAACGCTAGTAGAAGGAGAGGTGGGACCACCGTAGGCGTTTCTTAGGGAACACTTGAAACGTTTACATCGGCGAATGCATCAATTTATGCACTGCGTAGACCGTTTGTTTCCTCGGCCTATGTGTGCATTGAGTGCCTTATACTAAACAGTATACTATGTATTGCAGTCCGGTACAGTAGTACAAGGTGTCCAATAAATCACGCATGATCGATTTTGGCTGCCATTCAGCCAGTTTTAGTTAGTGAGATAGAGGGCCCCGCGCAGGATACGGGGAAGACGACGCGTTTCTTGGAGGCCAAGGCTTTTCTCCTGCTCTGCACAGGGGGTGTCCGGGACTTCTGACCGCGGGGTTGTGTGAGGCGGTTCCTCGTGAACCCAGGGCCGCGTCGGCGTAAGCTTGCATGACCTAATGTGACCTCCAGGACGCCGTCAATAAGAAAATGTAGCGAAATAACCTAGGTTTTCTTACGATATCCCTCGATATCACGATATCCCTCGATACCGCGATATCCCTGTTAGGGGCCATTCACATATTGCGTAATCATGATTTTGGCCACGTAGCCCCCCCCCCCCCCCCTCACGTGCTAACCTAACCTTCCCGTGTTAAGGCATGGCAGGTAATCTGTGCCGAGAACTCCCGCCCCCCTCTTCAAGTAGTTACGTCACATGTGAATAGCCCCATACCAAAAACTCCCGATACCACGATATCCCTCGATATACCACGATATTCCTCGATATCCCTCGATATATCACGATATTCCTCGATACCACGATATCCCTCGATATGCTGATATCCCCGATATGTATCCGTCGAAACGATATATCGATCCATCCTTCGATATGAAGTTAATATCGTATCGCGATATCAAAAAAGGAATATCGCACAGCCCTAGTCATCCAAACTCACGCTGACGCGGCCCTGGGTTCTTGAGGCACCTGTCTCACACAACCCCGCGGTCAGAAGTCCAAAACTGTCCCGGACACCCCCTGTAAAGAGCAGGCGAAAAGCCGTTGGCCTCCTATAAGTGTGTCCTCTTCCCCGTATCCTGCGCGGGGGCCTCGTGGTATGTCCTCTATCTCACGAACCGTTGACCGCAGAGACGAACAGAGGACGGCGCCGCGTCGGCCTGAGTCGTTAATGGGTCTTGCCTGGCGTTACTTTACTGTTGGAGGTTCCTATGTTAACTCCGACTAGCCCAACGACAAAACCCACAACGGCTGAGTGTAGCATAGACGGGGGGATCAAGAGGCTACGTTGAACTGAGGGACTCGATTTTGGGTTAAGGAAACCACCAAGTACTTCCGATGTTGTTCGTCTGAGGCCGGAGACACGTCTGCCTGCGTGTGGCTAGGCTCGTCGCGGCGAGGGCTCGGCCGCTCGCCGCTAGTGCTACCTCAGCATATATCGCCAGTTCGTCTTTTCGAGCCCGCGCTGGTTTGAATGCCAGCGCCACCCTGACATCCTCCCCCTCTGGGAGAAGAACGTCCCGTTCTTACGCTCAAACTGAGGGCCGAATAATCGAAATGACGATTTGAATTTACATTTAGGGCAGATAATAATTTATATGACTCTACGATAATTAATAATCACGCAAATTTTTTTTCTCTGTACTTGTTGGCTTCCGTTTATTGATAAGAAAACTTTCTTTTTTTCTTTTCTTTTCAAAACATCTTTATCATCCAGATTCTTACAACTATTTTCCTACTCTAAATTTCCCTCAGAACCCTGCACTAATTTTACATTTTAAAATTAAGCAACAAAGAACTCGAAAACCAATCTCAATCCGAAACCAATACTGTCCAAAAATATTATTGAGTTCTTGTTTCTTCTTTCTTGAAGTGCAGTGCCCGCCTCCTCGGGGTCGGGAGAGGAAATGTCCGCATTTCCAGCGCACACCACTGTGCAGGTCCTCCGTGGATCCGCCGCCCCGCACTTTTCTCGGGCCGCCACCTCCACACGAGCGGTCGCCTCGAGGTTCAGACATGACCTGTCGTTAGCGCCCCGGTCAACCATTGCGACCATCGCGGTTGTCAGTGCATGATTTGCCCGGTTCGTGCTTCCGTGGCGGATCCCTGATCGTACGGGTGAAATCACCGGAGAACGACGAAGTTGCGCGTGGAGCAAATACCAGCCTCCTTGCGGACTCGGCATGCTCACGCGGGACTCGAACCAAGGAGTCCAGGTCACCGAGTTCAGGCTCAGCTGATGAAGATGCTGACGCCGACTGCTCCTGGCGACGGCCTGGTGACTGGCAGTGGCACGGCGCGCGGTGTTGTGCGCGCTGCGGCCTGGCCGTCGGGCTGCTGCGCGGGTTTACAAGCAGCACGCAGTGCGAGTCCAGCGTGGCCCGAAGATGATTAAGTCAGTGACTTTTGTGGGTGACTGGGTGACTGCAAGGTCCTGCAGGAGTCATGGCGAAGAGAACGAAGACAGATCCGAGGCGGGCTGTTTGACAGCTGCCGGCTCGGGTCAGTGCGCGCGCTGGGGCTCAGTTGACGGAGGCCCAGCGGGAGAGCGGTCAGATGCTGAACATGCAGTCATGCAGATGTCGACTCGCGATGGCCGCGCGTGACGTCCAGCTGCTAGTCGTGCGAGTCGTACTGCGCCCCCCCCCCCCCCTATCCTTCCGTAAGTAAATAGTAAGGACGGTTTGACCCCCCTACCTCCAATGGCCCTTACGCAATTAGTGTACGCTCCCATAATAGGCAACACCACCTGCTACCACTACCATTCATTCTCCACGCAGAAAAATAATAAGTTATCTCAATGATTTTTTTTCTGATGATTTTGGTACAAAAAACATGGTTTCGCTGGGAAAACTAAAATTCAGTTGCTTCGCAGGTAGGTGCCTGAACAAAATATTAATTCTCGCTACAAACTGACAATACGCTGCTTGTCTAAAAAAGCTGCGAACAAATTCCTTATGACGACTAATTTTTCTGCGTGTCGGTTAAGCCTTAGCTGAGATATCCCCTCGTGTTATGTGGTACATTGAGGTGTGGGCTAGAGATGCCCAGCTAAACAAAAAATATCGATATTTGTAAGATCGATATTAACATCTTTCAATAAATTTGATATCGATAAATCGATAATGCGATATATCGACCACATATCGATAATTTGAAGAGGAAACTTAAAACACCGAGATACGAGTTAGTATCAACAGGTTGTTTTTTTATTTCCATAAAAAATCAAATAAAACAAAGTGTAGGCGATGCGACAACGTCTGTAATCAAAACAGGCGCGGTGCGGGCCGGGCCTGAGCTGGGTTCAGTATGCTTATTGCAGCTCGGCCTGACGGCAGACGACGGACATTACGAATGTGACGCCTGACGGTAGTTTTACCGGTGCTGTGCAAGTCTCGGCACCGCCCTCAGGCTGTTTAGAGGACAGTGCTAGGCTTGCGGGAATGTAGCCCAGTTCTGGTCTGGGGAACCTTAAGGGTTGAAGGTAAAGTGGAATAAAGAGGCCGCTGGATTACCTTTACAATGCTTGTACGTCCCGGCCTCCCCCGGTCCGCTCTGCGCCCCTCAGCTGACACTTACCGACTGACGAGCTCCGCTCGGTCAGGCGGGCTCGCGACTCGGTTGCTCGGTGCAGTCTTGCTGACTTTAGAAGTTTTAGGCTTTGGCGGGTGGGGCAGTGCCCCGTTGCGCCACAACGCAACAGTGCATGAATTCATTTCTAAGCGAATACGTTTAATTTACCCTGGGGCCGACATGGGTGCCGGACAACTCGCCCCCGCTATTTCGCCCCCGGTCATATACGGTCTTGGTACATTCTGGCCCCCAATAATATGCCAAATGGGTCCCGCCCCCGTTTCTGCCGCCTCGCTCCCGGGGTAGAGACTGAATCAATATTGCCGATTTCTTATTAGCTGTGATCGTTACGTTTCGGTTTCTTTCTAGAGGTAGGGGAGGTGGACGTGGAAATCGCGCGTTCGGAAGGCGGCCATCCCCCACCCCGGAGGAAATCCACCTTAGAGGCCCATCATAGGCCGATAATTTAAAAGAAATTCAAATATGAATAGAAATCTACTTTTCTACACTGGGGTTGCAATGAGACAGTCAATGGGAAGTCGTTGTCAATTGGTCTCCAATGGATACCAAAATTCCCATTGGTTTAGAAGATCACCCAATTGATTTATGGAACCCTGGGACCATTGGGAGACAAACCAAAGGGAATATGATTCCCAATTGGAGGTAGCTCCCAATGGGAAATGCATTTCCCATGTTATCGCTTGGAGATTCGAACCTTCGACCTTCCACTAAGAACTCCGACCCTCTACTGACTGCGCCACCAAGCTTCCCATGAGAGGCATAGGTCCGTACGGATACTTATTGAAGTGGGAACCCAATGGGGGAATACATTTCCATTTGTTATATTCCAATTGGGGCGCGGATCCCATTGGACGGCTACCAATTGGGAAGAGTCCTTTATCCAATTGGACAATCGACCAACAGGAAGCACTCCGTCAACCCAATGGAATGCCTGGAAGATATGCTATTCCTATTGGATCATTGTCATTGGAACCAATGAGCACCACTGGAATCCTAGTGTGGGTTTTATCTATTTGAACTATGACCGGGACCCAGTTGGACCTGGACCCTATGGGGCGGGACCGAAATGGGTGTGGGGCGAATATGGATGGGGGCGGAATAGCGGGGGCGAGTTGTCCTAGACCCGCTCCTGCCCTGCTCTCGCCGGCCCCCTCGCCCAGTTCTCAGAAACGGGAAAGGCACAAAAAGTGTAGTTTTGTTTCCGTGTTTGAGTCTATTATGCTTTGTATTAGGCTATCCTGGCTTGCATAATATCCGAGGGTGACAAAAATGAGACATGCAATACGTGACAAGTATAGTACAATGTAAACAACCAAGTGATGCCTCCAATTTCAAATTTCTTTTTTGTTTCTTTAATTTTAAAAAGCTGCAAGTTAAAACATGCTTGAATAACAATCGCAACTAAACACAAATGTTCACTCAGAAATCGTTACAACATTGGCTAGCGTTTCAAATATAGGCCTGTCACGCAGCAACCACCTTGGTGGCCATTTTTTTTTTCTGAAGCACTTTCGTAAACTTTCGTAGTTAAGGTTTCTTGCGGAAGCAAAAATGTAGTAACGCTCCCGAATATACTCCATTTGAGCAACTAACTTTTCGTTAGAGCAACAAAACGAGTGCTAAGCCTCCAAACAAAATTTTAGTTCTCAGAACCAAATTTATTGTTAGCCTGAAAATCAACTGAAACATTGCCAGAATTTAACAGGTGAAAGTCTCGCTAGTAGCCAGCTTGCTGGCTGCTTTTTTTGTTACCTCTACGTGTGTCTTATAATTCATTAGAATTTTGGAGACCATCGCACGTATTCGTGTCTACACTCAACAAAATATGCTTAAATCAAGAAAAAAGGTCGCCTACAATGTTGCACATGCTTCAATCAGGCATTTAACGTGAATGCATGATTCAAGCATAGCGATAAGTACGTACGCCCCCACTGGGGGGTCACTGGGTGGGTAAGGCTGGCAGCTGTAGGGACGCGCAGTTAAACGTATACACACCCCGGCTACGAAGTTTGAAGCGCGTCAGCCTAAATTTGAAGCCTAAAGTACAGCAGTGCTAATTCTACTTTGTTTTTTTTTTTCATATGATTTCAGATCATGCTAGGTCTATCCTTCCACTCGAGAGCATCGTGCGGGCAAAAGTTAAGTACGACGCCCAGACCGAAATTAACTTTTCGGCGATAGATGATGCCAATCCTGACAACAGCAGCCTCATTGTCATCGGCGGTGGCTTGAATCGATACGACGGCTACCCTTTCTACTCCAGCTACACCCAATGCGGGCAAGTCTGCAAATTTCACAACAAGGTAAACAATTGAACAGCGAGAAACCCTGGCGAGACCTCTTTCAAATATACACTCTACGTCAACTAGGAATGATGTACAGACTTTGCAAAAAGTGAACTGCACAGTACAACCCGTAGCGTATGTTGGTAATACACCAATATAAGTACTGAGCGTATTTTGACCCATTTGTCAATTTTTTTTTTTTTTGGCGGTGGATATGAACTTAACTGCAGTACTGACATGCCACGGAGTTGACATTTTACCAACACGTGACATACACAGAAGCTGAAGCTGATAATGCCTAATAACAAAAATCGGTCAATCGGATGCCTTTAGACTTTAAGGTGGCAATCATGTGGTAAAAGGTCGAGATACGCTAATACAGAAAACAAATAGGAACAAATTTTTGTGATTCAACCAGGTTCGGCAATTACAAAGTAGAATTGGGCAAAAATATTGCTGCAGTACATTTGTGATTTGCAAGTTCAATTTTAATTGAATTTCCCCACGCACGTTTAACATGTTACACACGTCTGTTTTCCTCTGCACAGAAAACACCACATGTTTTCCTCTGCACAAAAAACACAACATGTTTTCAATCCTACAGAAAACATGTTTACTTGTTTTACTCTGGACTGGAGAGAAGGTACAAGTCCGTTCTCACACTCGACATGTTCTTCTGTTAAACGTTAATTGAAACGGCGCATTGAATTTGCTGTACAGGATCACTCTAGGGCCATCACGCAGACGATTCGCCCTGGCCTTTACACATTCGAGATCCAGAGAGACTCATCGAAATTCTATGTGTGGCTGGAAGGACACGATGACAAAAAAGCATGGGTCCCAATCGGCGAACATCACACAACAGTAGAAATCGGACTGCACGACGACACCACCCGAGGGGAGTTAGAAGTGTCGTATGATGGTGAGTTGCAAGGATCAGCTCTTACGAGAACGAATCACTCGAGAACGCTCGAGAACCAGCCGTCGGCCAAATGTTTTGTGTGCAGCAAAATATGAAATCAGTAAGACCGCCAGCGTTCGATAAATGCACTAGTCATACACAAAGAAAAAGATCCGTGTCCGCAGGTAATGTTTCAGTTGATTTTCGGACAAGCGGTAAATTTTGTTCTGAGAACTGAAATTTTGTAAGTTTTGCTTCCGCAACAAACCTTTCCAGCCCAGCAGCTGACTTTTCGTTGGTACAACTCACAAATAGTGTCCCCAACAGAATATTAGTTGTCAGAACAACAGATTACTGCTTGTCTGGAAATGAACCAAAAAATTAGTTTCGACGACTGATCTTCTTTCACCGTGTAACCCGAGCCATAGCCCACTTTTGGCTAGCTACGGACGACCCATCAACTTCTCAAGTTTATTCGTATTATAAACTCCGAATCTCAGATTCCGCGAAATAATACTTCTAGCCGTGAAGTAGAAAAATGAGCTGACTGGTGCCCTCACCCTTGCAGTTCTTGTTGATCTTTCGAACCGATATCTTTGCAGCAGCCGACTCTGGATCATCTGACACTGATTATGCCGACTTCGAATACCTCACCACCGTATCTGCTCCTGCTCCTGCTGCTGCTACAGGTTATTCTCATTTTCCTGCCAAGCAAGCTATCTTAGCTGCGAGCCTTGTATGCTTCGTACAATCATTCCATGCGTAGAGAAAGATGTCGCCGATCCCAAACGAAAGTTCCCTTTGTCTGCCACTTAGTGCAGAAGATACGTAGCTCTGTGAGCCGCTCTAAACCTACGCGGCTTCATAGCAATTCTGAAACGTATGTCCAGAGCTTTTTTTGTAACGCAACTTTTACGAGACCTAAACCTTTGAAACAGCAAAAGGTATAATAATAATAATAATAATAAAAATAAAAATAAAACGAAACAATAAGTTGTACGTAAATGTTCCCTTCGTTTAGTAGAGGAATCACAAAATTTGACATTTCGGAGACCATATTTTTCTTAACTCTGGGGACTTCTTTATTAATCAATTTTTTCCCCGTGGAATGAGATGAAAGAAAGGTCCATGGTAGCACTATGGAATCCTGAAGTAATTTTGTAATTTCGTAATTTTGTATTTAAGTATAAATTTGGCTTTAAACCTGTAAGATAATAACATTGTTGCATGCTTTCTTTGGTCACTTTCTGTAACGTCCTGTACCTTGACAACCTCACATCACATTTTAGTCCCCGCCTTTGGTTTTATATTGATCCTGGTTTAAACTAAACATTTCAAATTGAGTCGATCCTAATCAAAAGAGCTTTCATTAGCTCTGCGAACCGATGAAAAATTTATGGAGGCAATATACAGAAGTAATCCGTCGTGTTTGTTCTGATCTTGGCCGAGCCTTTCCTCAGAGAGCGAAACCTCCTTTGAGACCATGCTCTTCCTCGTAAACTCTCTGTAAATGAATGAACAATAGGTAATTTCTTGAATTCAGATGCTCTTAATAATGGTATTAATAGTAATAAACTTACTTCATTTTTATAATGTTTTGGCACAGGTGGGTAGTCTAGTTGTAATAATATTAATTCAATGATTGTCTTTGCTCAGCAAAGGTTCTGCCTGAAAATAATGTTTTTTATTTGCAAATTAATTGAGATAGGCAGAAATAATACATCTTTTTAGTGGTAAAAATTATTTAGTATTTATTTTAGTCCTTGCTTTCACACAGAGCTGTCCGGTTGACTGTGACGTCCTGCATATCTACCCGATCCGAGCAATACAATCCGAACAGGGTCCTCCCGTCCTCCTAAATATAGGCCGGACCACCCAGAAAGACGGCCAGCAGCGCCGTGCCGCGGTGGCGCGGTCCGGCTAGCTCAGCGTATCTTCACGGACCACTGAGAGTGGGCGAGGCGGTAGCGGGGGGTGCGCATTAGCAGCCGATCAGCTCATGGAATTGGCGCCGATCTGATCGCACGGCGCAAGACACGCATTACGATCATGGTGTTGAAACCAGCACTAGCACAAAGAGGTAGCGCCTGTTTTATTATCACGGGATTGCGCAGCAGTTAAAGGAAGCAGCCCGACACATGTGAGGAACCGAGTTCCAACCCCAGAATTAAAACCCGCTGTTAGTCGTCCGTCACCTACACGGGGTAGCACCGGAGGTGACGGATGGAGTTCGGTGAGCGTCACTGACCGCGGGGTAGCGCCGGAGTTAGTCCTCAAGGTTCGGCATAAGCACCACACATCGAACAAGCGAACTTCATGATTCTGTGAACATGACGCGTGACCAATATCCCTGCTAGCAAAGGGTATGCAACTTCGGTATTCTTGGTACGCCCTCCAAGTATTCCCGTGGTATTCTCATGGTATTCTCAGGAATAGTATTCGCAATATTCTCGAAAATGAGAACTATAGCTACAAAAACAGATATATTACCTGATTTATCTTTAAATTGAGACGGTATTCTGAGAATTTTTATCAAGTATTCCCAAGTTTTCTTAATGAGAATATATTCTTGGTACGGTAATTTTAGAAGTTGCAGAACCTTGCCTGCTAGCCAGTGGGTTCGTCCGTGAAATGGCACCGCTGTTACGCACGGCCCGTGTTAGTTAGCCCATTGCCAGTCGGGCGGCCAGAGGAAGTGGAAGACGCAACCAAAACCCAAGATGAACAGGTTCAGCGGGAATTTAGTAAAGCTAAGCACCGTTATAAGGTTCAGAATGTTCTAATAGATAGAACTATCATTAGCCTGAATGAGCGATTCAGCGCTAATAAGCAGATGCTCAAAGACTGTGCAGCACTAGATCCTAAGCGGTTTTCAGAGCTTAAGAGGGCGCTATACAGACGAAAAGTTCCACCAGCTCCATCCAGCCCGGATCGGCACGGAGAAGACATACGTTCGGGAGGTTTTGGAGGCCTGGGTCTGGAGGGTGTATGGGGGCGACGAGCAGTGCGAGTCGCACTGCACGCTGCGTTATAGTAAATGAATAGGAGGTCATTGCCTTGTTAGCCGAGGCTGCTGCGGCTGCCGTCCGGAGGCAGGGCGCCTGTGTCTCATCTGCGAGATTCCGGCCACTCCGGCCCAAACCGACACATTTTTACCGGTCAAAATTGGGCTAGAGACGCAGTTCGAGAGTTTTTCCCCTGTCCCCTCCAGTCCTCTGTTTCCCATGCCTCTTCCCCGGCCCTCGCGTTCGCGGGAGCGTGCGTCACCGAGTGGCCGACGCCGACGGCAGTCCAGCTCTCCCTCTTCCGGCTCACCACCGCGCCGTAGCGTCCATCGCCGTCTCGGCGTGCGCGAGCGGCCCGTGTCGGCCACAAAGTACAGAAGAACCAGAGGGTCAGCTCTTACGGAGCCCTCCCAACCATCGCGGCACGGGAGGAGGTGGGGGAGCCCCGGCGGCTCGGCCGGATACAGGGCGCATACCAGCCCAAGTACCAACCCAAAACAAAAAAATTGACACCTTCGACCCCCCCAGTATGCGCTCTTTTTTTCGATTAACTGTCTTAAATGAAATTTCATTTCATTAAGGGAACGTTTACACGCATGCGTAAGCTCATTTTTAAATATTTCTAACGATCGCATTTTTTTCATCGGCTCCTATGCATTCGCGTTCGGTACGTTGGTACCGTCTACCTCTGAGACGCCATTTTCTGAGACGTCTGCTGCAGCGCTCGTCCTGACCATCTGTTTGTTTTGAAGAACTTAGAAGAATTTTCACTGAGTTTGGTGTTCCACTGCAGTTGAGTTATTTCCAAAGGTACGTACATTAATTCTAGCGATAAATTTTGAGTGCGCATAATATGTGGTTTTAGTCAAATTCTCTACTCTTATGCCGGGCCAGAGCGAGGCTTTCGTATGTTTACATTCTTCATGGAGCCTACACAATCTACTTTGAAATTCATGTTGGTTTTCTGTCTCCCGATATTACTGTGTTGCATTTTTAGTGCGTTGTCGATTCTCACAGTCTTATTATTATTGAGAACTTACGGCAAGTCATACATTTCGTATTATATCTCGTCTTGGACGAGCCGCCATAACCCAACAAAGTCAGCTGATGGTGAAGTGAGCAAGTATAAACGGGTCCTCCTTTTTTTCCCCATCACGCATTTGAGTTGATAATTTGAGAGATAATTCCTAGATCACCCTGTAAAATGTTTTTCCTTGTAACTATCTTGCTAGTCTTGTATGTGTAGTATTCGACTTGGATCATGATGAGTTGCGTCAACAGTCCTGGCAAAGTGTTTTAACGTCTGGTGTCTTTTTTTTTTATTTCTGTCCCATTTATATTTGCCATGGTATTTAATAATCTATACTCTTAGTGCCTTTCTTTTTGAATGATCATGATATTGCTGCTCAGTTCTGAAACTTTAAGTTGAACCCGAATAGTACTTTTGTTGTAACACCAGTTTCTCGTTAGCTCATTGCGAGCAATGTTGATAGTGGTATACCAAAATGTGAATACCTTCTGCAGTTTCCTTTTTCTTTTAATTTTTTCTAATAACATTGCTGATATCACCCAGCTGCTTTTGCTCTGAAAATAAAATGTTTTCAAACTAGAACTTCCAGATAATTTGATTACTTTGAGTCTGTATGCAATCTGAATTTTCTCCACTAATCCTGTTTTTTCCCTTCTGTTGATTTCAGTGGCCGAGTCTCTAGAAGAATATGAGGTCTACTTTTCACCTCTGTTGTTGCCATTTTTATTTTTCATTTTGTATTTGTGATATCACCTTCTTGTTTTGAAATTATTGCCATTTTATGTAACAACTTTGTTTATTTGCTTTGTCATTAAATTGTACATTTATTCAGAAATTATGTCTCATAATTACCCTTATCATCCCTGAAAGAAAGAAAGAAAGCCAGGGGAGAGGAAAATTGGGGGGGGGGGGGGGGGGGGGGGGGGGGGGGCAAAAACCAATGCTCCGGTTACCTACTTTTGTGGCCTCATATTTCCTAATCTGGCCCAGTCAATTAGGATTAGATCATTTCATTTCACAACAGGACAAGCCCGCAATGGGCCACAAACTTTAAAAAATACGAGAAATGACCAGGAAACGTGAAAATACCGCTTTAAAAGTACCCATGGGCCCACCCGGCACCGCCCGGTCCCGTGCCACGCATCCAGGCTACCATTTGAATCCGTGGCGAAAACCCCGCCACTCGGCCGTTAGTGGCGCATACCCGTCACGGGAGCGCGCTGCAGTCACCATCCGGGCCAGCCCCACGCGCTCGGCGGCTCGGCGGCGGCCCGTCGGGTGCCCCGAAGGTTGAGACCCGAAGCATGGGAGCAGACCCTCTGGTTCTTCTGTACTTTGACGGGCGTCAAGTTGGCCAACTCAGTTGGGCCAACTGAGAATCAGCCGAGGCCGAGACCGACCGCGCTCCGTGACCGACCCCGCTTCATACAGCCACCCATTGAGGCCCGATCGGCCGAGGCCGTTGTCCGGCGGGTGTGCCTACCTCCCAGGGGCAATTTTAACAAAATCGCTTATACGTGGCCCCATGGGCCCCCAATGGGACACGATCGATGCAGGCCGTTGTCCGACGGGTCTGCCTACCTTCCAGGGGCAATTTTAACAAAATCGATTATACGTGGCCCCATGGACCCATAGTTGGGCCCCATCGACCAAGTCGCTGTCCGGCGGGTCTGCCTACCTTCCAGGGGCAATTTTAACAAAATCGCTTATACGTGGCCCCATGGGCCCCCAATGGGACACGATCGATGCAGGCCGTTGTCCGACGGGTCTGCCTACCTTCCAGGGGCAATTTTAACAAAATCGATTATACGTGGCCCCATGGACCCATAGTTGGGCCCCATCGACCCAAGTCGCTGTCCGGCGGGTCTGCCTACCTTCCAGGGGCAATTTTAACAAAATCGATTATACGTGGCCCCATGGACCCATAGTTGGGCCCCATCGACCCAAGTCGCTGTCCGGCGGGTCTGCCTACCTTCCAGGGGCAATTTTAACAAAATCGTTTACACGTGGCCCCATTGGCCCCCAATTGGACACGATTATTGCAGGCCACTGTCCGACGGCTCTGCCTACCTCCCCATTTGTACTTTGGGCCATTTCCTGTCGGCTCAATAGTCCGACCACTGGCTCTGAGTGTGGCGACGGTTTAAAGTGTCGGCAACAATTTTGTGACCTACCCCTAAAGTTGGCAAAAAACTTGGGGTCTTGTGTTATTTTCTCCCTTAGTGGCATCTTTTAGCGAGGTGACAAAATTGTTCCCGTTTGAGATTTGGACATTTTGGCACATTTCTAGTCGGTTCAATAATCCGACCACTGGCTCTAAGAGTGGCTACGGTTTAAATTGTCTGCAACAATTTTATCACCTATCCCTGAAAGACTTGATCAGCATGGCTTTGTTCGCTCTGAGCTGCATCTTGATGCTAGGCGCGGTAAAGCAGTAGAGTCTTTGAGGATTGCGTTGGGCATTACTACTTCAATTCAGCAAGGCACCACAGTGAACATTACCGTAGGTTTAAGGTGCCGAACGTTTTGGAACTGCCTAACGTTAATGGAACAAGATTTGAAAGAAAATCTCTCAGCGCCTTTGAAAGAAATGCTACGATCCGTGAAAACGAAAATTTCGTGGGGTATCAGGGATACAAGCGCATCGTCATGTGGTTTGTTGATCCTGAGGCTGATGCCATTTACGCAAGGTACGCAATTTGCACAGACATTTCAAGTTTCCTCTAACCATCCATTGTGGTTCTACAAAAAAAAAAGACAACCATAAAAATGAAAATACTGCTACACCTCGTGAAATACTGCCAGGCCTGAACCGTGCAAATTCGCATTGGGCGGGACCTAATCACCTAAAACAGCTGCATTGTGCAATGCAGCTGAAACCGACCGGGAACATTTTTGTCACGTACCCCTGAACTTTGGACTTTGGCTGCTACAGATGGCATCTTGGCCAGGGAAAGGACTTTCAAGTCGTGTGACAAAAATCTTCCCAGGTGAAATTTCTAGTTTTCTCTGCATTTTCTAGCGGTTCCATGCTCTGTCTGTCTGCTGAAAGAGTGGCGCAGCTAAAGTCGACCGGGAACATTTTTGTCACGGACCCCTGAACTTTGGACTTTGGCTGCCACAGATGGCATCTTGGCCAGGGAAAGGACTTTCAAGTCGTGTGACAAAAATCTTCCCAGGTGAAATTTCTAGTTTTCTCTGCATTTTCCAGCGGTTGCACGCTCTGTTTGTCTGCTGAAAGAGTAGCGTAGCTAAAATCGACCGGGAACATTTTTGTCACGTACCCCTGAACATTGGACTTCGCCTGCCAGAGATTGCAATTTGGCCAGGGGAGGCACTTTCATGTCGTGTGGCAAAAATCTTTACGTGTGAAATTTCTAGTTTTCTCTGCATTTTCTAGCGGTTCTATGCTTCGTCTGTCTTCTGAAGAAGTGGCGTAGCTGAAATTGAGAGTTAAGATATTTGTCATTCCTCTGAACCTTGAACTTTGACCCCCAGCCAACTAGGACGCCAAATCAAAATTTTTAGTTTTCTCTGCATTTTTTAGCGGTTCCATGCTTCGTCTGTCTGCTGAAAGAGTGGCGTAGCTAAAATCGACCGGGAACATTTTTGTCACGTACCCCTGAACTTTGGACTTTGGCTACCAGCGAATGCATTTTTGCCCGGGGAGGCACTTTAAAGTCGTGTGACTAAAATCTTCCCAGGTGAAAATTCTAGTTTTCTCTGCATTTTCCAGCGGTTCCATGCTTCGTCTGTCTGCTGAAAGAGTGGCGTAGCTAAAATCGACCGGGAACATTTTTGTCACGTACCCCTGAACTTTGGACTTTGGCTGCCAGAGAATGCATTTTGGCCAGGGGAGGCACATTCAAGTCGTGTGACAAAAATCTTCCCAGGTGAAATTTCCAGTTTTCTCTGCATTTCCTAGCGGTTCCATGCTTTGTCTGTCTGCTGAAAGAGTGGCGTAGCTAAAATCGACCGGGAACATTTTTGTCACGTACCCCTGAACTTATGACTTTGGCTGCCACAGATTGCATCTTGGCCAGGGAAAGGACTTTCAAGTCGTGTGACAAAAATCTTCCTAGGTGAAATTTCTAGTTTTCTCTGCATTTTCTAGCGGTTTTATGCTTCATCTGTCTCCTGAAGAAGTAGCGTAGCTGAAATTGAGAGTTCGGATTTTTGTCATTCCTCCGAACCTTGAACTTCGACCCCCAGCCAACTAAGGCGCTAATTCAAAATTTCTAGTTTTCTCTGCATTTTCCAGCGGTTCCATGCTTCGTCGGTCTGCTGAAAGAGTGGCGTAGCTAAAATCGACCGGGAACATTTTTGTCACGTACCCCTGAACTTTGGACTTTGGCTGCCAGAGAATGCATTTTGGCCAGGGGAGGCACTTTCAAGTCGTGTGACAAAAATCTTCCCAGGTGAAAATTCTAGTTTTCTCTGCATTTTCCAGCGGTTCTATGCTCTGTCTGTCTGCTGAAAGAGTGGCGTAGCTAAAATCGACCGGGAACATTTTTTCACGTACCCCTGAACTTTGGACTTTGGCTGCCACAGATGGCATCTTGGCCAGGGAAAGGACTTTCAAGTCGTGTGACAAAAATCTTCCCAGGTGAAATTTTTAACTTTCTCTGCATTTTCCAGCGGATCTACGCTCTGTCTGTCTGCTGAAAAAGTAGCGTAGCTAAAATCGACCGGGAACATTTTTGTCACGTACCCCTGAACATTGGACTTTGGCTGCCAGCGAATGCATTTTGGCCAGGGGAGGCACTTTCAAGTCGTGTGACAAAAATCTTCCTAGGTGAAAATTCTAGTTTTCTCTGCATTTTCCAGCGGTTCCGCGCTCTGTCTGTCTGCTGAAAGAGTGGCGTAGATAAAATCGACCGGGAACATTTTTGTCACGTACCCCTGAACGTATGACCTTGGCTGGCACAGATTGCATCTTGGCCAGGGAAAGGACTTTCAAGTCGTGTGACAAAAATCTTCCCAGGTGAAATTTTTAGTTTTCTCTGCATTTTCCAGCGGTTTCACGCTCTGTCTGTCTGCTGAAAGAGTGGCGTAGCTAAAATCGACCAGGAACATTTTTGTCACGTACCCCTGAACATTGGACTTTGGCTGCCAGCGAATGCATTTTGGCCAGGGGAGGCACTTTCAAGTCGTGTGACAAAAATCTTCCTAGGTGAAAATTCTAGTTTTCTCTGCATTTTCCAGCGGTTCCGCGCTCTGTCTGTCTGCTGAAAGAGTGGCGTAGATAAAATCGACCGGGAACATTTTTGTCACGTACCCCTGAACTTATGACTTTGGCTGCCACAGATTGCATCTTGGCCAGGGAAAGGACTTTCAAGTCGTGTGACAAAAATCTTCCCAGGTGAAATTTCTAGTTTTCTCTGCATTTTCTAGCGGTTTTATGCTTCATCTGTCTCCTGAAGAAGTGGCGTAGCTGAAATTGAGAGTTCGGATTTTTGTCATTCCTCCATCCCCCGAAAAATTTTGATTTGGCGTCTTAGTTGGCTGGGGGTCAAAGTTCAAGGTTCAGAAGAATGACAAAAATCTTAACTCTCAATTCAGCTACGCCACTTCTTCAGGAGACAGACAAAGCATAAAACCGCTAGAAAATGCAGAGAAAACTAAAAATTTCACCTGGGAAGATTTTTGTCACACGACTTGAATGTGCCTCCCCTGGCCAAAATGCATTCTCTGGCAGCCAAAGTCCAAAGTTCAGGGGTACGTGACAAAAATGCTCCCGGTTGATTTTAGCTACGCCACTCTTTCAGCTGACAGACGGAGCATGGAACCGCTAGAAAATGCAGAGAAAACTAGAAATTTTGAATTAGCGCCTTAGTTGGCTGGGGGTCGAAGTTCAAGGTTCAGAGGAATGACAAAAATCTGAACTCTCAATTTCAGCTACGCCACTTCTTCATGAGACAGACGAAGCATAAAACCGCTAGAGAATGCAGAAAAACTAGAAATTTTACCTGGGAAGAAATTTTTTACACGACTTGAAAGTCCTTTCCCTAGCCAAGATGCAATCTGTGGCAGCCAAAGTCCAAAGTTCAGGGGTACGTGACAAAAATGTTCCCGGTCGATTTTAGCTGCGCCACTCATTCAGCAGACGGACAGAGCATGGAACCGCTGGAAAATGCAGAGAAAACTAAAAATTTCATCTGGGAAGATTTTTGTCACACGCCTTGAAAGTGCCTCCTCTGGCCAAAATGCATTCTCTGGCAGCCAAAGTCCAAAGTTCAGGGGTACGTGACAAAAATGTTCCCGGTCGATTTTAGCTACGCCACTCTTTCAGCAGACAGACAGAGCGTAGATCCGCTGGAAAATGCAGAGAAAGTTAAAAATTTCACCTGGGAAGATTTTTGTCACACGACTTGAAAGTCCTTTCCCTGGCCAAGATGCATTCTCTGGCAGCCAAAGTCCAAAGTTCAGGGGTACGTGACAAAAATGTTCCCGGTCGATTTTAGCTACGCCACTCTTTCAGCTGACAGACGGAGCATGGAAACGCTAGAAAATGCAGAGAAAACTAGAAATTTTGAATTAGCGCCTTAGTTGGCTGGGGGTCGAAGTTCAAGGTTCAGAGGAATGACAAAAATCTGAACTCTCAATTTCAGCTACGCCACTTCTTCAGGAGACAGACGAAGCATAAAACCGCTAGAAAATGCAGAGAAAACTAGAAATTTTACCTGGGAAGATTTTTGTCACACGACTCTAAAGTCCTTTCCTCGGCCAAGATGCTATCTGTGGCAGCCAAAGTCCAAAGTTCAGGGGTACGTGACAAAAATGTTCCCGGTCGATTTTAGCTTCGACACTCTTTCAGCCGACAGACAGAGCATGGAACCGCTGGAAAATGCAAAGAAAACTAGAAATTTCACCTGGGAAGATTTTTGTCACACGACTTAAAAGTGCCTCCCTTGCCCAAAATGCATTCTCTGGCAGCCAAAGTCTAAAGTTCAGGGGTACGTGACAAAAATGTTCCCGGTCGATTTTAGCTACGCCACTCATTCAGCAGACAGACAGAGCGTGGAACCGCTGGAAAATGCAGAGAAAACTAAAAATTTCACCTGGGAAGATTTTTGTCACACGCCTTGAAAGTGCCTCCTCTGGCCAAAATGCATTCGCTGGCAGCCAAAGTCCAAAGTTCAGGGGTACGTGACAAAAATGTTCCCGGTCGATTTTAGCTACGCCACTCTTTCAGCAGACAGACAGAGCGTGGAACCGCTGGAAAAAGCAGAGAAAACTAAAAATTTCACCTGGGAAGATTTTTGTCACACGACTTGAAAGTGCCTCCCGTGGCCAAGATGCCATCTGTGGCAGCCAAAGTACAAAGTTCAGGGGTACGTGACAAAAAATGTTCCCGGTCGATTTTAGCTACGCCACTCTTTCAGCTAAAAATTTTGACAGACAAGAGAGCATGGAACCGCTAGGAAATAAAACCGCTGCAGAGAAAACTAGAAATTTCACCTGGGAAGATTTTTGTCACACGACTTGAAAGTCCTTTCCCCGGCCAAGATGCTATCTGTGGCAGCCAAAGTCCAAAGTTCAGGGGTACGTGACAAAAATGTTCCCGGTCAGTTTCAGCTGCATTGCACAATGCAGCTGTTTTAGGTGATTTGGTCCCGCCCAATGCGAATTTGCACGGTTCAGGCCTGGCAGTATTTCACGAGGTGTAACAGTATTTTCATTTTTATGGTTGTTTTTTTTTTTTTTGTAGAACCACAATGGATGGTTAGAGGAAACATGAAATGTCTGTGCAAATTGCGTACCTTGCGTAAATGGCATCAGCCTCAGGATCAACAAACCGCATGGCGATGCGCTTGTATCCTTGAAACCCCACGAAATTTTCGTATTTACGGATCGTAGCATTTCTTTCAAAGGCGCTGAGAGATTTTCTTTCAAATCTTGTTCCATTAACGTTAGGCAGTTCCAAAACGTTCGGCACCTTAAACCTACGGTAATGTTCACTGTGGTGCCTTGCTGAATTGAAGTAGTAATGCCCAACGCAATCCTCAAAGACTCTACTGCTTTACCGCGCCTAGCATCAAGATGCAGCTCAGAGCGAACAAAGCCATGCTGACCAAGTCTTTCAGGGATAGGTGATAAAATTGTTGCCGACAATTTAAACCGTAGTCACTCTTAGAGCCAGTGGTCGGATTATTGAACCGACTAGAAATGTGCCAAAATGTCCAAATCTCAAACGGGAACAATTTTGTCACCTCGCTAAAAGATGCCACTAAGGGAGAAAATAACACAAGACCCCAAGTTTTTTGCCAACTTTAGGGGTAGGTCACAAAATTGTTGCCGACACTTTAAACCGTCGCCACACTCAGAGCCAGTGGTCGGACTATTGAGCCGACAGGAAATGGCCCAAAGTACAAATGGGGAGGTAGGCAGAGCCGTCGGACAGTGGCCTGCAATAATCGTGTCCAATTGGGGGCCAATGGGGCCACGTGTAAACGATTTTGTTGAAATTGCCCCTGAAAGGTAGGCAGACCCGTCGGACAGCGACTTGGGCCGATGGGGCCCAACTTTGGGTCCATGGGGCCACGTATAATCGATTTTGTTGAAATTGCCCCTGAAAGGTAGGCAGACCCGTCGGACAGCGACTTGGGTCGATGGGGCCCAACTATGGGTCTATGGGGCCACATATAATCGATTTTGTTAAAATTGCCCCTGGAAGGTAGGCAGACCCGCCGGACAACGGCCTGCATCGATCGTGTCCCATTGGGGGCCCATTGGCCCCGTATAATCGATTTCGTTAAAATTGCCCCTGGAAGGTAGGCAGACCCGTCGGACAACGGCCTGCATTGATCGTGTCCCATTGGAGGCCCATGGGGCCACGTATAATCGATTTTGTTGAAATTGCCCCTGGAAGGTAGGCAGACCCGTCGGACAATGGCCTGCATCGATCGTGTCCCATTGGGGGCCCATGGGGCCACGTACAATCGATTTGTTAAAATTGCCCCTGGAAGGTAGGCAGACCCGTCGGACAACGGCCTGCATCGACCGTGTCCCATTGGGGGCCCATGGGGCCACGTATAAACTATTTTCTTGAAATTGCCCCTGGGAGGTAGGCAGACCCGCCGGACAGCGACTTGTGTCGATGCGGCCCCACTAGGGGTCCATGGGGCCACGTATAATCGATTTTGTTAAAACTGCCCCTGGAAGGTAGGCAGACCTGCCGGACAACGGCCTGCATCGATCGTGTCCCATTGGGGGCCCATGGGGCCACGTATAATCAATTTTGTTAAAATTGCCCCTGGAAGGTAGGCAGACCCGTCGGACAACGGCCTGCATCGATCGTGTCCCATTTGGGGCCCATGGGGCCACGTATAATCGATTTTGTTGAAATTGCCCCTGGAAGGTAGGCAGACCCGTCGGACAACGGCCTGCATCGATCGTGTCCCATTGGGGGCCCATGGGGCCACGTATAATCGATTTTGTTAAAATTGCCCCTGGAAGGTAGGCAGACCCGCCGGACAGCGACTTGGGTCGACGGGGCCTAACTATGGGTCCATGGGGCCACGTATAATCGATTTTGTTAAAATTGCCCCTGGAAGGTAGGCAGACCCGTCGGACAACGGCCTGCATCGATCGTGTCCCATTGGGGGCCCATGGGGCCACGTATAAGCGATTTTCTTGAAATTGCCCCTGGGAGGTAGGCACACCCGCCCGACAACGGCCTCGGCCGATCGGGCCCAATGGGTGGCTGTATGTAGCGGGGTCGGTCACGGAGCGCGGTCGGTCTCGGCCTTGGCTGATTCTCAGTTGGCCCAACTGAGTTGGCCAACTTGACGCCCGTTTCTGTACTTTGTGGTGTCGGCTGAGAGGCTGCTGACGTACCGTCAGCGGAGGCGCCAGCGTAACAAGCAGAGGCGACGCCAGGATGTACAGGCGCAGCCCAAGGCCAAACCCAAAGCGCAGCACAAGGCCCGCACAAAAGCGAAGTCTGCAGCGCAACGGCAGCGCAAGCGCCGCCGCCGTCAGAAGCAGCAGCCTCGGCAGCAGCAGACCTGGCAACAGCCGCAGCAGCAACAGCTGCAGCAGCCTGCCTGGTCCCCGCTGGAGATGCTGTGCCAGCTGCAACAGAAGCAGCAGCGGCAATGGAGCCGGCTGCTGGAGACGCAGCAGCTCCAGGACCAGCTTCTGGAGACGCAGCAGCTCCAGGACCAGCTGCAACAGCGGTTGCTGGGCGCACCCGTGCCGATGGCGCCCCAGAGGATGCCAGCGCCGCAGGTGCCGCCCCCGACCGTGCCACCCCCGCCGATGATGCTGCCGCCATCTGGCTGCCAGGTGCAGCCCGTGGCCCTGCAGAATGGGTATGGGTATGGGTACCCGTACGGGTGGCGTTCAAACTGAACGTTTTCATTCTCTGCTTTAGTATTTTTGGTGTTTCGATTACACCCCTCAATTTTCAAACTTTTTAATTAAAGTTTCATGTGATGTTCTCTATGCGCTGTTCGTTATTTTCACCTTCACTTCACCCTGGGCTCAACTCCGCGTCGCACGGAGAGGGAAAGGAGGGTGCGATGAGAACGAGCAGCCCGCTACGAGGTGCGTGAGGCACTCGTTGGCGCTGAGAACATCGGAACGAGAACATCGGCAGTAGCAGTTTTTGGAGCTGTTCATCAACATTACAAGGGGAGTAATATTCAGAATGACAGATTTCAGTTAATGTGTCTGACCTTGTCTTTGGCAATGTTGCAGTTCGTCTCGTGCACAATGGAGGCCCAGTGGCAGTGCTCTAGATCTGAATTGGCTTCGTATGGACCGTAGTGTCCGCCAAACCTAACGCAGCTCTCTTGCAGGACTGCCGTCTTGTTCTGGGACAAGTGACTTTCCGATTGCATGTGCGTGTTTCAGCCTCCCTGTCCCGATCCTGGTCCTGCGTCATCGCTGTCCCGTTCCCGTCCTGATCCCCTCCGGCTTGGCCAGTTCGAACACCATCATGGTGACGGGTAGCGCATCAAGAAGGAGATACGGCCCTGAATGGAGAGGTTTCCGCCTCCCGCGCTATCGTCCTGAGGGTGACACTTCAAGAAGGAGATCCCGGCCCTGAATAGAGAGGTACCCGCCTCCTAGAGTCACCACCAGTCCAGTCATCTCAAGACGGCTGATTTTTGGGATGAACGCCTGGGTCGGTTTAAACCACTCACAAAGTGGATTGTTCCCGTACTCCTTAGGCCGAATGGGGGTGTTCATCTAGGGGATCCAAAGTTTCCTTTCTTTTCGTTTTCCTTTTTGTTTTCTCAAGACTGTTTGGGTCGCTTTGCTTTAGGGGTGGTCTCAGCCTCTCAAAGAAAGAGAGGGGTAGTTGTAGTGTTCTAGAGTCAAGCGAGCTAGCCTCGCCCCTAAACCATGCGCGACCCAGCGCCTTTCTACAATCGCACCGAACAGTCCAGCGCGCCGGCGCTAGCCAACAGTGGCCTGCCCGGGCAGACACAAGCGGACCGCGCTACGAGTAGCACCTCCTGTACCGTCCCTGGTTTGGCTGATTAAAGTTCCTTTGATCACAGCAGTCCTTGTGTCTCCTTTCCAGTCCAGAACCGTAACTTTACATTATGCTGGGAGCCGACACCTCTGGCATACTCTGTAAAGACAGCATTCATTTTGAGACAAATCACAGAGAAAACATTGAAAACACTAGGCCTGGAGGTGGAGGTTGTACGGAAAATACGAAGCAATATATGCGCTCCAGCATGTTTCACACGGGATGACAGGGTGGGAAGACCAGTCAGGGCATCTCTCACATTGATATTTACCTATGATTGCTTCGATTGGTGGCCTGTAAAGTTGCTTCACCTCCTTAGTCGTAGAACCAGTTGGGGCGGCTCTCCATTCCTGCCCAGTCAGAGTGCAATTGATGATGGCTTCAAGAACCAAGAAGTAGGCGCCTGGCGACATGATTGACAGAGATAGACTTGCCAATAGCATCTTTCAAGATTTTCACGTTGCAGTAAATGTCTTTGTTGAGTAGTGTCATGCCCTGGAACAAGAAGTGCAATCATCAAACAGAGAATGTGTGAATTTGTTTGGCAAAGTCAATTGCGTTGGCTGCAAACAATTAACTTTCCAGATCAAAGAGGAACTCCACATTGAAGGAGACCAGGTTTTGTGGTCATAGCCATTAAAATCAAAAACTCTTCTTTCCAATGTTCTATTACATTCCCCGATAATTTCTGTTTTGAATTTGAACCACCCGTTCGGATTTTCGTTTTTTAAATTTTAAATTAAAAAACTAAAATCTGAACGGGTGGTTCAAATTGGAGACCATTGGAACTAATTTTTTTTATCGACTTTGAATACCAAACATCAGAACCTGGTCTCCCCAATAAGGAATTCCTCGATGATCATGAGCCATTTACACACTACAGAATAAAATACTTGCTGGCCCTTCTCCAATTAACTGGCTTTTACTTGCCTCTTCATCATCAAGATTGAGTACAGAACCCTCACTATCTTCATGATCATTCTTTTTAACTGCAACAAAATACAAGAAAATCAGTGAATGATGAAAGAACAATAAGAAGGCACCTAAACTCACAACTCACCAGAAGTAACTGAGACAGTTTTCTGCTCATCTGGAAAGAAAAATAGGGGATATTTACCGAAGAAGCCTAAAACCTTACGACATAAAACACTCCTCCAAATTTACGTAAAAAGTCTGATTTGGCAAGGAGCCTTAACTTGTGTCTCTTGGACTTACACCACTTTGTCAAAGTACCAGTGAAGTAAGAAAGCTGACATTCATCCTTAAGGTCAGCACTGCTATCCAAGCCACCAAGAAAGGGTGGAGTTGGTACTCGGTTTGCCTGTGTGCTTTCAGTTTTGGCAGGAGACTTCAGAATTGCCGTTTGTTTGTCGCCCTTTGAGGCTTCATTCTCATCTGAAGAATTGCAGAATAAATCAGCGTGAACCATTCAATTGAAACCATTTCCAGAGCAACAAAACTGACATAAAATCTGTTACTAATACACATTATCTTTTTGTCATGGTACTCACAACTGCTGAAAAACTATCACCTACCTTCAAGGGTTGGTTAAAAATTATTTATGGAATGAAAACCTTTGGTGCGTGATAGCTAACTGTTGTAATGACCAAGACAAAAAGAAAACGTTCCTCCAGTATAAGTGAATTATTATGAAAAGATCTTGCTGACTCCCTCCTATCACCTTCTTCAAGAAATTGAATTTTCATAGTCGCAGCTCGCAACATTTTCTTCAGCTCCTCCTTGGTGGGACTACTTGGAATAACATCCTGCTCCTGCGGTTTCTTTACAGAGGAACTCCTATTTACAGTTGTCTCTGCTTCCTTCATTTCCTCCCTCTCAGGAATTTTAGTGATCCCCTTCACCAAGGACTCTCTTTCTATCTTTCGCTGGATAGAAACAGAATAAAAAATGCAATGAAACAAATGTAACAAGTTCATCAAAGATTACAGTTCAATATCACAGTGAGCGATATGCACATAAGAAATGGAGAGGATAAACTTGCAAAATAAAATAGCAAAACTACCTGACGATTGCGGGCTGTAAGATCTTTAATAATGTAGCTGCTGGTCTCACTGTCCAGACTGGAATTCGACTTCAGGCTCTTCGTTGGTGGGTAATTAGTAGGGGCGGTCATCGGCATGCTGATATCGAAATTGAAAGTGCTACATACCTGGAAAGGTAGCCCGTCCAAAGTTAAGACGTAAGAATATTTTTTTAGGCACGGAGTGACCTTAAAGTTTCACTGAAGATTGGACTTTTTAGGCACGGAGTGACCTTATAGTTTCACCTAAGATCGAACTATTTTTTTTTTTTAATTTCCAACATTGCCCCTTACGCCAACACCGAAAGTCTCTGTGAGAAATTTTTCAGACCTTCCTTATAGTTTCGTAGCGGTTTGGACCTTTTTTTAGGCACGGAGTGACCTTAAAGTTTCACTGAAGATTGGACTTTTTAGGCACGGAGTGACCTTATAGTTTCACCTAAGATCGAACTATTTTTTTTTTTTTTAATTTCCAACATTGCCCCTTACGCCAACACCGAAAGTCACTGTGAGAAATTTTTCAGACCTTCCTGACTTTTGTATAGTATCCATACGAGAGTGTCGGACATCATTTTACACTCCAGAAATACAGTAGACAGTCTCAAAACGGAGTTGAAATTCAGCGTTCTCACTCCATCCAATTGCAAAAGAAAAAGACAGAGGTCGCGTGCTCGGCTCGTCAACTGGCTGCGTCAGTATCATCCATCTTTCTCCTGCCCCGCTAAAAATCGGATCTCTCCCTTTCTTGTGAAACAGCCGTTATTGTTGATGTGCCGAGCCGAGTCGGGAGGCAACTTCAGAGTCGGGACAACCCTTCAGAGCGGAACATTGTCGATGTGCCGACCGGTCGGTGCCAGTGAGAACTAGGGGGCTGCGGGCCGCACCGCGACCAGCCAACCTATCGAAAATGAAGTCTCGCTACGATTCCTCTCACATGTCCTTTTTAGCCCGTCCCGACACGTTTCTTAAGAAACGGCAGGAGCCGGGCTTATAGTCTTATGCCGGATGTTCGTTCGTTCGCTAGTGTGTACGCCGACTTATCGTTCACAGAAAAACTTCAAATTTGGAGGATAAACTCCTTTCCTAACGTAGAATCACGTACGGTGGCAACAATTTTCGATTTGTATCGCATTTTTGAATAATGAAAATTTGTGTTTTTGTTTTTTGAGGTTAGGGTTGGCCGTCGCGCGCACACCATGACCATCGCGGCGCGCACAGGGACGGGCTCGTGTTAACGATTTTAATCGTAACAAATACATCTTCTTTAGTACTTCTAGGGAGACTTGAGGCCCCCGAAAACGCCGCCGGCGGGCCAAGCTGGCCAAGTCCCTCTGTCGAACCAAGGTGCCGGTGGAGCGGAGCGGAACTGGCACCGAGGTTGACGGAAGGGACGGGCCAGCTTGTTACATAATGTGTTCAGTCGCTGCAGACCACGACAATTCGGCATTTCCCATATAACACGGTGTCGGCCAACGCGCCACTCGTCTATTCTCACTTGCATTCTAAGTAAAAACTTGTTTTTTAAAGAAAACTTTGAAACTTCAAAGCACCTACGTTTCCTCCGTAATTGTAAATTAACTAAGAGCTAACCAAATAAATTTCCGAATTACAACAATAAAGAAATCAAAAAATTGCACCAAACCCAATTTTGTGACACTCCGGGCCTACCAGTATTTCACGAAGTGTAATAGTATTTTATTTCTTTTGGAAGCATATGGCACTCTGACAGAAGTTTTTCAAACTCTCTAGATTATCGAAGGGTACTCGTACATGACACGCTGACGTGTTTTTAGACTTCAAAAATATCACACACGGTTTAAAAACTAGTATTAAAGGCGGCTTTCTCACTCCTTTTAATTTGGGAAGTAAGAGACCGAGCACCTCGTCAACAGGTCCCACTAGTCCAAAATCAAAACGATCTAAAAAATCTAAAATCTGTCCAACAGAATTACGGACAATAGTCGTATTATATAGTCTAGCGTGTTGTTACATTCAAAAAATATCATAGTGATCAGAAAAACCACTTCAAACTTCAGCCTGCTCTCTCCATCCGATGGTGATAGCAAGAGACAGAGCTATTGTTACAACGCCTCAAGACGAGCTATGCTCGACTCGTCAGCAGGCTGCATCAGCAACCTCTGCCTGACTCAGTATCATTCTGTCCCTCTCCAGAGCACAGCCAAATCGGACGTCCCTCTTTTTTGTGGCGTAGCCCTTGCCGGGTACCCATTGTCGATGTGGCGAGCCGAGCCGAGGCAAGCCGAGGCCCCGCTAAATGTTAGGCGACTCAAGAGTCAGGACCGTTTGGGACCAGTGGTGGGGACAACAGTGCGAGAGCCTTGCAGGAGGCTAGCGCTAGGCGGCCCGCGTATGAGAATGCAAGCGTTAAACTGGCCGCTACCTAGACGCCCTAGCTCTTCAACTACTCCCTCTCCCTCTCGAAGGAGATACAAACCACCCCGAACCACCCCAAAACTGAAACAAGGCTCAAGCAAAATCCTCACTCCATGAATTTAATAAAAAAAGAAAGCAAACAAAACCAAAAAGAACAAAATATAAACCTAACGTCTATTTTAACCAAACCCCCGTGAAACTCCGGGCCTACCAGTATCTGACAAAGTGGGATAGTAGCCTTGATGTGCAAACGGGACACATTACAGGGAAAATACGGGGTTAAAACGTAGGAAACGATACGAACTTTGTGGACGGTTCCTCCAACAGTAACACTCGTACTTGATGTCTTCAAATTTTTCACCAAAGACTTTGATAAATAGTTGATGGTCATCCGGAAAAGAATTTTACACTGTTTTCATACATACCTGTATTTGACGACTCAGAATCAAATAAAGTATTTAAAGAACTGACCTGCCAATCCCGTTTGTATCTCGCATATAGAAGCCAAACACAATACACAATTTTTTTTAGTATTTTGAATGGATGAAATTTAACATAACTCGGTTACGGTAGGGAATACGTCAAAACGGACGAAATTTCGACCCAAAAGACCCGCAACTTAAGCTGGTTACCCTGGGAAAAATATTTTCTGTAAGAAAAGTTGAACTTTGTTAAGCGTCAAATTTTGAGCACTTTAGGCCCTCCGAGGCACTATGAAATGACGCCATACCGTTCCTAAACTTTGGGGCTTGAATTCACTCACCAAAAAGGTCATGTTGCCGCCCGGAACCTTTTCGATTTCGAAAATTTTCAAAATAATGGGGGTATCTACCCCCGGGGAGGGAAACAACCATGAATTTTGTGATTTTACGTTTAAATCTAACAGTGTGTGCAGTGTATGATACGTACGTGTTACTTTTAGGCTCCACGATGACTCTGGAACATTAGCTGACTTCATCGTCATACATTTTCTTTTCCCGAAAACAGCACAGTACCAACTTTATTTTACAGAACGAACGCCAGAGCACGTTTTTTGCCATTGGCAAAACGTTCGATAATTTTATCGACGCTGACAACAATATCTCTGTGCACATGCAGCAATGCAAGCCCGCACAGGCCACGTCTTGATGCGGCGGAGAGTTGAAAAACTCCGTTCTGCCGTAGCAGCGCTTACGGGAAGCGTCGCGAGCACTAACAGTAGGGCAAGAATGCGCGGGTACGTGTCCTTGTCACACGAATCGATGACTTCGAGAACTGATAGACTGAACACTTCGCTCTTGGCTTTGTTCCGCTCCACACTATTTTCTTCCGTTCCAGCAGCTCTCGTCGCCACTTCCTAACCCACAGTAAGTATTCTTCACTGATCCCCTCGAAGCAACTGTCCAAAAACTATTTGTATTCTTTGGCTAGGGAAAGAACCACATCACGATTAAAATCGAGGCCTGAAATATAAAAATATGAATATATTAAATCAGTTCGGTTCAGCTACAAACTACGGCAGACAAGTCAAACCGCGACCGCGATAGCAAAAATTGAAAGTTACCTGCATCAAGGTAACTTGCATTTGGAAGGAGAACCCGAAGATTAAATGAATTCAAGACATCAGGGGGAAATCTATCGGCAATGTCCACCAACACGTGGTCTAGAAGGGGCACGTATATGACTTTCCGGTAGTATTCTTCAACAGTGGTAGCAGGTTGATTCTGCCGGTGCAATTGCGTGCGCGCAGTCCGTGGCGCAGTTATCACTACACCCAGTTCAGCCGCAAGACCCTCAACGCTGTTTAATATTTTCAGAAATTCAGCGTCCGCATTTGCCCTTTTCTCCTTCAAAATATCAAGAGAATCCTGAATCCCATCACTTTTTTCAGGTCAAGTGATGGGGATTGAAGCAGGCGGGAAAGGGCAACAGTGGTACCTAACAAAAAAAGTACAAGAATTAAAATTGCGTTCAGAACACTCGAAATGTTATGAAAGTAAATCACTAAAATTACCAAGCGCGTCGCACAGGCAGTGCAGAGCAACCAGAAATTGGGGAGAAGTTAAAGAAGTCAGTAAACACTGGGCATCGGACGATGTCTTGCTTTCGGACCACCCTGCAATGGTTTCTAGTGCACTACAAATTTGAGGCAGCTGTTTGCGAAAGTGCAAGTGGCCTTCATGCTTTTATGTCCACCGCGTTTCAGATAGCCCTGTCATAGAAGCTCCCAGCTTCTCCCTGAATACTAGCTGCCTTTTCGCCGAGGCGTTAGAGAAAGAAAGGACAGACTTTATGGTAGCTGTTGCAGTTTTACAGGGAATGACAGATGAGGTTTTAGCAAGAGAACTGTTTAACATGTGATTGTTGCACGGGCACCTTTTTGCATTTTTTATGTTTTGGTTAACTCATGAGCAGCTCCCTTTACGTCCGAAGCCATGACAGAGCAGTTGTCTGTGCCTACACCGACACATTTTAAGGGATCAACTGAAATTTTTTTCAGTAATAAATCAATAACTACATGACCCAAAGCAATGCCTGTTAAACGTCGCTCTCTATTTACCTCATCTTCCTCCCTAATAAGTTCATAAGCATTTCCAAAAGTTATAAAATCTTCTCCGATTGCTCCTTCGTGCACATAGCAAAATGAGAGACTAATCTGCTCGATGTGAGAAATATCTGCACTGTAAATTTTTTTGTTGTCACTTGACGATTATTTCACTCATAAATAAATTTCTGGGATTAATCGTCACAAGTAGTCAGACAAATGAATCGTCACGTGACAATTAAATAATCATGCAATGAATGATTCGTCACATTAAGGATCTACGGAATAGAATGGCAAAAAAAGCAGGATAAAAATAATCCACGGTACAAAAACAATATAATACAGCTTTATATTTATCTAAAATAAAGCATAAAAACCCCCCCTACATAATCAATTCAAATCTAAATATGAATGATGCACAACCGTGGTACTGAGATAAGTTACAATGGCAGTACTTCAGGTATTAAACATTCCCACAAAACATAGTATTGGAAAGACGATAATTTCACAAACAAGACTTTAACTTTGCTGTTCAAAGCACAAATGCTAACAACGTATTTCTTCCATTCTTCTTAAGGAGGCAAATCTCTGGTCATGACAAACATACAAGGGGGTATATACTTTCAACATCAAACAAATAAAAATATTGATGTCCACATTAGAACAGTAAGAGCACATACACATACAAGCAAACAACAACACTGTTTAGACAATTAGAACGTAATATTCCAATAAAAGTTGTAGATTCCGTTCTTTTGCATACTATGAAGAGGTGCAAGAACGATCAAAAAGAAAGTGTCAACCATGATGGCTTCTTTCCATGGCACACAAGGCTTGCTCTGAGGATGAAAAAAAAAACGGTTTTCTGAAGATTTCTTTTACAAGCTTTAAGCAGTGTGGAAAAGTGGGATGGACACACGACCTGTTGGGCAAGAACAATCGTGTACAAGTTACAAATTAGAATGGAAATTTTCTAACAAAAGCCTAAAAGAAAAGGAAACAGAATGAGCATTCTGCTGCAAACAAGGATATAAAAAAAGGTTCTGTAAAAGATTACTTTGTTCTTACTTTTAAAAATATGCATCTACTCCCAGCTTTTCATGACATACAACATCCATTACAGCAGTTGTGCAGAAAATGCTTCATCCTTCTCTACATCCAGCAATCTAAAGAAAGAAAATGAGAAAAGTCATTCAATGTGCTTGTTGCTAGAATAGGATCAGTACAGTAACTTCAATAGTTCTGAGAAAACAGAAAACGTAATTTTATCTTCAAAACAAGTAGTTAGCTTACCATTTACATTTCTCTCTCACTGTTTATTCCCCTGTCCTGTCTGCTTTGGAAGTAATTCTCACAAAACCTGCACGAAGAGTGAAAAGTAAGGTACATGCAAAAGAAAATTAAATTAATAGATTGATAGATGGAGGCATTACCTGGCAAAGAATTTTAAGTTATTCTTGTTAATACTGCTTGACATTTGATTTCCTTCTTAAATCAAAAACAGATCTGAATCAGTGAATGAAAATAAAAAATACAAGAAGCTTTCAAAATGATGTTTCCCAAATCTGGAACGGAAAAAAAATGGAATGTAAGGACCAGTGGGTGGAAACGCACTGGGGAAGAGCGAGGGACAAGGCGCGACACCGTGCGGAAGTGCGAGGCCGGAACGACATCGCTCGCTGGGGGAGGTTGTAACTTTTGAACGGATTAATATTGTACAAAACGCGAAGGAAATTCGGAAAGACGATTAATTTCTTCATGGGGTAGACGTTGTGCTGACGTTCTGTAGTGCTGTAGTGCTGCGTAGTGCTGCGACACGAATCACATAACCTTCAACTATTCCCTTACTCAGTGCGTGAGTCAAGATGGCCACCGTCTTTTGTTTACCCGCATCGGTTTGGCTGCTGCACGCCTATTATTATTGGTGTCGCACGCACAGAACGTCGTCACAACGTCTACCCCATGAAGAAATTCTTCTTCTTTCCGAATTTCCTTCGCGTTTTGTAATATATTGATCCGTTCAAAAGTTATAACCTCCCCCAGCGAGCGATGTCGTTCCGGCCGGCCCCGCACTTCCGCTCGGTGTCGCGCCTTGTCCCTGCTCTTCCCTTATGCGTTTCTACCCACTGGTAAGGACACATAGTTAAGAAGCTCTGAAGAGAATAATGACAGTGAAAAACCTACATACTTGTACCCTTCAACTTGTACTGGATTGGAAAAAAAATCTCATCTATCGACATTTTGAGGAACAGCTTCTACATAGTAAGCCCTCACAAATATTATTGCATATCCATTGAAGTTGTTTATTTTGCTATGCATACCCTGTAGTTGAGAGAATCTTATGTAAAAACACTCAATTACTGATCAGATACAAAGTAAGAAATTCATACTCACAATGTCACTTATTAATTCATTTCCTTCTAAATCACAACTTATGAACAGACACACTGAACTTTTCCTGGAACAGAGAGAGAAAATTAGTAATGTCAAACCTAAATAAATCTTGATGGAGAGTCAAGAAGAATAGATTCGTTAAGTACTGGGAAAGAAAGGGTGAGGAATTTCAGAGTGTGTGTGTGTGCTGTATGTTGCAAAGGCAAAGGCAGTAGGTGTTGGCTCCATGAGCCATAACCAAACAGCATTGCAAATATCATGCAAGAGCAGAATAAAACCGTTTAAAGCACGAGCAAACCATAACTGGGAAGCCAAAGGCACCTGCAGTTTGCACCACACGATGAGAAGGAACAATTGAATTTGATTGGGAGTCAAGCAGGATAAAGAAGAGAGGCACTGGGAAGGAAAGGTTGAGGAATATTAAAGTGCGTGCAATGTTGCAATAGCAGTAAGTGAAAGCTTCAAGAGCCACAACAAAACAGCATTGCAAACATCAAGCAAGAGCAGTATGAAACCTTCTAAAGCACAAGCAAACCAATCATAGAACGCCCTAGCATCGAAGGCCCCCTGCAGCTGGCACCACAACATGAGCAGGGACACGGGATATTTTTTGGGACTACATATACATATGGCTTTCAAAGGTTACTAATAGATCAGCTACAATACAATTTAAATTGAAACAAAAGTTATTCATACTTAAAAAAGACTGCTGCAACAGACAGATTTTCATGCCCTGAAGATTCTGTGATAGAGAAAATAAAATAAACATCAGAACACATAGTTTCAAATTCTGACTGCTTATCCCTGCGTCTTGTCTGACAAAGAAGAAATTCTCAGAAAATCCTGCAAAATGAGTAAAAAGTGAAGTGGATGCAAAAGGAAAAAATAAATTAAAATATGCTGTCACTTGGGATATTACCTTACAACCGCTAACAACATACATTTTAAATTGCAATAGATTCTTCTTGCCAATGTTGCTCAACATTTTATCTGACTTCCTACTTAAACCAAAAACAAATACCTCAGAAAATGTAAATTAAAGCCTTCAATATCACAGGTTTAGAAGATCTAGGACAAAAACAAAACAAAAACAAAAAACAAAATTGGTGTCCCTGTAAATGTCTTGGAAAGCTGTGAACATTGCCATCAACGTGGAAAAAAAAAAAAGACCTTTGAAACTGAGCGGATTGGGAAAAGAAATTTCACTACCATTAAATCTTGAGTGAGAGCTCCTAATGTCAAATATTTTGAAGACATCCAAACAGTACCGTGAGCCCTCACAATTATTGCATGTCAACTAGAACGTTATGTTATGCTTCACATACCGTTCTTGAGAAAATGTTTATAAATACAGTCTCATGCACTAAACAGATACAACCAAGTAAGTGAGAAATGTGTACTCAGAATTTCCTTTGAAATATGAGTTTATTAAAAAATGCGACAAAATTATGCAATTTTAACTGTTGATTTTGGTCTTGCTCAACTTTCCCTGGAACAATAACAGAATACATGTTATGAAAACCTACAAAACAATTACAGAAGGGAGTGTCCAACACATAATGAACAAAAATAAGAGGTAAAGATACCTTCATAGTACAGACTGGGAAAGTGTGGGTTTCATGGAGTACCACTTGTGGTCTCTAAAGTGATAAGGGATCGATCCTGTCAAGAAGAAAGATTTCCTTGCTAGTTAAGCAGCCCACGAGCCAGTGCACACCATTTAATATGCCGGAAGATATGTCTCCATTCTTACAACCACACACATTGATAGGCACGTTTTTTTTAGTGTTGAATTTTGCTTTACAGAACCTGCGGTTGAGAGGATTGTACATTAATCCAATAATATACAGTAAACAGATAGAATCACACTAGGAAGACAATTTACTCACCATTTTCCCTTACTGAAGATTTCTTTAAAAACACAACGTATCAAATTACATAACTGTAACTTGTGTTCTGCTGATTTTAGTCCCTTTCCCTAGAACGTAGAGAGACAATTAGTTAATAGAAAACCTCTGAAACACTAAAATAAAAGAATTTCAAACACAAACTGGACAAAATAAGAGATAGATACCTTGATGGTACTGAATGGGAAAGTGTGTGCTTCATGGAGAAACACTTGTGGCCTCCAAAGCTATAAAGGGACTGTGCCTGTTGAGAAGCAAGATTAGAAGCCAATGACCCAGCGGGTCGTGGAGGCGAGGCGGCTGCACCAGGACGACGAGACCCAGTCGTTCTAGGTGCTTACGCCCAACTTTGTCGCAGCTGACTACACCAACATTATTGACTGGGACCCCGTCAGCATCACGCCGCCGCCGTTGCTGGACACCATCTCAACCGCCGACCAGGAGGCCATGCTGGAGGATTCCGGGGAGGGAAGCCCACCTGCCACCGTCGTTCCCGTGCCATGTCCAAGCCGTAGAGAAGCACATCAGCCCAAAGTATCACTCGTGTTTAAATTTGGAAGTACCATGAGGTTCAGTTTGCTTAAATTTTCTTGCGGTTACACAACTGATAAGTAATATTATATTCCGTGAAATACTGCTAGGAGCAAAGTATCAATTGCTTCGAATTTCTCAATTTTGGTCGTATCGTACAATGTCCAATATGCGACAATGCATTGGTTGCTGCCATCTATACGTGGTTCTAAAAAGTAGTCCCAAAATGTGATTCTTTTCTCTGTAACGAGATAACAGGACTAAGAGGGGTTCCGTATTTATTAAGCATTACTTCCGTTTCCTCCCTTTGGAGGGGAAAAGAATATTCCCACAGGACATGTCTGAAGTGTCCAAGCATTATCATTGTGCCTCTATTCTTTTTCACGAGAAAGATAAACAAGAAAATAACGTTGAGTAGGCTCGGCCATAACGACAGTCAAATCGCAATAGACGCTGTGTTAGAGTAAAAATTAATCGCAACTCTCTATTTTATTCGTTACCGCGGGAATGAGAGAACAAAGGTGGTGACAACCCCGACCCAAGTCTCTGTAAATTTAACTTCTTAATTTCACAGAATTGTCCATACAGATTTCAATGGGACTTCAGAAATATCAATTAAGGGTTACTAGGTATCTATAGATTTTTAACAAAATTTAACAGAAACAACACTCGTTTTCATCAAAAATTGACATGTCATAAGTGGGATGAGGCTACTTCGCGCCTAAAATACGAGTGGGGGGGGGGGGACCTCGTATTGCAGCCATCTTGTTGTGAGTTCTGGGTCATCCGGGGGTCCACACTTACAGGACCTGCTGGGTGGGCGAAGGGCTGTAACATTTCCTTTTTCTGGATTTCTCATATGTATGAGTATGTACATGCCAAGTAGTCCGCTGAGATAAGGGTTGGTAAGGGACTAATTGTGTCGCTGGGGGCTGGATTGGCTTGGGCGGGATGATGAGGAGCTCTCCTTACCTTATTTAGTGCCGCAACTGCGGAAACAATGCTTAAAAAGTACACTTTTTCGCTATATTTTAGGTTTTTTGATTTACGTTCGCAGCATTGGGTTTCGTCACGTGACCTGCCGGCTTGGGTCACTCCCTAGACACTTACCCAACATGACCCGACCCCAACCGACTCGAAAAGTACCGACTTGCCGTGATTTGATTTATGGCCAGAATGGCCGAAAAATCGACCGTGTGTTGCGGGTTGGCGTCTCTCAACATCAATGGCTCTGGCGGCATAGTGCTGGCGGTAGGCCTAACCTAACCTGCAAATCGACTAACAAGCAAGCGCTTCGGCACACTTGTTCCTTAAATATGTTTCTTGGATTTGAGTCGAAACGTTCAATGAAAATCACGTGCAGACCCCCCTTTTTGGGGGGGTTAACTACCCCCCTCCACCCCCTCTGTGGAAAAAGTTAAAATGTCGTATATATGCAATGTTGGTATCGGTTTCGGACAATATGAGCACCAGAAACTCATTGGTGATGTGCAAAAATGTCGGCCGCAACCAGAAGAGGCAATTTGGCCGCCATTTTCGAAAATGGCGGCTTGAAAATGGCCAAAATTGGAAGATATTCCTATATAGTCGTGTGGGTAGTCGTTTCAGTGGTTTCTAGTTGGTCTAATTTCATCTCCGGTGTCTTTAATATTGTCCGGCTACCGGAAGTTACGAAAAAGGACATTTGAACTTGCAAATCGACTAAGTATGAAATGTTCTGAACGGTTTGAGGATGAAAATGAAAAATTGGCATGTTTAAAGTTCTGGTATGATTGTGTAATAGTATCATCTACATACCATATCAAGTGAATAAATATATGTACAATTGTGTACATAACATATTAATATATACTATATGTAAACTGGTGCGTATAATTTTTTTTACATAACATACAAACATGAAGTCCCAAAAATGGAAATGTTAAAAACCTTCAGCGGTGTTCCGTCAGGTACTGCGACCTAAAATTCAGAAGGGTGTTGTTAGCCGCTGTATTTTCCATCGTTGGCAAGTAATCACATTGCGAACTATTATTCTTGTGATTTATGCAGGACAACACCATCAGTGTCTGAGCTGCAAACATCATTATCAGGACCTCAGACACAGGTGGTGTTGTCCTGGTCTTGTCTCATTTCCGTGAACTACGCGCCAAAGGGTTACAGAACAGAGGCTTGGATACTTTCCTTCTCGGGTGCAACAGAACGGTACATATGTTTCCGGGCAATTGCAGCCGCGTGGGGAAATAAGATCTGTGTCGCACTCAGAGATTTTCATGCCTTCACTGGCTGCGATACGGTGAGTTTCTTTGCCACGAAAGAAAAGCGGTCTGCATCTGCATGGGGAAATTCCGTGGAGGTCCCGAAGGCCAAATCCCCTAGAAGTTTCAAAAGGTGCCATGTGGGGGGCTTGGGTTCATCCGCGTTTGAATCCCTCAGACTGCCCAAAGGCATTTACTTAAGTTTGCGCTAGCTGCGCCCAATTTCTACCACCAACGTTGCAACGAAACCCCCAGGGCTACTACGTAGCACTGAATTTCATAGGAATACATGAAATTTCTCCGAAATTTCAGGAAAATACTGCAATTGGACCGGGTGCTCCGAGAAAGGTAAAAAGCGGGAGGGACTTCCGAGGAACTTCGCAGCAATGAACTTCGGAGGGATTTCAACCACCCTGGAATCCCTCTCAAGTACGAATTTAAAGGAGGAACTTCGGAGAGGCTTAATTGGGCCCAAAGAGGGGCCTCGATTTTTGTTAGGGCAGTGATTTTTCCTGAATTACGCGCTAAACGGTTACAGAGGCTTATACTTCACTCCTCGGGTGCAACACAACAAAACACAGCCGCGTAGGGAAATAGGATCTTTGTCGCCCTTGGAGATTTTCATACCTTCACTGGCTGCGATACGGTGAGTTTCTTTGCCACGAAAGGAAAGCGCTCTGCACGGGCTGCGTGGACATCACATATTAACATTTCCTAGTACGAATACTAGTGCGTAAATATAAATGTAAATTTTTTACAACACTTAGACCCATGAAGTCCCCTTGCAGGGGACTCCAATTTCTATTAGGGTGAAAATGAAAGGGTGAGGAACTCAGCCCAAATAAGAGCGAGGAACCCTTCTTACTCAAACTTTAGGGAAGATGTTGACCTCACCCAGATTTGAGTGAGGAACCTCACCCAATTTCGGGTGAGACAGGCATTTTCGCCCAAATGCTGACGAGAAAATGCCATAGTCTCACCCAATTTTCGGCAGAAACGCCGTCCTCACCTGAATTTTCAAATTTTTATGTACCGTTCCTTTGCACCCGAGGAGGAAAGTATCCAAGCCTCTCTTCTGTAACCCTTTGGCACGTAGTTCAGGGAAATGAGACAAGACCAGGACAACACCACCTGTGTCTGAGGTCCTGATAATGATGTTTGCAGCTCAGACACTGATGGTATTGTCCTGCATCAATCACAAGAATAATAGTTCGCAATGATTACTTGCCAACGATAGAAGTTACAGCGGCTAACAGCACCCTTCTGAATTTCAGGTCGCAGTACCTGACGGAACACCGCTGAAGGTTTTTAACATTTCCATTTTTGGGACTTCATGTTTGTATGTTATGTAAAAAAAATTATACGCACCAGTATACATATAGTATATGTAATTATGTTATGTTCACAATTGTACATATATTTATTAACGTGATATGGTATGTAGATGATACTATTACATAATCATACCAGAACTTTAAACATGCCAATTTTTCATTTTCATCCTCAAACCGTTCAGAACATTTCATACTTAGTCGATTTGCAAGTTCAAATGGCATTTTTCGTAACTTCCGGTAGCCGGACAATATTAAAGACACCGGAGATGAAATTAAGCAAACTCTGAAACGACTACCCGCACGACTATACCGGGTGTATCATTGGAACCGGGCAGTTTCGGTTTTAGGCAGTCCCGCAACACACTATCTCCGTCTCTTTCTGTCTCACGCGTCTGGCCGAGCCAGAAAGAGACGGAGATAGTGTGTTGCGGGACTGCCTAAAACCGAAACTGCCCGGGGCCAATGATACACCTGGTAGGCAATGTGATTACTTGCCAACGATAGAAAATACAGCGGCTAACAACATCCTTCTGAATTTTAGGTCGCAGTACCTGACGGAACACCGCTGAAGATTTTTAACATTTTCATTTTTGGGACTTCATGTTTGTATATTATGTAAAAAAATTTATACGCACCAGTATACATACAGTAAATATTAATATGTTATGTACACAATTGTACATATATTTATTCACTTGATATGGTATGTAGATGATACTATTACACAATCATACCATAACTTTAAACATGCCAATTTTTCATTTTCATCCTCAAACCGTTCAGAACATTTCATACTTAGTCGATTTGCAAGTTCAAATGTCCTTTTTCGTAACTTCCGGTAGCCGGACAATATTAAAGACACCGGAGATGAAATTAGACCAACTAGAAACCACTGAAACGACTACCCACACGACTATATAGGAATATCTTCCAATTTTGGCCATTTTCAAGCCGCCATTTTCGAAAATGGCGGCCAAATTGCCTCTTCTGGTTCCGGCCGACATTTTTGCACATCACCAATGAGTTTCTGGTGCTCATATTGTCCGAAACCGATACCAACATTGCATATATACGACATTTTAACTTTTTCTACAGAGGGGGTGGAGGGGGGTAGTTAACCCCCCCCCCCCAAAAAAAAAAGGGGGGTCTGCACGAGATTTTCATTGAACGTTTCGACTCAAATCCAAGAATCATATTTAAGGAACAAGTGTGCCGAAGCGCTTGCTTGTTAGTCGATTTGCAGGTTAGGTTAGGCTATTTGGCGTGTACCGCTAGCACTAGCACCGCTAGAAGTTGTCCAAAAATTCTGGAAAAAAATATTTTTGGGCTTCTGGTAGGACGGGCCAACTTTCCTAATATGTCGAACTTGGAATTTGTAACTTTACCCTGCCATGACCGCCCCTACTCCCCACGTACATTATAGTACAAAACCGCTGGACACCCCCCCCCTCCTGAAAACGTGTACGTAATTTATAAACGGCCCCTACACAAGGGGGCAACGAGGAAATCCCTACCTCTGCTTGCCTACTGAGCATTTGTAAACAGTACTGCCCAGAATTCGTAGAGGCGGGCAAATTCATGGCAGCGGTGTGTTCGGGCCACTTGTTGTTATGATATCGACAGTGTTGCTTGAATTCAGAGGCCTTCCTACCACAAGCAATCAATTTTATGTGCTATTTCATAAATTACTTTCATTTTCTCACTGACTTTCTGAGACATAAATGTATACCTATCATTTTACTCATTTAAACTTCTGTTAGCACAGAACTTGAAAACTACAATGCTCAATTCGCGCCGCACAGCAGTGATTTTCGATGAGCGGAGCCCGTTACGCTCCGACGAGGCCTGGCGTACACCTACCTTGTAAACGCAAGTGCAATTGCTTAGGTTGAGCTCCTGGCGTCATGATTCTCTTCTTCGGACGCAAAATCATAAGGGGTGTGTGAAAAAAATACGCAAGGCGTTGCGCGTTCTAATTCCATGCGTTTATTTCAATCACTTTTATGTCAAGGAGTCTATTGTGGACTTTATTATGGAAATGACAAGCACGCTTTGGTCAGGGGTGCTGCTGGTCGTACTCTTGCATCTTGGCGATGATTCCATCATACACCAGAGCCTTGGCCTCTAGGCTGAAGATGAAGTCGAAATGGTTCCACTGCTCGGAAGCGACTTGAACGACAGTGCTGTTGGGAATCTTGCTGTGAATCGCGTCCACGTTCTGTCCGGGTGAAAGCACACATCGCATAATGTACTGCTAAGTACCTCCTTAAGACTTCCCCTCTCGCATCTCAATTTTTTATGCACCCAACACCGCCCGTTCTCGATTCTAGTACAGAACAACTCTCGATTCCGTATTCTCGGTTTGTGTTCTTGACCCTATAACAAGATCATCATGTGACGTTGCCATGGCCCACCTGCTCCAGAAATGTACACGTAGACTAGTAGTCGGAGTGCGAGGTTCAGCACTGACAGTTCGAGGGTTCGAATCGTGGTGAGGGCGACAGCATTTTCTTTGACGATGGTAACTTATATCGTCGCCTCAACCCATGAAGCACTCGGATGGAGCTCAGTGCGCTCGAAGTTTCAAGAAAAGTATGTTCTCAGTTTCGTCAAGAACACGTCTCGGATTTTTCCTCTCGGCGGAATTGTCACACTCGAGTACATATTGTACTCGAGCCGAGAAAAATTAATTCGAGTCAAGAATATTGTTCTCCTATCAGTTGCCGCTATAAACGTTATTGCCGTTATAAACCATTGTTCACTTCCCGCGCTGTCCGCTAGGTGGTGCAACAGAAATGGGCGAAGGCGAAGATTAACTACGGTTCTACCAACTCTCAGAAATCATTTTCACTTTAAGAAAAATAAATTACCACTGTTCCCTCATAGGGGGCGGAGAAAGTAAAATAATTCTAACGTTTAAAAGTTATTTAGACTTCATTTAACACAAACAGACTTCACCAATCTCCTTATAAGACAGAATTGGGCACGTGATGAAATGAGTTCCGATAAATTTTAGAATGGTCCCGTGATATTTCAATGAGGTCGCCCATTGCAGCCAGGTTGTCGCCGGTCCCAATCGAAACTCGTGTGTCTGACAATCAGCGCAGATGGAGAACTTACGTAACTCTAGGGGCTGCTCTTAACATACGCAGCCTTGTAGTTAGATAACGTACGGATGTTCAGACCAGCTCCCTGAGTTACGTAGGTTATGCTCTGAGAGGCAGACATAGACAGGGTGTCCCAAAAATCAAGCCTGATGGATTTTGGCTGCTATCCAGCCCAGCCCAGTTTTTGCTAATGCAGCGCAATCGCTTGGGTTGGGCGCCTTGGGACGAAAGAACACAGTGTATGATAATCAACCCATGAGGCGCTGATAGGCAAACACGCTAGTGCGCTGCATTGGCTGGGACACCCGGTGCAGACCGCAGCAGGGTACTAGCCGATGCGCAAATGTCCCCCCCATTCGGAACTTTTATTCCGTCTGTACGATGAATACTGGCTGAATGGCAGCAAAAATCGATCAGGCGTGAATTTTAGGACACCCTGTATGCGGATTTTGATTGGGCCTGGCAAAGAAGTACTGAAAGTGCCCTACTAAATAAAATTAGGTCACTTCAACAAAAATTGGTTTTACAATCTACGGCAATTTTGAAGAACGATTTGTTATGTTCCGACAAAATGATTGACTGACAGTGCATTTCTGGCACAAACTGTTTGGAAATTTTCAACCAAAAATTGTTGAAAATGTGTTTCATCTCATTTCGTTCGTTATGTTGATGGGACAAAAATGTGTCTGCTGAAGGGTGGAACAAGGTGACTTTTACACACGTAGGCTTTACTCTGCACCCTGAATTCCAACGGTCCTTACCAGAGATGGCAAGGCGGAAATATTTCAAATAGATTTCCGGAAATATTTCAAAACTTTCCGAAATTTAAATTCATAAATTTCCAGGAAACGTTTACTTTTTGGAAGTTTATGGAAATTTTTGCTCAAAATCTTTTAAAAAGATGGGTAAGGCATGGAAATAAAAGATTTACGCAGTTTTCTCACAGCCATCTGAACATGTACGCATTAAATCAGTTCTATTCAAATGATTCCATTTCGTTAACATCGTCTGCTTCAGAATCCGTGCTCCGTTTTATTTAGACCAAGCAAAGTGCACGCAAACCCAGGGAACGAAACGTTGAAAACCCGAAGTGAGCAATTTCTCTTCTCCACTGTGTTTTCGGAATTTTGAACATGTCACAGAAACGAAACAAAAGCGAATTTAAGTTCAGATCCTCTCAAACCGAGCGAGTGCTCCTGTGCTCCATCACAACCCACTCTGGTCTCCTGATGCGGTCTGCTAGATGTCGAAACAGGGGTAAAAAGATAAAACTGTTTTTTGTGAAGTGATAATTTATGGGGGTGGGGGGGGGGTCTACTTTTGAAAAGAACAGCAACCCGCCAAGCGTACAAACAAACGGGAGCGTTTCAATTGATCCAATGTTGCATCCTCCGCAAAAAATCTGCACTTTCACTGGTGCACGCCCCACGCCACTCGATTCGTCGGCTCCGCCTGCTAGAATTAGTTATAGTATTGTTCAGTTTCGTTGCGGCGAAGCAAATGATGGGATACTAAATTTATTAGATAGATTCATTACTGATTGTAAGCGTCTGGAATCCACGTCAATCATTAAAAAACGAACAATTAAATAAAAATTTCCTTATATTTCCAAAATTTCCATACATTCCCATTTATTTCGGAAATATTTCCGTCTGAAATTTAAAAATTTAAATTTCCGAAATTTTAGATCTCTAGTCCTTACCGACTGCACGGCCAGGTAGTCCGTGGCCCCCCACCACAGCGTCAGGTTGCACGTCACGCGGCTGAGGTCGTAGTCCGGTGGCGCTATGGCCCCGTAGCGCCCCAGGTTGCCGACGGGGCCGTAGTCAAACTGCCGGAACGTGTTGGTCGGCGTGATCAGTTGGCCGTAATGGACGAACTGCTTGAGCGCACTGCCCGCAGGCCAATTGGCCAGGTAGTCGGGCAACTTCGCCTGCAACTCACACGCGGTTAGATTTCATTTGTATCGCTGAAGGATAGAATTATGCACCATACGGAAAGTTGTGAAACCCGTACAAAAAATAGTGGATCCATGATGTCTCCAGCTGAGACATTCTGGAGACAACTGGAAGACAGTTTAGAGACACTACTGAGACATCCTGGAGCCCTACTGAATGTGTTGAGAGCCAACGAGGAGACACTTCCGAGATATTTTAGATGCATCACGAAGTGTCTCGACTGGAGGGTCCGAGGGGGAATTCACTCTGCGAGTAGTCGGTACACCTGTCGCGTAATAGCCTCTGTAATGCCGTAATAGGTGTGTAAAAGGCGTAATGTGTGTAATAGGCGTAATGTGTGTAATAGGTGTAATGGGGGCGTAATGTGTGAAATAGCAGCGTAATGCGCGTAATAGAAGCGTAATGGACGCGAATTGTGCACGGCAAGATAACATATTTTGTAGCGAGATAGGTTGATGTAAAGGCTTTGTCAGCAGAAACAAGATGCCGGTGGCTTGAGAGTGCAAGCTTCGTGTGTTCGGACGACTCAGGGGACCTACCTTCCACTACTGGGAGGAGGGGGGGGGGGGGGCAGGCGCGGAAACGGCATTGCACAGCAAGCCAGAAAGAAGCAGCAGTGACGAACCGAACAAAGTAAAGTGCCACTATTGTTTTAACTAGGTTTGCCACGAAAATATTATTTCCCTAATTTTATCTCCTTCTTTCGATGTGATTCGGTAACCGTATTTGCTCTGGGTTTCGACCTAGCCTTAACCGGGAGATTTGGTGGTATCCTAACAATGCACTGAACGAAACAATTTCAAGTGTGAGGGACCACTAATTTCCTCTCCAAGGGTTTTTTTTTTTTTTTAATCCTATTTCAATTTCCTTCTACTAATGATTTGAGTGTACGGTTTCCTTTCCTCTGTTATTCATCAAGGATGATTTTTTTTTAAATTGTTAGGCCTCTGTTGTATCAGAGAACTGTTTACAACTGGGTTGCAGTGCATTCATGAAATTCTCAGGATTCGTTATTGGGCACTCTGACGGCGACATTCACACTCACCCGGGTGTTAATTTGGCGGAGAATATGAACGCGCTTCGAGCCAGTCCTACGAATTTAGAACTGTAATAGCACGGTAAAACGCGTAATGCTACTGTAATGCCCTTAATAACCTTTAAATAGATGTAATAACCACGTAATACACGTAATAGAGTAATGGACCTATGGACGTAATGGATCTGTAATTGGCGTAATGTATACGTAATGGGTGTAATGTATATGTAATAGGCGTAATTGATGTAATTTGTCAATTACGCGTAATACCCGTAATGGAAGCAGTCGGTACACATTTTTCCTGAGTGAATTCCCCCTCGGGAGGGTCTGGTTTTCGAGACGTTTCCGAGACACTACGGAGACATCACATCAAAATATCGCACCGAGTCACTTTGGAGACATCCTCAAGAAATCTGCGACGGAAAAATGATGATTTCCTCACTTACTGGTGTTTCTGCACCTCAGGCGGAACGAACCTGGGTGAATTCGATCTTCGGACCCCGAACTCTCTATGGCTCTATACACGCTTGGCCAAGAACGCGCACACCGGCGGATCGTGCGTAGGCTTCCCTTCAACAGCACCCGTGCCTGCGTAGCTGCTGCCGGCCCGACCGAGCGACTAGCGTAGAATGGGACCACAGAGCTACGTACACGTGTGCGTGCTCTTGGCCAAGCGGGCAGCGAGACAGACTTTGGAGTGTGAAACCTCCGAAGTCCCGTCATCACCTTCAATTTTTTTTTTTAAATGGAAAGTGTCTCAAGGTTGTCTCCGTACTGGCTCAGCGCGATGTCTTCATCCTGTACCGGGAATGTCTCCAAAACAAGACAGACTCCGGACATCGAGAGGACATCAAGCAGTAGATTCAGGATGTTTCCAAAATGTCTCCTCGTTGGCTCTCAGTTTGTCTCCAGGCTGGCTCCAGAATGTCTGCGAAAAGATCCCACAAAGTCTCAAGAATGTCTACACCGGAGACATCGTAGAGACATCCTAGATCCACTTCATGTTGTACCGGAAGTAACTGATTCATTAGGGGGGGGGGATGGGGACATTCTCCGAGCTTCGGTGCATCAAGTTTTTTGGGTGCAGTCTCACGTCAAACTGCACCTCCAAATAAATGGGCTTGATCAGACCACTTTTAGTGGTCGTTCTACGTCCTCAAAGTTCGAATTTTTCATACAAATTGCCTATTCGGAACCCCGGAAAGAACCGAGAGCGCCGCCGCCGGCAGGCATCAGTCCGAGAGTGTTGGTTACCCCATGACAAGTCAGTGTGCAAAATCTGAGCGGAATCGGATCACTTTTAGTGATCGCTCTAACGCTTCAAAATCCCACGCGGCGCGTGCACCTCTCTGGGAGCGTCCAGAACCGCCAGGCCGCCACGGCGCGCATGTGCGGCGGGGCGCTGCTGCCCCTCCCCCTTCCCTTCCAGCCCCTTGGTAGCCGACCTCTACCCCACCGGTCCCCTCCTTGCCCTTGCCCTATCCCGCGCCTCAATAAACAAAAAGCAATTCTATGGTTATTTTATTTTGCGAGTGGACGCATTGGTGAAGGTAGCAAACTGTGTTTAATCAGCAGTATACATCAGCAGTGTCTAACTGTTACAATCAAATAACACAAATACTGTTTAACTATGAAAACAATAAATTAAGGCAGTTTTTTTTTCCCTGGATGTTTGGCCATATGGTCTTGGACAACTTTTATGATATCTTGCTTTCTGTCCTCTTTGGTAGTGAGGATGGAGTTGAGCCTCTTTGACAATGCCACGCCGCGCTCCACAGGGTCGTTGACTACTATCAGGCCGTGAAGACCTTCGCCCTTCGCGGCCCGCTCGTACTCCGGGATGGTAGGCCACACTGCGGGATCCTGCGCTCGCAGGAAACTGGAGGCCAGCTTGAAGCAGCTGAACAGACGCAGGGTCCCAGCCGTGACGAAACATGGCATGTCCCGCTCCGCGTCGAGGTAACCAACACTCTCGGACTGATGCCTGCCGGCGGCGGCACCTTTAGTTCTTTCCGGGGTTCCGAATAGGCAATTTGTATGAAAAATTCGAACTTTGAGGACGTAGAGCGACCACTAAAAGTGGTCTGATCGAGCCCATTTTTTTGTAGGAGGGGTAGTTTGACATTAGACTGCACACAAAAAACTTGATGCACCGAAGTTCGGAGAATATCACCATTTTGCCCCCCCCCCCCCCCTACTCATTCATACAGGAGTTTCGAGAGAAAGTGTGATGAATGAAAGTCTGCAGAATCATTAGAGTATCGCATGGTCGTCAAATGGAGCAAATCCCGGGAGAAAATCTTGTGTGAGTGTTTGTCTGTTTATGTGCCAGGAGCAATGTCATGATTCCTTTTCTATTCGTGTTACAAGAATATGCTTTTCTTAGTAGGGCACTCGGCGCTTGTGGGAAAACCTGCTTCCAATATTCACATTCACTGCATAAAAAAAATATCGTCTTTTCTACGATACTGGCTAAATTTGGAAGACGTACAAGTCGTCACAAATGTTTTTTGTTAATCACTTACAAAATTAGGTCTTGTAGCAATGGGAGTGGAGGTGACGATAGTTTCGTCACCCGAGTCATCCTTCACATTACGAAAAACATGGGACAGTGATGATAATCAAGCGACGGAAGATGCGTCACAACTTTTCTCGTCACATGACGAACAACTGTTGCAGTGTTTTTCTTAACAACTTTCTGTTTACAATGTCCAAGCGCACAGCACAGCATTTTACTTCTAGCATTTTGTAATTTGTCATTATTTGTCAATACAAAACTGACAATGATCCGTACCCGGTCTTGATGTTTCCATGATGGTCCCCCAATCAAAAAGAGTACTTGGTAACAAATATTCTGAGTGACATCCTGCTCCTTGCACAGTGCATCGGTCATCACGGTTAAAGCAGTTGTGTGGGGCCAGAGCTCCAGGATCTTCGGGTTGTTAAGCGCCCTGATTAACATCTGGCGGAAGGAGAAAAACGTAATTCGCATGTAGATCTCCCATTTTCTCTCCCCGAAAACCTCGCATAGTGCTTAGACAATATCTTCCAAAAGTTTACAAGTCAAAAGTTTTTGGAGACGAGCGTCTCTAGATACGCCTCAACTATCAATGCCCAACCACATTAAGTCTGTCTCGTTACGTACCCAGTTTTTATTGGCAGCAATTGACAGGAGGCGCAGGAGCTCCGAACGTATGTCCTTCAAGTAAGCGGCGGGGGCCATCATGTGTGCCGTCCTGATCTTACGCATGCTGTCGGTGACCTCACTGCCCATGACGAAGAAGGATGTCGTCCCCTAGACATCAACAATGGATTATACAAACAATATTGCTGCATAAAGACCGTATTAGTTTGATGGTTACAAAAACGCCAACGGTGTTAAAAATATTCCTGTTCACTTGACGATACATTTTCTGACTCCAAATATCACCAGCGCGAAAGTATTGACAATTTAATTTTCGACTTGCAAAATATTACTGATAACAATGTTACCATCTATTTAATTGTCATGCAACAAGAAGAAAAAAACAATGTCATGTTAAATCATTTTAGAAGTTAAAAAAACAGGAACACTCCAACGTACTACAATTCTGACGAATGGAAAGATCGCCTTTGTGGTAAAATTCTGGCCGATTTCTTCCCTGATATTGAAGAATAGCTGCTGAAACACTGTATGGTCTTTGTATATCGGCGTCGTCGCACGTACTAGATCAGCAGCAAAGGTTAGGTTTAACTTTACATCTTAAAAAAATAAAACTTCACAGGCACTGTCAGTTAGGAAACGCCTGGCACCCAGATGGGTCCGTAGAGAGCACCGAAATCAAAGGTTTATCAACAGAAGAAAAATTCTGCGGCAAACGGTTCACCCGTGGGGAGCGTTAAAGTGAGAGCATTGCATTCTTCGTCCGGCCTGTGCTGCCACCGAGCGCCTTCTAGGCAGGCAAATGACATGACTGACGCGCCGGCAGGGCACGCGCATCTACCGGCGTACTCTCTCTGGATGCCGTCTGCCGGCCGAGGGAGCTGCGTGGGCTGCCTGCCTACCAGGCGCTCGGTGGCAGCGCAGGCCGGGCGAAGAATGCAATGCTCCCACTTTAACGCTCCCCACGGGTAAACCGTTTGCCGCAGCGACTTTTCCGCTTAGGGCTATCGAGGTAAGGGTCGGGACCACCCGCCGTTACGCTAGCCGGGTTTCCACCCCCCCCCCCCCCCGATATCAGCGATATGGAGGGTTTAAGTTAGGGGTGGGTTTTGGCCTTTTTTATGGTTTTGCGGGTCTGGAGCATGAACGGGTGGTCGAGTCGTTTTGCAAATTTGTGGGGCGGTGCATCAGATTTGCCCTCAACGATTCGCAGCCCCAAATCAGTCCCACCCTTACCGGGGGTAGCGAGGGGTGGCTGGAGGTGGCAACCCCCACCCCCATGCTAAGGGCTGCGAATATTAGGGGCCGGATTTCTTGACGAGATATTGATGTTGCACCCCTATTCCATCTCTGACGAAATTTTTGGACCCCTCGCATACCGATAAGTGCCCCAAAAAGCAAATTTTCAAAAATTGAGTTTGGTTTTTTAGGGGTTGCTCGGCAGGGGTAGGTGCTAGCGGGATGCGATTTGGTGTACAGATGGCCGGGGCCACGGGGCTTGAAATGCGACCATTTTTTTTCCTCCCTCTGGGGAGGTATGGGGAGGCCCGGGGGTATGACCGATCGTGAAAATTTTGACGTCAGCTTGTCATGGGCCGTCATTTAGCCCTGCTCACAAGAAATTCTGAAATTTCAGCAAATTCAAAAGTGTTTTTTGTCCCTTTCCGAATCGCAGTCGGCGCTGTGTTAGAGTAGAAACTTGTCGCTCTGTCTTTTATTATTCTTTACCGCGGGAATCAGGGAGAACAAAGGTGGTGGCAGTCCCGAGCCGTGTCGAGTCTCCGTAATTTTCCTTCTTAATTTAGCAGAATTGTCCATACATATTTTAATCGCACTTCAGAATAATCATTTGAGGGTTACTTGGTACTCCTCTGCAATTTTTAAACAGAATTGAACCCTGGATTTTGGGACAAAATGACAACTGCCATAAGGGGCCATGCTTTCCAAATCCTGAGTCCTACTAGAAGGCTACTTCGTGTCTAAAAAAAAAAATAAACCTAATTCACGTTACAGACCGTTTGAAACGACAAATAACACACCTAATGTTATGTTTGATTCTGTCCTGACTTGACTGTTTCAAGTAAATTGATGCGTTGCAATTTCAGCACATCATACCACCATGCATTCTTTTCTTAATGCATGATGCATGTAACATATATTTCTCTACACGCTTGCAGATTCATACCACAAAAAAAAGGCTTATTGCTGTGTTCGGAGGAACTTTAGTATGTATCATACCAGGGGATGGCAACGACGTCGTAACTGGTGAGGCGATTCTGGCCGCACCCGTTCTTCTCTATTCGTTCGAATTCCAGTCCATTTCTACTTCATATATCTTTGTAATATCCAAAGCCTTGGCCTATTTAGGATGTACTGTAACACATAACATCGTCTGAAACTGTCAGCGTACAACGTACTGCCTTTGTGTTTGAAACTCAGATCGTCTTCTGAAGAAAGGGCACAATTAACAAAATCGCTAACTTTGCCCCCATTCTGTTAAAACGTATACGCATTTCTCGGCAACTAGCCTCTTGTACACTGTACAAGTGCTATAGTTAAAAATAAAACAAGCACTGGAACTGTGCGTCGTCTGGGTAGGACACGAAGCAAAGGCGGCGCACATAATCTTATGCAGGCGGCCAACCCCATCAGAGACACACACACCTGCGAGTACCCGACGTAGTGCAGGTCCTGGCGGCCGGTGTTGTTGAGCACGTGGTCGATGAGGGCGGGCACGTCGTACACGCCGATCTCGTGCCAGCTGAAGTCCCAGTACGCCGCGTCCTTGTCGGGGTCGTAGACGCCGGCCTTGCGGGACAGGGTGTTCCCCCGGGCGTTGCCCAGCCAGACGTCATAGCCCGCGGCCGCCAGCAGGTACGCTGTCAGGGGGGCATGCTCGCCTTAGAACTCATGACCCAGCCTACGGAAATCCGACAAACTGTGACCCGAAACACGCCCAGGCCGCAATTTAAATTTCAAACTATTGCTATTGAAAACCACAGAAGGGGAGCGTTTTGTGATCACAAATAAGCAACCTTTCAATCTCAGCGCTGTGCGCCAAACCGTCCTTGAGATGTCAAGCAGATAGAGGGGCCCGTGGTACCCGGTGGTACCTGCCTCTGCTATCCCGCAGCCAGCCACTCTCCCTGACTTACGTAAGCCCCTATCCGGTGGTGGGGCGCAGATGTCAGTGGAAGAAAACACCAGGCCGTGCATGATGAAGACCGGGGGGCCGGTGACGTTGGGGATGCGGTACATGGTGAGCTCGTAGCCGTCCGCTGTGCTCACATTGTGCTCCTCCACTGGGTACCCGTGCGACTGGACCGTGCTTATCTGTCAACGGACACCACGCGGTTAAAAAGCTCCGTGAAACCTCGGTGCCACTTACGCCTGGAGTTCGTATTTTTCCCTAGAAATGAAACTGACCGAAAAAAAAACAAGAATAAAACATGGTTGCTTTTATCTAAAAAAGTAAGAAAAAAAGTTTCATGAAGATGTCAGTTTTTGTCCAATCGAACCAGAAAAGTACATTGTGCATGAGGGGCACTTACTGAGACATTTGATATCATCCCAGATTTTTTCAGCTTTTCTGTACAGTGCTGTGTAGAACTGAAGTTACGCATGTATGCCGCTCACGGTTCTCTCCACCGCGACCAGGGTTGTTGAAGTTAATTAACGGGATAACGGCGTTAATTAACGGCGTTAACGTTTCGACCGTCATCTGTCAGCCAACCCGTTTGTGTTCGTGGTTTGTTATTGTTTCGCCGATAATTGCTAGTGCGAAGAAAGTGTGAAGTACCATCGAACAGTTTGGTTTGTCACTGTCACCCACAATGGATGTGGCTGCTGACGCTGGTGTAATTGCTGAAGATGTAGACCAAGACCAGTGCTTGCCCTGGAGCGGTTATAATGAGTATTTCGAATACGTGAAATAGAAAAATGAGGGGAATTTCCTGGTCAAGTACAAAACGTGTGCGTAGGAGCTTTCTTGCCAAGCCTCCTCATCTAACAACCTCAAGCAACATCTTAAGGTGAGAATGATTTACAAACCCGCCTGTGGCATTTCTGAAGGACAGCTGTGGTGCGAGAATATCTGCACGTTTGTTTGTTGCACTCTATATTGCACTTTAACACTGTTGTTTTATTTTGACAGCGGAGACACAGGTGGAGTAAGGACATAATTTAGCAGGCATTCAATGTACGGTCTAAAACAGTCAAAAAGAGGAAGTCAGGTTACGGGAAAGAGACAGGCAGCTCCAGCGCGTGTGACTTGTTTAAGAAGAGGGTCAAGCAAGAAGACCTAAACAAGGCCGTTGACGAGTTTGTTGCTATGATGCTATCATTTTGATTATATGATGTGAAATGAAAACTAGCCTGTGATTTGGAGCTTGTGATTGGAGAACAGCCCTTATTTCCTGTGCACGGAGCAATATTGTCATCTATATGCATGGCAGAGAAAAGAATGCAAAAAAAAATATGACGTTACCGGTAACGGCGTTAACGCGTTAATGGTTCAAATTAACTTTAACAACCCTTACCGCGACGCCACTGGTTAAGGATTTCACACAATGATTTTTCAACAAGAGCCAATGTTAAATTTAAGTTGCATATCGGTTCCGCAGACATTGTCCGAGTGAGTTCAAGGTATGTACACGTGGTCTTAGGTCTTTTTTTTTTTTTTAAATATGTTGCGACCATGAAAGTTTGATACGATTTGTCGTTCAGGAATATCACCCTACTGAAATACTTGCGGGTGCCCTTAGGGGAAAAAACACGTTAACGCTAACGCTAACGTGAAAGCAGATGAACGATAACTCTGAAACGTGTGTGGCGTGTCATACAGCTCGTCTTTTTTTAAACCCTCTACCCGGCCGCGTTGCCGCTTGGCTACAACTCGTTTCGAACGTCCCTGTGGAGCCAGTTTTGATATTGGCGCCAAAATTTCGATGCCAACCTTCAGTCGTGATCCTCCCCTATGGAGATTCGAGAGCTCGACGACGTACGTAGGCCTGGGCGGTATAACGATTTCAATATCAATATCCAATATTTCAAAATATTGGATTCAACACCAATATCCAATATCCTGTATTGGATATTGGCTCCAATATCAATATTGGAATATTGGTGTCCAATATTCCAATATTTGTATTGGAGTATTGGTTTCCAATATTTGCATTGGAACATTGGTTTTCAATATTCCAATATTAATATTGAGATACTGGATTTCAGTGTTACTGCATTGGGGAAACTAGAGGTTTTTTTGTCTCGAGGCAGACTTTATGAGCAAAGCGGGTTGTCTCGGCAACCAAAGGGCCCTGCGCTGCTTGCTCCATACGCTACCGTCTGATTCCAAGCTGTGCTTCATCGCCCTTTCCCTCTCAGCTCTCCATAACAGTTAGAGAGACAGAGCGACAACAGTATTGCTCGAAATCAGACGGCTGTGCAGTGATCACAGATCGCAGTTCAAAACACGAGTTTACGCTTAGGTTGGCCCGGTCTGAGTCGGACGTCGGAGCCGGAGGAGAGGGGGATGGTGTCTCGTTGCTCACGATGCAGACGCCCCTGTCCGGTACCGTTTCGACAGAACACCAGATTTCCGTAGATCGAGTTGCCTGGACGTTGGCATTACACAGTCGGTGCTCAATATCGAGTATTGGATACTGAGAACCAATATCCAACATTGAATATTGAACACCAATATTCAATATTGAATATTGAACACCAATATTCAATATTGAATATTGAACACCAATATTCAATATTGAATATTGAACACCAATATTCAATATTGAACACCAATATTCAATATTGAATATTGATATTGGAAATTTCAATATCTCTATATTGAAATTCCAATATTTAAAAATATTGATATTGAAACCAATATATTGAAATACCGCCCAGGCCTAGACGTACGCGCCATTTTCAGTCCGTGAAGGCACTGCGAAGTCCGCCATTTTGCCCAACTTTGCAAAGACGCTCTGCAGTGAATTTGTGGAATGCCACTGCAGCTAGGTAAGTTGTGGTCGAAGCATCAAATTGACAAATGTTGTTGCGAATGCATGTGACTTTCATGTGCTAGCGTTGAAATTTCGAAATTCACTGTTATGATAGGTTGTATCGACGATCGAAACCAGTGGTTGCCACTTGGCTACAGGGCCGGTCCGCAGTGTCATGATCGAAACGCACTTCGTTTCGGGCGATCTCGTTCTTTGAGTCATTCAGGGCATACCAGTTCATGATAAAAAGCAAACTTTTTATGTCGGACTGTATAATTCACTGTGAGGGTCATACATTGTGCGGAATTGTCGTGTGGGATGTCCTGCAGAGTAAAGTCGCGAAGAGGCCCCTGGCCTCCCGGGTTGGCTGACCGGCCATGTAGCCACCCGGCTGCAACTCAAACACGCTCCGATGGGCCCAAAACTTTGAAAATGGTCGTTTTGGGTCACTTGTGTCCAACATGGTCAAGAAACTGTGAAAGAATACTTATTTTCATAAAAAAGACGTGTGAAATTCCTTCTTTGTGATTTTAGGCATTTTGAGCGTTTCGTATTCCCTGTAAACACGGGTTCGCGTAATTAATTTTATAGTTTTGTATTTCCTCAGGCAGAGAGATGTGCAGAGGGTACCAATACTGCCCGTCTGTCCACACCCAAAAGCTGCCCACCAGGGCCACCGGGATCCGGCCATGTAGCCACCTGGCTACAGCTCAAACGGGTTAACCAGTGGCGCCAAAACTTTGGGGTTGGTCGTTTCGGGTTTAAGGTGACTCAAAGAGACCAAAAATAGCAAAATAAAAATTCCCTGGCCGTTTTGAAAGGGGGCGCCGGTTAAAGGGTTAAGTCGGCAGAGGGGGCACCGTTACTGGAAATCAGGTTCATAAACAATGCATGTCGTAATATTAATTTAGAAGTGTTGTTATAATTTCCAGGTAACAAGTCCTAGATTGACCGGAATTTGTTTTGCAATTATGCTACCGTGTAGAACCTGATTTTTGTACAGTGCAGAATGGCAGCTTGGACACTTCTTGGTTAGAGGAGTGAACGGGCCATAGCAATAAGGAGTGGCGTTTCTCATTTTCGTCGCCCTATGATATGCAAGCCAGAGCAGCCTAATAGCCCCAAACCGGGGAACAAAACTACGCCATTTGTGTCCTTTCCCTTTCTGAGAACTGAGCGAGGGCCGGCGAGGGCAGGGCAGGAGCGGCCGGCTGGGCACGGAGAGATTAGGCACATGTGTGCGGGAGCGGGGATGGCGGGAAGGAGGGGTTCGGCATCGTCTAGCCAGGTACAGCAAGCCACGCCACGCCACACCGCGCCACTCCAGCCAGCTCAAGAGCCAGCTCCAGCGATGCCTCGCGGCGGAAACGCCAGGTACCCGCCCGTTGCCGATCTTTGGTCTGACTGCATACAGCGACGAATTTTCGAAATTGGAATTTCGAAAATCTGATAAGCGCTCCGGGTAGAGCTGGTCGCTACGATCAAAATCATATAAGGTTGTATGAGGCGGAAACGCATGGTTTGGCCATAATAAGCGAAAAACCGCAAAACGGAGCGACGCGACGCAACGCAACGCAACTCACGAGCCCGCCCCGGCATAAATATATATTAGTCTGGGCGCTGCTCAGGCGGACGCGGACTGCTGACTGCGCGCTGCCGCTATCACTGGACCGCGGCTGACTGCCACTGCTGCTGCTGCGCTGCCGCTGCTAACCTAAACTGCTAACCTCACCTGTTAACCTAACCTGCTAATTGCTTACCTAGCGAGAGTCAAAGCTAGCTGAAGCGTAAGCATCATCTGCTAAAAATCGACGAATCGCATCAAAAACTCACACCCACGGAATTAAAATTTGATTGGATCTTATGGAGAAAGGTAACAGTACGAACCAGCCTTAAAAACTCCGGCCACCAACCGTAGCTCCCCCTACAGGCTGACTTCAACACCTCCCCCTTACTTTTTTAAAAATATTTTTCTAAAATACGTACAACTGTCACACATCTATAGTTCTCTGATGAATGGGGGACAAATACAGCTTTTTGGGAATCGTATTTTTATGCCTGCTTTTTTCACTCAGCTGAACGGAACCTAACAGCAGAAGGGCTGGAGTTCCTACTCTAAGGCGTTACTGGCACTAGTTTTCTTTAGTTTGTACCACGAATAGGTCTCGAGATGACCATGTGCAGTAAGGTCATGTCAGAATATGCTCAAAAATCTTATTTTTTATTACAAAAAAAAACTAGGGAAGTAACGGCCATAGAAAAATCGACAAAAAAACGGGCGAAAAACATATCGTTTTGTTTTCCGACCTCACAACACTGGACGGTGCCTCAGGGCGCTGAAATGTACGCAACCTGTGTAACTTTCCGCCTGTAAGGGGACAAAAAGTAGTACAGCGGGTCCTGGGTCCGCGCTGCTCTTTCCATAATTCCTGATTTTCTAACCGTAATTTTATCAGCCGGTAAAATACGGTTAGCAAGAGAACGTTCGAATTTTGCCGCACGTGTCAGGGCCCGCCTTAAAGTCTCAAGTCCCGAGGACAAACTTTTTGGGGACGACGACAAAATGGGGGGGGGGGGGCTGGTGTGTATCATGATCCTCTATCGAAGCCCCACCACCCCTGAAACATTGTCCCTGTCTCTCGTGAATCACCGTGTTTATTTTCGGAAATTCCAAGATATTGTTGCCATTTGGGTTCTTCTGTGGTCACTTACCGTGCCGAATGTGTGGTTCATGTTGTCATGAGGCGCGGACGTTTCGGTGGGCCTCCCTCGTATCGCCAGCACTGCACACATAACCATGCAAAGGTTTTAATTTTAAACCTCACTCCAGTTCTCTTATTTTGCTGGAAGCCCGCCCTATGCCGCTAGTGGACAATAGGGTAGTCCGGAAACGAGCTGAGCCGAGAGTGAGAAGAATAGGAGGTATGTTTTATTGACTCGAGGCAAGCGCTCATCCCAAGACAAACGACCGCCCATCTACGTTCTCTAAAACGGCTAAAAACGACATTTTCTTTGAAATTTTTTAAATTTCGTGTGTCATTTTCAAAACCACATCAACAACCGATCAAAGTGTCGCGTAAACGCAACTCTTGAGTTAAGCGGTTTTCGAATTGGAAGGGGGTCTTAACGGACAGGGCGAGCGCAATACTCGTTCTTTTCTACTTCTACGTCGTAGCAGTAGGAGTAATAATCTAAGAACGAGTAAAAAGACTGCATCGACGGGAAGTAAACGACAATTAAAGACGAACACCATAGTTTAAATTTAAAACATCTTAAAACAATTCAATCAAGTTTCTTTTCAAAATCAAGATGACGATGATAATAATCATAACAATGAAGAAATGGAAATTGGAAATTGACAAGATATTCACCATGGGGATGTTATATTCGATCTCGAATATCGAACACATTTGAATACCCGATTTCGAATAGTTGTCCATTCGAGTTCGAACTGCAGTAAGGCGAATTGACCGAAAGTTCGAATATTTGTGACAAATATTCGACGAATATTGGTTGGCTTAGAATTTAAGAGGAACTCGGTTACCTGATGGGTTTTTATCAAAAGTGGCAAGGACAAAGTCTGGAAAGTGAATTTGAAGCGATTTCAAGTTGCTATTCAGGTTATGCTAGAATGCTTCTTAAGTCTTACTGTGTAACATGAACTTTTTTAGATATAGTATTTTGTTAACGTTTGGCTTAGGGGTTTTTATATATATTTATATACATTTTTAGATACACTTTGGCTGCTGCTGAGTTTTGGTAAAAAGTAAACCAATAAATCTGGGTTTGTAGCAGTTTACTTTCTGTGCCATTGTTTTGCATGATTCATTATTTAGGTAATATTATCATCTCTGAAATATATTTATATTCTCTGGTCAGAAACTATGAGTTTGATTCATATTTTAATTCGATTTTCCTAACTGAAAGGCGGCATTATGTTAAGTTACACTTTTACACTTTAAAGTAAAGCAAATGAGTTAAGCAATTATAAAACACTGGTGTAAATTCTATCAGGAAGACAGAAATACTTTCAGAAATTTCTGTCAAGTTTTTTGAGTTTCTCGGAGCATTTCCTGGTGGCTTGATAGTAAAGCTAGTCAGATCTCTGATAGATTATGCTGATAACTCTCCTGATAGCCTGAAAGCAGTTTGCTTCCAGCGTAAGCTATCAGAAGTCTACTTTCAGGATGTTCTGTAAACTTTAATTTTGAAAGGGCCATAAAACCGAAACTTCTCGGAATTCCTGGTTCAAATTTGGTATGCGACGTAGTGTGCTAATTTACCATGGCCATTTATATCTTATCAAAATCCGACACTTTTTTTCTTGCATCTCGAGAACGATGCGCACTAGCTCAAATCAGACTGCGGAGTTGGTGGAGACTCGATTTTCACTTCTTAATGACAATTTTAGACTCTTAAGTAGTCGTGTCACTAATAAAATGCTCTGAAAATGCTTTGAACAATCAGACACTGCTATCAGCAGCATATTGCTTTCAGATATATTGCCAAAAGGTTTCTAGTAGTACCATGGTAGTTCTGCTTAAGTTAGCACCTGTTAAGTGTTGAGAAAGATCGATCAGGACGTACTAGCGACGGGTTTTATTTCCTTTATACTCCGTGATTCCTCTTTTCTGCCTCGCTCAAATTTCCACAATAAAGCCTCCGAACATTCGAATTTTTCGGACAAATATCGAACGCCATTCGAATACGTACTATTCGAGGATTCGATATTCGAAAAACGCTTTCCAATGCGCATCCCTTTACCAACCTAGACCAAAACTTGTTTTTCCCTCGGTCTGCAGTTTGAACTGAAAATTAAGGGAAACAAAGTTTTTCACGTTCCCTGAACCAGCTGGACTCTCTAACCCGCTTACCTAAAGTCATCTTGAAGACGAAGTGCGCCAACGGTCTCTGCCGGGTGGCCATCATGCTCGACAGGCCCTTCTGGGCCCTTGGATCTTGTCACAACGGTATATATTGCTCCCCACCGTATCATACATTTGCTGGTAATTTCCGTCAGGGTCACAGGGCCTTGGGCGAAAATGAATACACGTGGCAAGGCACAAGGATTCGCATAGGACTTTCACCCGGGAGAATCCCACTATCTCGACGGCCAGCTCCTTCCGTTTGAAGAAAGAAGGACTAGGAAGAGGCTCGCCAATGACGAAGTTCAGCGGCAATTTCAACATTTTCTATTTCACGCAGTAAAATGATTAGTTGTCACAACGAATTTTTAAGTTGAATTTCAGACAAGCAGTAAATTTTTGTTCGGAGAACTAAAGTTTTGTTGGTGGAACTAAATTTTAGTTGCACCAACGCAATGTTAGTTGCTCCAACGCAGACCTTCACTAAGGGAGCAAAATGCAGAAAAAAAATTGTTCAGTGCCCGCAACGGACCTTTTTGTTAGAGCAACTAACGTCCCGTTGGTGCAACAAAAATTTACTATCCACAGCAAAATTTTAGTTTCTGAACAAAAATTTACTGCTTGTCTGAAAATCATCTTAAAAATTAGTTGCGGCCACTAATTATTTTTCTCCGTATCGATTGCCCGACCATGTCTTAGTGACTCACCGTTTCCGTTGATCTATTTGGTTTCCAATTACCACGATTCATCTTAAATACGAGCGTTAGCAGCCGAATTTCTCTAATGTTTCCCCTTACATTTTGTAGTGTGAAGCGGCCGAAACCTATAAAACCAGTTCACTACAGCTCCTTCTAGAATATCAGAAGATCACAGGCCAAATTTGTTTTGAACTTTTTATTTTACTGAGGCCAGATCCAGTCCAGGCGGAAACTTTTACCAGTGTAACGACATAGGCCTGGGCGGTTCTCTCAATCTCAATACCAATACTCAATATTTGAAAATATTGACATTGACCTCAATATCAATACTGGTTATTGAGCTCAATATCTCAATATCAATATTGAGCTCAATACCTCAATATCAGTATTGAGCTCAATACCTCAATATCAGTATTGAGCTCAATACCTCAATATCAGTATTGAGCTCAATACCTCAATATCAGTATTGAGCTCAACATCTCAATATCTCAATTTTAAATACTCAAATTTTAGAATTTACAGTACGGTCTCAATATGAAAATGAATATATCAGAATCATTAAATTGAGCAGGTGTGCAGATGTGCAATGACCGATCCGATCAGACGCCACGACACTGGGCTGTATCTTAGAGACTTCAGGATGAGCATGGTCAAGATACAGACGTAATGGCATGCCACACACACCCTTGGGCGACAATCAATATTATGTGTAACGCTACGCGCGAACCTCAGTATCAGATATGAACTGAAATGTGTGAGCATAGAACCTCAATGATAGTATGAACCTTGCAATGTCATTGTTCAACATTGAGCCACAAATATCAATATTTAACATTGAGCTTGTATACTTCAATATTCAGTATTGAGGTATTTACCTCTTTAATCAGTATTGAGGTATTTACCTTAATATTCAGCATTGAGGTATTTACCTCAATATTCAGTATTGAGGTATTTATCTCAATATTCAGTATTGAGATATTGAGCACGAGGATATTGACCACATCAATACTGTAAATATTGACCTCTCAATACCAAACAGTATTGAGTTGCTACTCAATATTTTCAAATTTTGCCCAGGCCTATAACGACAGGCCCGGATCTAGGGATGCCGTCGCTGCGCGGGACACAAGGAGCGGGCGATCATGACGTCATCGTCCCCTCGTGTCTCGGCCACTCGCGACGAGTGTGAATGTGGCCACAACTTTGTGGCTACAACTCGATCAGCTTTAACGTGTCGGTCTATAGGTAAAGTCCGTCCTCCGCACGCCCGGAAAAAAACACAGCACGTGCCCCTACAGCCCAGACCAGGGTTGTTAACGTTACGTAACGAAATAACGACGTTAGTGTAACGCGTTACCTCGTTACTGTGACGATATAACGCTAACGCGTTTCATTTTTCCGCGGTTTGTAACGGTATCGCGTTATCGTTGCTGAAGTCAGTAACGAGACGTAACGCACGTTACATTTTACTCGTTACAACGGCAAATTTCGACAGGCAGATCGATAAATGCAAACATAGTGCTATGCCATGTTGCAATGCCAAGTGCGTCGCTTGAGCGCCTGTTCTGGGTGGCGGGAGTCTCGTTCGCGGACATGCGCAGTATGCTTGGTGACAAAAACTTGGAAAACGAGGTGCTCTCGCGTGTGAACCGAAGATGTTGGTGCAAATGACCCTTTTCGACCCTGTCTGGTCTGACCCTGTACCTGACTCCTGATTACGATACCGTAATTTAATGGTTCCTTGTAAAGAAAACGTTTTATTTTATTGTTCCTACTTAAAAAAAAGAATTATAGTTGCACTTTTCTTTTGTAATTCCGTGGTTGGTACACGATGGCAAACACACTATACTTGTAAAAGAGCGTTTTTCGTCATTTTTTGAAAACTGATGTAACGAGTAACGAAGTAACGACGTTCCTGTAACTGTAACGCGTTACGTTTCTCTGGAGGCTGTGACGGTAACGCGTTATCGTTACCGAGTCTACGGTAACGAGGTAACGGTAACGCGTTGCATTTTGAAAGTAACGTTAACAACCCTGGCCCAGACTGGAACCTTAGAGCCCCAGCTGGAGCACAGCCGAAGTCCGGCGGATCTGCCTATCCTCCAGGGGCAATTTCAACAAAAACCCTTCTATCAGTCCCCCCTGGGCCCAGGTGGGGCCCAAACCTTGCCAACCGATGTCCGCCGGGTCTGCCTACCCTCCAGGAGCAATTTCGACAAAAACCCTTCCATGAGGCCCCCATGGCCCAAGGTGGGGCCCGACCAATGCAAACCGATGTCAGCCGGGTCTGCGTACCATTCAGGGGCAATTTCGACAAAAACCCTTCTTTAAGGCCCCCATGACCCCAGGCGGAGCCCAACCAATGCAAACCATGTCCAGCGGGTCTGCCTACCCTCCGGGGGCAATTTCGTCGAAAACCCTTCCATGAGGCCCCTATGACCCCAGGTGGGGCCCAACCAATGCAAACCGATGTCAGCCGGGTCTGCCTACCCTCCAGGAGCAATTTCGACAAAAACCCTTCTATAAGGCCCCTATGGCCCCAGGTGGGGCCCAACCAATGCAAACCGTTGTCCAGCGGGTCTGCCTACTCTCCAGGGAAAATTTTGTCAAAAACCCTTCTATCAGTCCCCCATGGCCCCAGGTGGGGCCCAAACGATGCCAGCTGATGTCCGCCGGGTCTGCCTACCCTCCAGGAGCAATTTCGACAAAAACCCTTCTATAAGGCCCCTATGGCCCCAGGTGGGGCCCAACCAATGCAAACCGTTGTCCAGCGGGTCTGCCTACTCTCCAAGGAAAATTTTGTCAAAAACCCTTCTATCAGTCCCCCATGGCCCCAGGTGGGGCCCAAACGATGCCAGCTGATGTCCGCCGGGTCTGCCTACCCTCCAGGAGCAATTCCGACAAAAACCCTTTAATAATGCCCCCATGGCTGACCAAGCCGTTTCCAAATATCAGGGGTAGGTAACAAAATTGTTGCCGATAGTTTAAACCGTCGCCACTCTCAAAGCCTGCAGTCATTTCACCGAGCCAACTAAAAATGGTACAAAAAGTCTAAATTTCGACTGGGAAAAATTTTGTCATCTCGCCTCAACAAGCCTTTAGTCTCCAAATTTTGTTTCAAACTTCAGGGGTAGGTGACAAAATTGCTGCCGATAATTTAAACCGTCAGCACTCTCATAGCCTGCATTTATACTACCAAACCGCCAGAAAATGGTACAAAAAGTCCAAAATTCAAACGGGAACAATTTTGTCACCTCGCCTGAATATGACACTTTCAGCAAAAAAAGCCATGCTGACCAAGCCGTTTTCAAACTTAGGGGTAGGTGACAAAATTGTTGCCGATAATTTAAACCGTCGCCACTCTCAGAGCCTGTAGTCAGACCACCGACCGGCTAGAAAATGCTACAAAAAATCCAAATTTCGAACGGGTACAATTTTGTCACCTCGCCTGAATATGCCACCTTGAGCGAAGAAAGCCTTGCTAACCAAGCCGTTTCCAAACTTTGGGGGGAGGTGACAAAATTGTTGCCAATAATTTAAACCGTCGTCACTCACAGAGCCTGCAGTCATTCTACCGAACCGCCAGAAAATGGTACAAAAAGTCCAAATTTCGAACGGGAACAATTGTGTCACCTCGCCTCAACAAGCCTCTAGTCTCCAAGATATTTCCAAACTTCAGAAGTAGTTAACAAAATTGCTGCCGATAGTTTAAACCGTCGCCACTCTCACAGCCTGTAGTCAGACCACCGAACCGCCCGAAATTGGTACAAAAACGAACGGGCTCAATTTTGTCACCTCGTCTGAATATGCCACCTTGAGCGAAGAAAGCCTTGCTAACCAAGCCGTTTCCAAACTCAAGGGTAGGTGACAAAATTGTTTCCGACAATTTAAACCGTCGCTACCCTCAGAGCCTGTAGTCAGACTATTGAACCGCCAAAAAATGGTGCAAAAAGTCCAAATTTTGAACGGGAACAATTTTGTCACCTCGCCTAACGCAGGCGCAACACCGCGTGAATGCTCGATCAGTGTGAAATGCAGTGGTGTACGCTGTTTTGAGCATCTGACAGACATCTCGTCCACCACTTCTCGCTTGGTCGCAGCTTAGGCCTCTTTCCCGATGTACAAGCCCTTGTGGTGTAAGCAACCCACGGTGCAGGTCCCCGACTGGGGCCATGCGGGCCTCGTGGAATGGTTTATGTCGAAAATGCCCCTGGAGGTTGGGCAGACCCGCTGGACATCGGTTTGCATTGGTTGGGCCCCACCTGGGGCCATGAGGACATTATAGAAGTGTAGAAGGCACAATAACGGCAAAAAAAAAATGGAAGACCTTTAGTACGGTTACAGTTGCAGAACCCCATTTCAAGCTGGAGGCATATTGTGGAAGAATTTAACAGCTATCACAAACGCAAACACAACCTTCCTGTAGCGAAACATGGCTACTGAGGTAGTTTACTGTGGGTCGTTGCTTAACTGCGCCCTGCGCCCAAAAATAAAGACTCACTTTCTATCATTGTATTTCTGCCAGCACCTGGCAATAGCTGGAAGACCTTTATTCCTGAACCTACAAATCTTTCCTGCACTCCACAACACTGTTTGACAAACAATGTCCCCGCCTGGGGCCATGGGGGCCTCATGAAGGGTTTTAGTGGAAATTGCCCCTGAAGGGTAGGCAGACCCGGCAGACATCGGTTTGCATTGGTTGGGCCCCACCGAGGGCATGGGGACATTATAGAAGGGTTTTGGTCGGAATTGCCCCTGCATGGTAGGCAGACCCGCTGGACATCGGTTTGCATTGGTTGGGCCCCACCTGGGTCCATCGCGGCATCATAGAAGGGTTTTTGTCGAAATTGCTCCTGGAGGGTAGGTAGACCCGGCAGACATCGGTTCCCATTGGTTGGGCCCCGCCTGGGGCCATGGGGGCATCATAGAAGGGTTTTTGTCGAAATTGCTCCTGGAGGGTAGGTAGACCCGGCAGACATCGGTTCCCATTGGTTGGGCCCCGCCTGGGGCCATGGGGGCCTCATAGAAGGGGTTTTGTCGAAATTGCCCTTGGGGGGTAGGCAGACCCGCTGGACATCGGTTCCCAATGGTTGGGCCCCACCTGGGGCTATTGGGGCTTCATGTAAGGGTTTTTGTCGAAATTGCCCGTGGAGGGTAGGCAGACCCGGCAGACATCGGTTCCCATTGGTTGGGCCCCACCTGGGGCCATGGGGGCCTCATAGAAGGGTTTTTGTCGAAATTGCCCCTGAGGGGTAGGCAGACCCGCTGGGCATCGGTTTGCATTGGTTGGGCCCCGCCTGGGGCCAGAGGGCCTGGCGGCAGATGGGTCCCCAATCGGATATCAATTTTAGAACTTTAATGGCGAACCAACTGCACCTACCGTCCCTCCGAATAAGCTGACCGAGTTGTGGCCACAAAGTTGTGGCCACATTCACACTCGTCTCGACGGATTTGCTCCATTGCGCCGCCTAGCCGACGAGATTGGCGTGATTACGAGCCCTGGTTCAGGCACTCTCAAAAATGAATGCACGATTTCAGCATAATATGCTCACGTTTTGCGGAGTGTTACGAAGGTTCTGGAGAGTTTCCACCCAAGAATCATGGAACCAAAGCCCTGGTCGTGTCATACCAGGGGATGGCAACGATGTAATGATTAGTGAAGCAATGCTGGCCGCAGCCTTTCTTTTCTATTTCTTCGGATTTCAGTGCATTTCTTCTCCACATCTTTGTAAAATCTAAAGGCTTGGCCTATTCAGGATGTACTGTAACACATAACATCTTATAAAATTGTCAGCGTACAAAGTTCTGCCGTAACGTTTGAAACTTACCGGATTGTCTCCTGAGAAATGTGCAAAATTAACAAAATCGCAAACTTTGACCCCACTCTTTTAGAACGTATGTGTATTGCACGGCATCGACAAGTAGCCTAGTGCACCGCATAGGTTCTACGGTTAAAAATAAAACAAGCACCGCAATTGTGCATCGTCTGATTTGGGCATGCTAATGAAAGCCGATGGACATATTTTGACCCATATGCAGGCGGCCAGCATTGCTTCAGGCGATTCCTCCTGTGTTGCCAGCCCCTGGTCATACGCAGAACTCAAACCCAGTCGAGCATAATCTTTTCTTGTGGGATTTTTTTGATTTAAGAATCATTTGCGTACAGCAATTGTCTGTGTATGCTTGAAACCAGCATATGCTTGAAGCACGTATTGTATTCTTCGGGCAAGCAGTATCACTAAAACATATTAAGCTTCAATCAAGCATAATATGCTTATGGGATTTTTGATGTTTCAATCATAAAATATGCTTTACATGTGCGCGTTTTCAGCCCGTCCTGGCACGTTTCTTTAAAAACGGCAGGAGCCGGGCTTATAGTCTGAATGCGTCCTGCTTGTTCGTTCGTTCGGACGTGTACGTCGACTTATCGTTCATAGAAAAACTTCAAATTTTGAGTATCAACTCTTTTTTTAACGTAAAATCACGTACGGTGGCAACAATTTTCGATTTGTATCGCATTTTTGATTAATGAAAATTTGTGTGTTTTTGTTTTTTGAGGTTAGGGTTGGCCGTCGCGCGCACACCATTACCATCGCGGCGCGCACAGGGACGGGCTCGTGTTAACGATTTTAATCGTAACAAATACATCTGCTATCGGGCACTTCTAGGGAGACTTGAGGGGGGGGCGTAGCCCCCCCCCCCCGCAAACGCCGCCGACAGGCCAAGCTGGCCAAGTCCCTCTGTCGAATCAAGGTGCCGGTGGAGCGCAGGTTGACGGAAGGGACGGGCCAGCTTGTTACCTATGCAACAGTAAGGCGGGTAAAGAATGCGGGGATTAATAGGGGGCCTGAAGGAACACGTGTAGAATTGTTGTTAAAATAAAGTTTCTACATTGCACTGAAAAGTGTTGGGATTTAACGAAGGTAGCTCGATACGAAGGAATTGTGAAATCAGAACAATCCGAGGGGTCCACAACTCCAGACAATCAGTGCACACCTTTTGATACCTATAATCAAACACAATCGACGATTACAAATCTTAACAAGCTGGCCCGTCCCTTCCGTCAACCTCGGTGCCTGTTCCGCTGCGCTCCACCGGCACCTCGGTACGACAGGGGTACTTGGCCAGCTTGGCCTGCCGGCGGCGTTTGCGGGGGCCTCCGGCCTCCGCCTCAAGCCTCTCTAGAAGTTCCCGACAGCAAATGTATTCGTTACGATTAAAATCGTTAACCTGAGCCCGTCCCGTGTTACTGTTGTGCGGCCTCTCCCTTTCCGGCGGCGGCCAACCCTAACCTCACAAAACAAAAACAGAAATATTTCCATTACTCAAAAATGCGACACAAATCGAAAATTGTTGCCACCGCACGTCATTCTACGTTTAAAAAGGAGTTGATCCTCAAAATTTGAAGGTTTTCTATAAACGATAAGTCGGTGTACACACGTCCGAACGAACGAACATGACGCATCAGATTATAAGCACGGCTCCTGCCGTTTCTAAACAAACGCGTCGGGACGGGCTAAAAACTGCATAAAAATTACGGTTGAGCTACATTAACGGCTCTAAAACGCCATTAGCAAACAAAAGTTTTGAATTTGCTGCAAATTAGTTGCAACAATCAACACAACCAGTTAGGGATATAAAAATACCGGTAAGATTCAAGTTGACGGTAAGTTCCGGGTATTTTATGGCAATAAAGGTAAATGTTATTCTCAGTAGGTATTTGTTAAAATAGTACGTGTTCATAAATTTTTTCCCACGTAACAGCAGCCAATCCTCGCAATACTAGATGTGCTAGAACACTACGTTCCATCTCTAGGAATCTGAGTTTGTTACAGAATTACGTACTTGTATATGGTTCAAAGTCCTTCGTGCTTTTTCAAAATTGAATGCTTAATTCAAAGCGATTTTGATGCGAATCTTGTATTCTTGTGATTTTCTGATTTCAGAATCATCTGCGTATCAACTGTCTCTGTGTATGACACCAGCCTATGATGTTTGCGGCACGTCATCCAGCGAGAAGTAGGCAAGCCTACGGCCTCCTTCAATCAAGCATAATATACTTAAATCAAGCATAATTGCGTGTAGGATTTTTGCTGTTTCAAGCATAAAATATGCTCAACTCAAAGCATATCGTATTTAAATCTTGCACACATGTTTGAGAGTGTACTAAAAAGACGGGTGCGGCAACGAACTCACGACAGTAGTGTCTTCCCAACTCTATTTTTAACAGTGGTGTACAGCAAATTGTGTGTCTTCGCCTCGTGGCTAACGTTCTTCCTGATTTTCAAAATCAGAACTACTAGCGATATCTAGAAAGAATACAGCCGCACCTGCTTCTGCGTGCACTCCCAAAAATGAAGGCATGATTGAAGCACAATATGCTCTAGTTTAAGCATATTTTAAGCTTGAAACGCCAAAAATCCCACACGCATACTATGCTTGATTGAAGCATATTATGCTTGATTGAGTGATACCATATGCTTGCCCCAAGAATACAACACGTGCCTCAAGCATCATATGCTGCAGATGATAAGTCAAGAAAATCCCACAAGAATGCAACATTCGCATCAACTTCGCTTGGAATCAAGCAATTCTTTTGGAGTGTGAGCTGCCGCACGGCGGAAGCAAACGCGAGCCATTACCTGCCGCTATTCCGAGCAGCTGTGATGGCTTTCAAGGTGAGCGCGGAATTCACAGGCACGACGATTATATATCGTGCCGTCAAACAAACTAGCTGCTGTCAGGGATTCCAAAACATTTCATCATCGAGTCCCGGCTTACTCGTTTCTTAAGCCCGTCCCGACACGTTTCTTTAGAAACGGCAGGAGCAGGGCTTATAGTCTGATGCCGACTGTTTGTTCGTTCGGGCGGACGTGTGTACGCCGACTTATCGTTCACAAAAAAACTTCAAATTTGGAGGATAAACTCCTTTCTTAACGTAGAACCACGCACGGTGGCAACAATTTTCGATTTATATCGCATTTTTGATTAATGAAAATATGTCTGCTTTTGTTTTTTGAGGTCAGGGTTGGCCGCTGCGCGCACACCATTACCATCGCGGCGCGCACAGGGACGGGCTCAGGTTAACGATCTTAATCGTAAGTAATACATCTGCTATCGGGCACTCCCCGCAAACGCCGCCGGCAGGCCAAGCTGGCCAAGTCCCCCTGTCTAACCGAGGTGCCGGTGGAACGCAGCGGAACTGGCACCGAGGATGACGGAAGGGACGGGCCAGCTTGTTTTAATACAGAATCAACGGGAAAACGATATGGGAATGACCTGAAGAGAACGGAATAATAGAATAAGAACGAGCAGTACACTGTACATTCTGTGGCTTCGTAAACGCACCGCTAGTAGGGAAACGTTGAACGACAAATTTTCGCAGGCACTTCCGACTGCCACTATTAATGCCAATTGTTTTGTGAGCCGTACAGTAGTCTGGCTATTTTAGGAAGGCCGCTGGCTCTCTCGGCTTGCATGGCACTGCTTCGCCAGCAACTGCAGCAACACTACCTGGAGCCGTGCTGGTCCCGGAGCTGGGGATGAAAGGACCCCTCGCAGCGGGTGCGTGCAGAGGGACCAGGCGGGAGGGGGGCAGCGACCTCGGGTAGTGGAGACTTGGGACTGGGGGCCAAGGTTAAAATTTTGAACGGGTAAAGATATTAACGTAGTTCAAACGGCATTGTGTTCGGGACCGCACGAAACATATATCCTGAAAATTTCAGGAAAATATCTTGAAAATTGCGGCCTACAGAGGCATAAATTCATTTTGGCAAAACGCACAAACAATTAGAGAGAGAGAGGGAATGAGTCAACTTTTTACGGGGAAATTTTATAGGTGCAAGCATGAAATTTTGAGTAGAATTCAAAAACGGCATTTATTTGGTCGAAATTTAACTCCGGATGCGAACGCACTTTAAATTCAAAAGTCTCGAGTAGACCCTATTAAAGCGTGAATAGCACCATTGGTTGGCCCAGGCGGGGTACGGCTGGAGCCGGCCGGAGCCTCACTCCCCCACCTCCTCCCCCCATGCAACTGCTACCGCTGCAATCCAGCGGCCTTCCTAAAATAGCTAGACATAGTTATGGAGAATGCAGAGAAGCACGCCAAAAGCTGAGAAGCATAACGCTAGTGAGCAGTCGTATTGGCAAAGGGTAAAAAGAGTTTTTGATGCAAATCTTACGGCCATACGGTCATTGTGTTGTGAATCAGAAAATTTCAAAGCAGCTATGAACATCGCATTTAGCGCAGACATTTAACCTAACCTAAGCCAATACTACTAGTCTGAACGTGGCCTGGGACTGTTCGTTTACAAGGCAGAATGGACTGTCGTACCTGCAATGCATTTTTAACACACGACATTTAAAGTTACGCCTGACCAAGACAGTGCAAGTATTGCCAGTTTGTAATTGTAAACTGCAGACATACATTTTTTTGTTTGACAGAGGAGGATTTTTAAAATCCCCTTCTGTAAGAATGCAATGAAAAAAATCAAAAGCTTCGTTTAATTCTCCGTAGTACGTATTTATTTCCGTAATATGAATAATATTACGCAGAATCCTAACGGAGACTTTCTTCGTAGCCTCCGAAAAACTTAATGATTGGACTGCTACGTGTGCCCTCTGTACGTACCGCTGCGCACTGCTGTACTACACCTTGAGGCAGCAGAGGACCGACTCTACCAAGAGCATTGACAGTTCCAGCGAGCTGCCTAGCGAATACTGATGGCACGGCGCTCGCCTGTTTGTCGTCACGCGGCCGGCCGGCGGTGGAGAGGAGGGGAGCGTCAAGCCAGGGGGCCGCGACTCGAGACAATCAGTGTATAGTGTTTTAACGGGTCGAAAAAAAACGTTTTTTTTTCCTCGAGCTCTAAAAAACCGGAAAAAAAAACACGGAAAAATTCAAATTTGTGTTTTTGTGGGCTCCGGAGGTGTAATTATGTTGTTTGGCTATTACTGAGGCCAGTATTAACTTAATACGTTCAGTGTAGTCGGAAACGTTGCCTGCCGTGCCTACCGATACGCCAAGTACTAATAATTCGTTCCGCGGGCTGCCTCTGCCTACCTCCCAGGCTAGCAGGCTGGCCGGGCCACGGCGGCTTACGGCGCGGCGTAGGTTTTCGCTTCTAGCTCCGTTGTTTTTGATTTTAGATGGGAGTGTAAGCAAGCCGATCGAAGGGTAGGACCTCAACTATCAAAACATGTAAAGTTTTTGACCCAGACCGATCTAGGCGCGATCTATGGCGGGCGGCCGGGTACCGTCGGCCCCACGGCCACAGTTTTTGAGCCGGAGGGGGTCCACACCACAACTCTGCCTAAAAGTGTACACCGATTGCGTTGATTGTGTCGATTGTTGCAACAAATTGAGTTTTTCCGTTTTTTTCGACAAAGAACCGGTACGTTTCTTTGTTTTGTTTTTTTCAGTGTAGCAAAAAAAAAAGGGTTTTTTAAAACACTATCAGTGTACAGCTTTAGAGGCAATCAAGCACATTCATCGATTAAAAATCTTAAAAACTGCATTAAAATGAGGCTTGAGCTACATTACGGGGCTAAAAATGGCCGAAAAACGCCATTACTAGACTAAAATTTTGAGTCGTCTGCAAATTTGTTGCAACAATCGACACAATCAACACAATCGGTGTTCACTTTTAGGCAGAGTTGTAGACCCCTCGCCTTCAAGTGCGGGACGATTCCGCCCGACCGTCAGGAGTACCTTTCGGGGCCGCCTGACCCAGTAAAGTACTCTCTCTTAGGATGAATGGGTCCGTTCCTGCTATCAATGCTGCGCTATCAAATCAAAGCGTGGCTAGCTTATATAATACAAACTGTGGGACACAGTGCGGCAGTGCGGCTTTGGTGCAGCGTGGATGCGCAACTGTCGTAAATCATCGGATCAAGGTCCTCGCGTCGGTGCGGCAGTCAATGGGAGGAAGCTGTCTTATTTGCACATGTGCAGGACACTCGTCGACACCAGAGGCCGGAAAGCTACCGAAACAATGTTTTCACGGTTCAACACGAATTGTGGGCCCAACAACAGAGATATCTTCATCCTCGCCCTCCCCTGAGCCCCAGCCCCCAACCCCCAGCTGGACAAAAATGGGGGGGGGGTTTGGTGGACCAAAATGCTGGAGAATTTTTGACTTGAGATTCTGGTAGATGCGGTGAATGAGAAGAATTTTTGTCACCCGCGCGCTGACCCTTGAGCGTTCCGAGATATTGAACGTTAAATTTTTTAACGCTTTACGCCGTGGTTTGTGTTTGCGCGCGCTGCTCCGAAACTAAAAATCGCAGAATCAAGAGAAAGGCAAAATGATCGAAAAGGAACAATCAATACAGCGCGCATTCTGCCATTGAAGTCGGGGGATACTTGCCAGTTGAAATCTAGTGCCGATTGCGATTGTCAGATTTTCGTGGGGACGTTTGTGTCACACTTGTCGCGGAGCCGAAATGAGCCGTGATAGCCGAAAATAAATTTCTACAAACGCCGTTCCCTCGTCCACTCCCTGTCTGTTACTTCTCCTTGTCGATAAGTATGCTGGTTCCTGAAATATCCAGTCTGAAAAATACTACTGTACGCTCTGCCGCTGCCGCTGCACCGCGCTTCGCCCTGCTGCCGGCCCCATTGGACCCCCACCACCTCCCAGGCCTGGCCGCATCCCGGCCGCTCTCTCTCTCTCTCTCTCTCTCTCTCTCTCTCTCTCTCTCTCTCTCTCTCTCTCTCTCTCTCTCTCTCTCTCTCTTTCTCTCTCGCTCTCTCTCAGCTGTCAGACAAGGAGAGACTGGCTCCAGCTCCAGCTCGTCTCTAAGGCGAGCGCTTGGAAGTGCAGGACGCGGCAAACAAAAATGGTCCTATATGTGTTAAACAAGCTCGAAACGTTTTGACGACGGGAAGTGTGTCCCTTTCAACTGCCCGATGAGCCAAGCGAAAGCTTGGCGCGGCTTGGCGGGATGATGCCGTGAAAACGAGGTGAAAATTGTCAGGGGCACCTTTGGATATCTAGAGAACGGCCCTATAGGGCGCTGCGATTTAAATACCATTGTTTTAGACTCTCAAAATTACGCACGGCTACGTGCCTGGCTCTTGGGGACGGGCAACACCTGGACGACGTACCACATCCTGGACAGGGCCTACGTCTCGCTGTCCTGGAGCTGCGGTTACCTCAGTAGGGCGTCGATGTCGGTGGGCGCCGTCACACGCCGCGCCGTCAAGAAGGCCTTGAAGGCGCGAAGTCGCAACTTCGCTCGCATAACAGTCGGTGAGGTGGAGTCTCTCCCACACGGTGTCCCAGGCCACTGACGGCGTCCTCCGCTGGACTCTCAGCACTGCGACGGCCTCCGTCAGGGTCTTGGTGTACAGGGCGCGCGACACGGTCCTTACCGCGCAGTGCCGGCGAGGGCCCCAGCTCCTCGTCGCCGGGGTAGAGGGCCGCGAGCGCCGCCATCTAGGACCCCGACAGCGTCGTCCTGTCCGCCATCGCGGTCATCCCACGCGCAGTTAGAATGGCGCCGGCACGGCGCCCCGGATCCGGCAGCGCGAGACCTCCGCTGGCCCGCGGCAAGGATGAGGACCTGGAAGGGGACGGTGAAGTCCCCCGCCCTTAGGAACCTACTCATGGCCTTCCTGGCCTTCTCGGCGGCTGCCCGCGGCAGCACTTGGGCCTGGTTCCACAGCAGCGGAAGGGCTGGTTCGCATACTACACGTTCTGGGCCAGGTTGAACGCGCGCAGCCCGAGGGGGGAACCACTCCGGTAATCGCGTGTACACAGGCTGTCGTAATCCGCCCGTGATCAACTGGTAATCGCCCGTAATCGTCGGTAATCGACCGTGATCATCGGTAATCGCCCGTGATCACCAGTAATCGCCCGTGATCACCGGTAATCGCGCGGTGATCATCGGTAATCGCCCGTGATCACCGGTAATCACCCGGTGATCACCCGTGATCATCCGGTGATCGTTCGTAATCGGCCTGTAATCATTGGTAATCAGGTGGTAATCATTAGTGATCACATGGTAATCGGTGGTAATCGGTGGTAATCACTGGTAATCTCTCGTGATCACTACGGTAATCATCAATTGGTTAATTGACGTTCCGTAGTTCTGCGCGTTATGTGGAGAGTGGAAAACACCATCGGTCACTATGGTCATGTAAAAGTTCCCATCTCGAACCGTTCTCCCTATTCCAGTTTATGCCCAAGAGGGCATTGTTTTGCCTAACGTCACCTGCAGAAGCACCTAAGCTCAGATTTGGCAACTTCCAGTCAGCATCGCATGGTGTATCGAATTTGCTTTTCCTGCCCTTACCTACGTGCGCCCCCCCCCCCCCACACACACAAAAAAAAAAAAATCCCTCCCTCCTTTCCCGAAGAAGACAAAGCAAGCTTTATGTCCATGCGGCTATCACTTGGGTACTTTAATTACCATGTCGGTGTTACTTTCTCATAAGCTTGCATCCCCACCACAACTTCCCTAGCTGAAGCTGACTGAATATTTGTTCCACTTCGTGTACAAATTCTGCTCAAAGTTAAAGAATCAAAAATTATTTAACTTAAACCAGTATTTATTTTAAATGTTAAGCAGAAGGATGAAGTTCAATTTCAATTTTTAGCTTCAAATAATATTTTGTTGCCTTTTATGGTTGCTTCACTTACTCCTGTCACAGCTTGATCGTGAAAAGCTAACTACTCATTTTTAGATTCAAATGAACAGCGAGCCATTTCCACTGGTTGTTTTAGGCCACTTGGACTTGGTGTGACTCATCTTATATCTAATACTTATGCAGATTTTAAATAAAACAAGGTAAATAAAATGGAAATCACTTGGTTGCATTTATTTCAAACCTTGAGAGAAAAGCAAATATGTATGTCCATCACTGTGGTTTAACTAGAGGGTTGTTACAGCCCCAATAGTAAAACCCTTTTACAATCCAAACATGTTCTAGATTGAGGTAAAAATGAGGCAAGCTGGCATGAGATGGATGGAAGTAAAGTTTAGGTAACTATATTCATATCAAGAAATTTGATACTTGATGCAATTTCTGCTCTACTGTTTCAGCCTTGAAAACAACCTAGAAAAACAGACAAAAACAACATTAGTATTTTTTGATTGAGACTTAGTAAAGGCCTTGATGATAAAGAAAGTCTGAATACACATTTGAAAGTTATTCCCGCACTCTAAGTATTGATTGAAAACATTGTGGGTACTTACAATTAAAATCGGTGCACTCGACGGTGAATAGATTCTAGACCCAAAAAGATAAGCCCCACAACGGTAACCAGCATTCACATTAAGTCCTGTAATGAAAATATTGAAAGCAGTCTGAGAGGGGTTGCACTTGATAGGTGGAACAGACAAGGAACTTTAAATTAAAACAATGAGATGTTGTAGCAGACATGTTTAGGTCTTAACCAATACAGAAATGTAAGAAACAGAAGAATGTCACATTAAGCAGACGTTGTCTACTCTTACTGGTAAACTGGTCAGTTGGTAGCATGACTCAACCAACGTGAAATGTCCAACATGTACAACGCATTTCAAACTTGTCACAGAGTGCCATCAGAATTAAGAATAAAATCATATATGAATAGATACAAATCAACACACAGAATACCAATGGATTCTTTCATTGAGGGCTTACCTTTTAACGATAAGAAAGTTGAGGTGACCTTGTCTCTCTCCTTGTCTAGTCAACGAGGGAGTAGCCATGGCAAAAGCAGCTTTTGGAAGGTATTTGCAGCAACAGATAACATTAACACATCACTGGAACATACAAAACAGACAGCAATAAATTTTTAATCAATGACACTTGCTTTTAGGTTCTTACTACATTCACTTCAGAATGTATATTCGCATGTTATATTTTGACATACAAAAGATGGAAGTTAACGCCCTTCCCCCAACAATTTTAGGTTAGGGAAAACAGTGCAGCAGCACAGAACATGACTAAAAGGGAGGGGTAATGAAACAGACCGAATGGAATACCATAAGTGAAATCGGTTTCAGTACATAATACAATATTTACTCGTAACCTGCAAGGGACTTAACCTATCTACAGCTGACTGAAAACAAATGTTTTTTCTTGTTTAACGAAAACACAATCCTGTGACACATTTCAGAAGCTGCAATGTAGCCTCTGAAACACAATGTGTCTCTAACTTTAAGAAGTCAATGAATATTTTCTGCTACATTACATTTCGTCTCTAGATCAAAACAAACATCGAACTGAAGGAAGCGGCGGCGGGTGGGCGGGGCAGCGAAGGAAGGGAGGAGGCATGGATTGTCGAGGAAGAACACCAATCGACAAATTACAAACTCGCAACTCACCTTCAACCGAGCAGACACTACCACAGCGGGAAGCTTCTTCTAAAATCTGCTTAAAGTTGACACGAATTGAAGACGACAGAAAACTCATACTCATCGCAGCGACACAACAGCTGAGCGCCACTCGAGCCGATGTAGTATTTCTCATCAGCCGTGCCCCGGCTTCCTTTCGTGTATCTTAGATTAACATAACTTTCTGAACGTGAGTTTGTATACTGGAATTGTGGATTGATATTATATGGCTTGATTTAGAACGGATTTCTTGAGGTGAAGAGGAAGTCACGTTTCTTCAAAGACGTATTTTATTCCCACTGAGAAATGCAGACATGCATCCTGCAGACAGACTGACGTCACCACAAAAACAAAAGAGAATCGCATACACGATACTTCCCTACCAACGCCCCCTTCCTTCTCCTCGGTCCTCCGTTACCGTTTCCCGCCATCCAACTAGAGCACCTGCAGCCAGAGAACAGCGGCGAAACCGGCGAAACCATCCGTACTCAAGTAAGTTTTATTCCGTGATTGTGCTCCTCGATCGTGCTCGATTATAATGTAACTTCCATTGCGTTAGATGAATTTCCTCGTTCGTAAACGACACGTTTAGGTTTGATCTGGGTTTGTCATTATACTGGACGAGACCCGTGAGCTTTGTGGGTACTCCATAGCCTACTACAGCAGCCACTATGGCCTATGGCCTTAGTCACTCAGAACCTAGTGTATGGTTGTGGTTTAATCTTTATTCCTATGCTATTTTCTGTTATTTCAGTCCGCCTATTCCTTTGTTGGAACTGCGCGAGAGGAGTTTCGTGAGGGTTGGTGAGGTGAAGTGTCGGTGTACACTCCTTTGGATTTATTTGGAAATATCCAAGTAAGTATTTTCTTTTTAATAACGAATTGTCATAAATTAAAGCAGTACAGTGGCTGTACTTTGATGTTAATGTTGAGAATCACTAAAGTTAACTGTATCTTGAGGTTAGGACTTATCATGTCTTGATTCATTTCTTATTTTATTAGTTACTATTATTGGTAGTGTTCAACCATTGGAATGTCTATTAATTCTGACCAGCTTTTTATAGTTTTTGGTTATAGTCCCTTCTGCCAATTCCTGTTTTTAAATTGTTTGGCTGAAGTATCATCTGGGAAACATGTAATGAAATGACTCAGCAAGAGTCTTGTGCGTTTTGGGTACAAATTAACATGACAACATGGCATTCAGTCTCAATCCTTGCACTATGATGCTTGTGTGCTCTCATCTTATTGATTTTCTAAGACATTATTTTTATTTCAGCGTGTCTTCCTCACTGGAGCTTGTGAGATCTGGCGTGCTAGAGAAGGTCAGAGTCCGCTGTGCTTTGAAGACCTTCGTTTGGGGTAATGAATGTTTGTATTTTCTTTTTCATTGTGTGTATGTGTTGTATCACAGCACTCTGAGTTAAAGCTTGCATGCTTTCATGTTGTTCTTCTTTGAATTAGATCTGTTTCAGTTCACCGTTTCTGCTTCTACTGGACCTGTGAGATTTGGAGTGCCCTGGAAAGAGAGAAGAGGGAGAACTTAGTCCATCAGACTTTGGATTCATATTTGTATTTCCTGAACTTATCCAAGTAAGTATTTTCTTTTTTTAAAGTTATTTGTAATACATCAACATTCTGCATCTATTGCACGTTTATATAGAAAGTGTAACTGACTAGGTGCAAGCATTACAACAATAGATATACCAGACTTGCTTCCCATAAGTTTTCTCGCAGTCCTTTTGCGTATAAGATCTGTGCATATTGACCAGTACAAATGTTATAGAGAAACAGATTCTTATGTTTATGATAATTCTAATGAATTTTTTAAATTAAGAGGGCGCTATACAGACGATGTGGACCCCGCTTGCAGGGTTCTCCAATTTCCAATCTGTAGGCCGCATTTTTAAAGATATCGCGACCGGGTTTACTTCTTAGTGCAGGGAAAGGTTTGTATTTGTTCGCTATAGAGAAAAAAACGTAAATTTTCACCTCAAAATATTAAATTTGGATGCATCAAAACCCTCATTTTTGCCCTCTTTTCACTGTTTATAACAGGCCTCATAGATCACTAACCTGAAATAACCTTCTATAGCGAACAAATTTGAACCTTTGTCTACAACATCCATTCATCGCGGATCTGATATCTTGAAAATTGTGGCCTACAGATTGGAAATCAGAGGACTATTTCACCAAATCTCCTCGAGGCCCGTCCGGGCATGGTCTGGGCCTCGAATGAGTTGCGTGGATGTGTGTGGGCCTCCGAAGATTCCGGCGCACTCCCTCGCCCGGCTACAGATGTCTATTGGGGTCTATTGTCCCAGGTCCGGAGCTCGGCGCACGGATGACAGGGGTCGCCTAATTTATGGGCTTCCTTTTCGGCGTGCAAATTAAAATTCGACTATCTCCTAACGATTGCGCTTATTTTATTCGCGCTGAAATTCCGAGTTCAGTGATCTAAGAACGGAGTCTGTGCGACAATGCTGTGCCCGGATACAGGCGTTTCTTGGTTTTCCCGTTTTGTTGAGCGATGTAGCCGACATACTTTTACCGGTCGAAATTGGGCTAGAGACGCCTTTCAAAGTTCTTTTCCGCCTTTCTGAAAACAACCGTGCTCATGGACAGACTCTAATATTCGTCAATCTTCAACACCACGTTGTCTTGACCATGTCAACAGTCCTTGCTCTTCCCATCCCACTCGCCGTCATCTGGTCCCTCGAAGCACTGCGGGAGGCAAAGACACACCCGCCTGCCGGTGATGCATAGACAATAAACGACCCTTCGGAATGGGCGGTGTTTGAAGATGTCTGGTAGGAGTACACCAAAAACTCAAATTGAAATTTAGTAAATTTGAGATGTTGTCCATTGTCTTAGTCGTTGTCTGGGACATGGAAAAAAATTTCGAACTGCGTCTCTAGTCCAATTTTGACCGGTAAAAATGTGTCGGTTTGGGCCGGAGTGGCCGGAATCTCGCAGAGAAGACACAGGCGTCCTGCCTCCGGACGGCAGCCGCAGCAGCCACGGCAAACAAGGCAATGACCCCCCATTCATTTACTAACGCAGCGTGCAGTGCGACTCGCACTGCTCGTCGCCCCCATACACCCTCCAGACCCAGGCCTCCAGGCCTCCAAAACCTCCCGAACGTATGTCTTCTCCGTGCCGATCCGGGCTGGATGGAGCTGGTGGAACTTTTCGTCTGTATAGCGCCCTCTTAATTTCTTTCAGCTCTACATATTCCTGCTCAGAGATCTCCCACCATGTCAGTTCCCCAATCAGAAGAGGTAAGAAACAAGTTTAGCTCATATTTTTAATGCTAGAGACTGCTGATTATTTTGAATTTTCTCATGTAGATTTTAAAGCCAGTTTCATGTTTAAAGATCATCAGTATATCTATCTTAATTGTTTAAAGGAAGCTGTCCTGATGGTTCTGTAATGCCTATTTCCTCACTGTTGCAGGATCCAAGCACAAATAACTATTGGCTGCTCCTCAAAAAGGACTGGCACCTAAATGTGGATACTCATCTACAAAATGCTTTAACTTTAATGGGTTTCAACTCAGCACAAGCCATGAAAAATTTCAAGATCAAAGAAGATGTAGAAAAAATTGAAAGTTTCATGAGAACAAAATGGCTCACAATTTTGAAAAAAAGGTATGCAAATGATAGTTCAAAACTTGAAGAAAATTTATTAAAATACTATGGGCCTATTTGGAAGGATCTCCCTGAAGAATACGAAATAATGAGTGGAGATAGGTATATGTTGGAAGCTGTCATAACAACCTCTGCTGGCATTGCATCGGGCAAAGTGCTGAAGAGACCTGCCCCCATCTTTAACACACCAGCCACTAAAAAGGTAGCAAAATCTTCTTTGGAGACTATCTCATTGGATGATTCAGCTCAAGACAACAGTGAAGAGGTTCTTAAGCATACAGATGAGGCGAAGCAAAAAATTCTGAAATGGCTTGAAGAAAAAGCGAATTCTGTTGTCAACACTGATGCCCCAGATTTCAACCTAGATTTATTTGTCAAAGTTGGCCCCATGGGTTCTTTTGAATGTCATGTAAAATGTCCAATCTGTAGCAAGTCATACAGTTACAGAAAATCTGCGAACAGATGGGAGTCGAGCAACTTCCATAGACATGTGACGACTCATGTGTTAGAGGCTGCTCTGAAGAAGTCTACGCAGAGACAGTTGCCATTCCCCAAAGTATCAAAACCTTCATCGAGCCAAGGGACTGAAACCAACAATGAAGTGGAATGTGATGGTGCTGAAATGCTGGAATCATCAGAGGATTTTCTGCAGCTGGGGGGTTGCCGGCCAGCCATCCTCTCTCAAAGAAAAGAGACTGGTCAGGACACAGTCGGAGAGAAAGAGAAAAACGGAAGCGGGCTGTAGCTGCATTGCAATGCCACAACATAGACGAATATTTCCCAATCTTGAATCAGCTAGAACTTGTCCTTCGGGAAAATCAAAACCTGAAAGTAGAGCTAGCCAGAGCAATCAGCAGGAAAGCTGTTTGCAATGTGATTGACGAGCTGCCCATTAGCAACTTAATGAAAATGCTTCTCCAATGTGCAATCAATAATTCAGGAAAGTTATCTCGGGGGTGGAGATTTACTAGTACTGTTATTGATTTTGCCACAATGGTTTTCACTTTACTGGCCCACATTTTTATGTCACCCTTTCATGTTCCCGAAACCTCCCTCTGCCAAGCATCACTACTGTTAGAAGAAATTTGATGACCAAGAAACTGTTACGAGAAGGCACCTTTAGATTCGACACACTTAGCCAAAATTTAGAAAAGCAAGGGAGATCAAAAAAACTGTGGAGTTCTGAAGATTCTACCAGAGTGAATGGGAGAGTCCAGTATGACTCCAAGAGCAACCAAATTGTTGGTCTGGTCCCACCCCTCAAGGACGGAGTGCCAGTTGCAAATGCATTTCCTGCTACTTCTGCTGCAGTCATTGCCTCATATTTTGAAAGTGGAGTTGTTAGTAACAATGCCAATGTTATCATGGCGCAGTCTTTAACTCCAGGCAGTCCGGCCTACATGGTGGGAATGTTCGGCACTGACAATCGCTACACAGCTGAGCAGCTTGATCAACGTTGGACATTCTTGGACAATGTGGCACATCAAGAAGGAATGGAAGTAATTGGACGTTCAACTGATGGAGATTCCAGAGCTGTGAAAGTTATGTACTGTAGAACGTTTCAGCAACCAGACAAGCATTGGTCCTGGTTCAGTGCTAATCGCACACCCAAACAAGTGTATATACAGGATACGATTCATCTCCTTGTCAAGTTAAGATCCAAGATATCAAAAGCCTCTGATATCATGCCAATTGGGAAGGATAAATTGGCATCTAGGGGTCATGTTATTTCTTTGGTGAACACTGTCAGCAAAGATCAACATGAGTTATCTGAAACTTCAGTGGATGTAAAAGACAAGATGAATTTCAGATCAGCTCAGAAATTATGTGATCAAAAAGTGTCAGACCTCCTCAGAAAACATGTGCCAGGTAGCGAAGGAACAGCTTTGTACCTGGACATGATGAGGGAGACAACAGCTGCATTTCTAGACCCCACTCTTGATCCACTACAAAGAATACATCATTCATGGAAGTGGATATTCTTTTGTAGAATGTGGCGGCAATGGCTTTTGTCATCACCTGATTATTCACTTGGCCACAACTTCATCACAAGCAATGCATTTACCTGCATGGAACTCAACGGTCATGGCCTTATCCAGATTATCATCAAGTTGCGAGATTCTGAAGAGCCTGAATTATTTTGCCCATGCATGTTCAGTAGCCAGCCATGCGAAGAGTGTTTCCGCAAGTTGCGCTCCATGACCACTACAGAGAGCACTGTGACAAATTTTAGTATCCTTGAGTTGGAGCATCGAGTGAGAAGAATTGACTTCCTCCAAGATGTCTTCTTAAAGCTGAAGAATACAATTTCATTCCCTCAACTGAAGCACACATACCGTTTGCCTCAAGCCCCTGAAGGACACCGCCCTTCGATGATATTGCCAGAGGATTATCAAATTGAAGAGGAGGTCAAGAGTGCTTTCAAGTGGGCTCTAGGGGTGTGTGTTAAGCTGAGCATTGCCCACCCAAATACTAAAATGCCGCCATGTCCTATGAAGCCCGTTGCAAGTCCAGCAGATCAGAGCCTCGATGTAGATGTGGATGAAGATGATGATAGCCAAATAATTTATGAAGATGAAACTGATGTAGCTGATGCGCAAGCTGACAGTGAAACGTTGGACAGCCTACATGTGCATGCAGGTGAAGATGACTCTGAAGATGATGACATTGAGGAAGATTTGATGATGATTTCAACTGGCTGTCTTGGTGACAAAGCTTTAGAAAATGTGAAAGTCACACCAACAGGCCCATACGTGAAAGTTTTAGATGGTAATTCTAAAGTTTGTGTGATAAAAAAATCTTTCTTGGTGTACCTGCTGCGCACTGGTGACATTAAAATGAGTAGTGACCGTCAAGTGAGGGTTAAAACTAACAATGTCCAGCATGTCCGGTCTTCCCTACTCACACCATCTCCATCACTTGCTGCCCCAACTGTTGAAGCTGAAATCTCACTTTCTGAGTGGTGTGCATTTTTGTCAGAAGATGGGTCTGTTGCAGTTGGACGTGTTCTTGCTTTCAGCTACATGTCAGGGACAACATGGCGTAGCCAAGAGTACAGTGCCAAGACAGCCCCTGTGAAACCACCAAATGAATCGAAGAAGAGAGGACTTGGTGTGCTATGCAACTGGTTCCAAATTGTTGGACAGAATAAACTGCAGCCCACCAGAATGGATGTCCATGGATACTATGCAATAGAAAAATACATCTGCACTCTGCCACGCCCAAGAATTCAGAATAAATGCTACGTCTTGCCATGCAGCCTTAAGGATATTCGTAAGCTAAAACGTAATTGATTGTGATAATTTTGGTCTTGACAGGAGTTTTGAATCCTTATTGTAACTAAGATTTTTAGAAATCTTGGGAAGAGGAGCTCAGTCTATTTGTGATTTTATTTTAAAGATATCTTGGTCTATGTGTCTGTGTTATATAATTGTGGACCTGCACACTGCTTCATTTCAGGATGTAAAGAAGAATATTGCAAAGTGTGTACTGAACTGAAATTTTAGTTCCTTATTACTTTTAATATACTTAATATTAGAATATAGCCATTTGCACTCAGTTGGAGATAGCTCAGCTACATTTTTATACTCTTTCAATGTGATCTCTTGTTCAAAATGTTATATTTGTTTGTTTGACATGTTCTTGGAGGACCACTTCTAAGTTTAGTATTTAAATAACTTGTCAAAGACTTGAATACATGCCACGTCTTGCCAGGCAGCCTTAAGAACATTCTTAGATTAAAATGTAATTGATGGTGATCATTTTGGTCTCGACTGGAGTTTTAAATCCTTATTGTAACTAAGATTTTTAGAAATCTTGGGGAGACGAGCTCAGTCTATATGTGATTTTATTTTAAAATTATCTTAGTCTATGTGTCTGTGTTATATAACTGTAGACCTGCACACTGCTTCATTCCAGGATGTAAAGAAGAATATTGCAAAGTGTGTATTAAACTGAAATTTTAGTTCCTTATTACTTTTAATATACTTGATATTAGAATACAGCTGTTTGCACTCAATTGGAGATAACTCAGCTACATTTTTATACTCTTTCAATGTGATCTCTTGTTCAAAATGTTTTTTTTTGTTTGTTTGACATGTTCTTGGAGGACCACTTCTAAGTTTAGTATTTAAATAACTTGTCAAAGACTTGAATACATGCCACGTCTTGCCAGGCAGCCTTAAGAACATTCTTAGATTAAAATGTAATTGATCGTGATCATTTTGGTCTCGACTGGAGTTTTAAATCCTTGTTGTAACTAAGATTTGTAGAAATCTTGGGAAGAGGAGCTCAGTTTAATTGCCTATTTGTGGTTTTATTTCATAAATATCTAAGTCTATGTGTCTGTGTCAAAGAGTTGTAGACCTGCACACTGTTTCATTTCAGGGTGCAAATGAGGACTTAACCAAGTGATCGTAACCTGATATTTTAATACTTCTATTTGCTTTTAGAAATTGTACATGATTCAGAGGAGTCATCTCTGTTAACCCTTTCAATGTGATCTTTTCTTTAGGATGTTCCATTTGTTTTTGTTTTGATATTTTCTCCAAGGATTACTTCTATGTTAAGTATTCAGCCAACATTTCTGTTAATGTTCTCTTGTTGTGATACATATATTACCTGCTTGTAATTTCGTGGAGGAAGATTTTTTTTTTTTTTTTTACTTGAAGTTGTATTTGCATTTTGCTGTGTTAATTTAACAAATATTAGTCATAGGATAAGTGACGCTTGGAGACTCCAATTAAAGATATTTTGCAAATTAAAGTGTGTCCACCATTGTTTATTTATCAGCATTCAAGGGTATTTCCACAATAACCTTCACTTCAGTTCACTTTTTACTTCAAATATTTGCCTGTAGGATTTCACTCATACATTTTAATTACATCTGCATTGAGAGCTTCCTAGCTTCAAATTTGGTCTCTGAGATTACATATTGACTGTACGTTCACCTCTTGCATAGAACTGAGTCTGGTTTAACTGATCTATACCCCCAAACAGCAAAAAAAAAATATAGAGGCCATGAAAATAGTAATACCGGCTGCTATTGGTGTTTCTCTCCAGTATCTCTCTGGCTAAAGAAGTAACCGTGCATTTTCTGATATGAGACTCTCCGCACGCAAGCAGACGACATTTGCAGTGTTGTAGAAATCGGCGTTGTTATTCGCAGTTCAGTGGCAATACCCCACGTCCAAACGACATCCGTGACTTGAAAGTACGAAATCAAATATCAAATAATGTAATGTAACGAAAACAGGGACTTCGACCAGATAAGAGGTCATCCCCAAAGTACGTCCATATTGTAAAGGAGACGCTACGCTACGAGGTGTTCCGCGCAGTCCAACGGCGCGACCGAGCGGCTCATCCGGACGACCACCGAGCACCTCGCCATGCTGGCCGGGAGCTCGCAGAGGGAGTGGGACCAGCAGGTGCCCCTCGTGTGCTGGGCCTGGGTGTGGCGCCGCACGCCGCAACCGGGATCTCCCCGGCCATGGCGATGTTCGGCCGGCGGCTCAGCCTCCCGCCGTCCCTGGCCCGAGGGCTGCCGCCGGGGACTGAGGCCCTCCCGCCCCGGCTGGGCTACCCCGCCTGGCTGCAGGACCGGCTCCACTACATCCACCACGAGGTCCGGGACCGTGACCTCGGGCCAGACCTCGGGCCAGACTACCGGGTCGGGCAGCGCGTCTGGGTGTTCCAGCCCAGGCGCCAAAAGGGGCGCTGCGTCAAGCTGCAGTCTTGGTGGACCGGGCCTTACGAGGTCCTGGAGGTCATCAACGACGTGACGGTCTGGGTCCGCCTGCCGGGCCGCCCCAGAGCCCGTGTCCAGACCTTCCACGCGGACAAGCTGGCCCCCGTCGTCTCGCGGCCTGACGCCTTCCCGTAGGGCCGGGGGGGGGGGGGGGGGGATGTAAAGGGGACGCTACCACTACCCCATGCCGATGGCGGTACCCCACGCCCGGACACTTGCGGCTCGGGCCGCAACCGCCGTCGCCTGGACTACCGACCCATCTCCACGACTCGGCTCTCCCTCAGACTGTTCTGTTCTCCTGTTCGGAATACACGTCTTACTCCTGTTTCGTGTGTGCTTTCCCCAAACGCCCCGGCTCCCCTAACGATATCGTCGCTTGTGCCGGCCGTAAGTGGTCCTAAGGGCTGTTTCGGTAAGGGGCATGCAGACGTACTTTATGGACGCCCGCAATCCATCGGTGATCACCTGTACTCCATCAGTAATCAGTAATCGCCCGTAATCCATTGGTAATCACCCGTAATCCATTAGGAACCACCCGTAATCCATCGGTAATCACCCGTAATCTATCAGTGATCATGCGTAATCATTCGGTAATCGTCGGTAATCGTCGGTAATCATCTGTAATCGAACGGTAATCGCCCGTGATCATCCGTAATCACGGGTAATGCTCAGTAATCATCGGTGGTCATTGGTAATCTTCGTGATCACCGGTAGTCATTGGTAATCATCGGTAGTCATTAGTAATCATCGGTAGTCATTGGTGATCATCGTAATCCCACGTGATCATTACCGCCTCGTAATCGTGTGTACACCTCCAGGGGGAGTGGTTCCCCCCTCGGCGCAGCCGGGCATCAGCAGGCACGCCCCGGAAGGCCTGCAGCATGGACGGCATGGACGCCCAGTCCGCGACTGGAGGCCCTTCCACTTGCAACCGGTGGTCAAGTTTGTGATATTTTAATAAAAATGGCCCTGAACAGACTGTACTGCCATCTGCTCTACGCGCTGTAACGGAAATGAGCAGCTGAACTCAATAAGCTTTTCTCCCAATCTCTTCCCGCGTGATAGTACCGCAGTTATGTTCCGAGTCTACTTCGCGCAGCCTGAGAAGTTACCCCCTTCCATTCATGCCGCGCGATTTTCGCCATTTCGGCTGCGGCTTGCGGGTACCTCATGGGGCACCTCTAGGTGCACTACCAGTCCAGGACCTGTTTCGGAATGGACCGTCGCGAGAGGGGGGGGGGGGCAGCAGCTCGTCGTCACCCCAGGGTGCCCGACGACGCGTTCGTTAGGGTATGCCATACTTAATTTTTTTCGGAATTCGAAGTACGCGTTACCTCAATCGTGGCCATTTTTCCTTCTGATTCCGAGGAAAAAAGATAAGAAAATTTGGAAGCCGTTTAGGGGGTCCGACTCGCCTCGGTTGGGGGCCTAAATGCCCCTCTACAGAGCGAAAAATTAATGTTGTCAAATTTAAAAAAAAAACGCCCTAACTCAAATTGACGAAAGTAGGGCCCAAAGTGCTGAAATTTCAAGGAAAACGTCGTATCTCTTACGGTATCGCATTATTGCACTTTCAATGCCGATATCTCCGAAACCGTAAGAGACACGACGTTTTGCTTGAAAGTTCAGCCCTACAGAAACCTACTGTCGTCAATTTGAGGTAAGAAATCTGTTTCGAAAAATTGTGACAACATTAATTTTTTGCCCTGTAGAGGGGCATTTAAGCCCCAAACCGAGGCGAGTCGGACCCCCTAAACGGCTTCCAAATTTTTTTTGTCTTTTTTCCTCGGAATCCGCATGAAAAATGGCCACGATTGAGGTAACGCGTACACCGAATTTCGAAAAAAATGAATTATGGCACACCCTAGCATTCGTCCCGAGTCCACCTTTGTTCCAGTCTCCACCACGCCGCGGGTTCCGCGGCCCTGCGGCGCGGCGCGAGGAGGGGCGTAGACGTCATCATCATCAACGACGCGGGGGAGGTCCTGGAGGACGCCAAACGCATTAACAAGCACCTCCTCGACCACTCTGCTGCGCTGCTGGGCACGCCTAGAGAGCTCTTTAGGCACGCCGGGCCGTGAGCCGGATGAGTACGGGCCCAGCGCCGGGAACGCAGGCAACCCATCAGCCGCCGGAGGGCGATGCGCTGCCAACCTCCCAGGCACCGCCGCGGACATCGCCGGGGCTGCGGAAGCTGCTCAACGACTTCGTCGCGGAGGGTACCGTCACCGCCGAGGACGACGAAACCCTACTAGGAAGAAGCAAGCTTCAGGTGCTGAGCCATATACTCAAATTTCAAATTTTGATGAATTTGCTGCGTCTGGTTGGATGTTGTTTTTATGGTTTTGTTGTTGTTGGGGGATTTTCCGGTATGTCTTTTGTCAGAGTTACGGTTGTTGTTGCGTTTGGTTTACCGTATAGTGGGTGCTTTCGTGGTTCTCATCCTACCACCTACCCTAACCTAAACTATCCCAACCTATCCATACCTAACCTATCCTAAACTAACCAAACCTAACCTAATCTATCCTAACCTAACCTAATCTATCCTAACCTAACCTATCCTAACCTAACCTATCCTAACCTATCCTAACCTATCCTAACCTAACCTACCCACCCCTACACGTCGCATCACACCTCGCCGCTGGGTTGATTTTGCGCAACCATCCCGGTTGTTGTCATTATTGCTACGGGTTCGTTTGGTGATCACGATATCGCTAGGTTGTTTCCGGTCTGCACCCCCTTTGTCAAAGAAAGGCGGTTGTTGTTTTGGCCTGTTCGCTTCAGCGGGAGGGAACTGAGGCGGCCCGTAGTGCTGAGCGTGCGAGTGAGACAGAAGGTGCTGCAAAGACAGTACTGTCGACGTCGGGCCAACCTCCTAGGGTGATGAGAGCGGCTTCCTGACCACATGCCGCAAGCTGGAGCCGGCTGGGCATATTCTGTATGTTTGTGATCCGTAGCGCAGAGGCAGCGCGCGCCTGCTTCGAGATGCATGGATTTGTGGTTCGACTCCCGACGGCGCTTTCAGTTTTGTTAGGCCGATCTCGGATTTACGGACGGTCCTCGGACGAGAAATTTAACGGCGGGCCCTTTGCAGCACTGACGTCACAAAACCCCTTTGAGACAGGCGAACCCGCTGCCCTCAGAAGGCCAAGTGGAGAAGCACGGCAGTTCGGACCCCGCTGGTTCGCTTCCTATCCGCGCGCAATGTGAACGGTTTTTTGGTCCTGGTTCTGGTACTGCTGCACCGAGTAGTACTAATGCGTTCGGATCCACACCCCACACCGAGTCCAGCCGAGCCCTACTGCGTGGCCAAGCCCAGCACAGAGCCAAGCCGAGCCGAGCCGAGTCGTGCAGGCAGGGGTGACGCCTCAGACCGAGCTGGCAGACGCTGCGCCGCCGTCGGGCCCGCTTCTTTCTTGTCGCACAGTGACTATCTGCCTCTCTCGCACGCCCCGCCACCCCGCCGCCGCTGCCTCTCTCGCACAGCCGGCGGTCCCGCTTCTTTCTTGTCGCACACTCACTCTGTCTCTTTCGCACGGAGCTGCATGACTAAAAGTTCACGCGACTTCTCTTTCTCGCCCCACTCCGCTGTGGTGGGAGCGAAAGAGAAGGAGGCCACGCGTCTCGAACGCGGCGGTCGGCCTCAGCCTGGGCGGTAGGCATCTGCGATGAAGTAGAACGCAGCGGTGCGCTGCGGGCTTGCCTGCTTCCAGGCGGCCCCACTTGCGTCGCCGCGAGCCGCCTCCGAGCGGTTACGGCACCCCCTCCTAGCGGAAGCTTCGCTTAGAAGCTTTTGAAGGCAGGCGCGGATCCACGGGGGGGGCAAAAGGGGTTTTGCCCCCCCCAGGATGTTATCAAGGCGCCCGAAGGGCGCCTGAAATTTAGGCAACCCGCCGAACTTTTCGCCTGTAAGTAGGCAAAAAGTGGAACATTGCCCCCCCCCACAAGTCGCTCCTGGATCCGCGCCTGTTTGAAGGTGATGGTGGTTTGAAGTTGGGCTCAGCAAACACTGCCGAAGCTGCTGTCTGCCCTCAAGGCCTGTCCGGGAGGAAGGTCTCCGGGGCCGGACGGGCTGACAGCCGAGCTGTACCTGCCCATGTAGGACGTGGGAAGCACTTCGTGACCGCGACCAGTGCCATGCTGCGTCGCCGTGCGGTCACCGAGTCGCACAAGTACTACGGCGTCATGGTGCTAGTGCCGAAAGTGGAGCGAGTGTGCCGTGCCACAAGGCGCGCCGCCTCCTCGCTGTCCAGGACTAGATCCTGCACCCTCTGGAGGTGGAGCCGCGGGGATCGCGGAGTACGCACGGCACGCTGGCTGACCTGGGGGACGTCCTCGCCAAGGTGCAGCTGGCCAACTCTAAACGCCGTGGGAGAGTCAGCGCGTGCATCGTGGCGCTCGACATCGCGGGCGCCTTCATCACCGTCAGGCACTGTCCTTTTCTTGTGAAACAGCCGATATTGTTGATGTGCCGAGCCGAGTCAAGCCCTGGTTAAAAGGGGGGCGACTCAAGATCAAGAGTCGGGACCGCTTCGGACCCTAGAATATGCACAAGAGGCATTGTCAGAGCGGAGCGGACTTTTACGGTTTTTGAGATATCGGCGATATTTAGTCGCGTCAAGCTGATTTTGATTGATTTTCGCACATAAAACGCCGATCGCCGATATCTGGAAAACCGTAAAAGTCACAGCATTTTCCTTGAAATTTAGGCTCTCCGGGTGCTACACTGCCGGTCAAAATTAGCGCCCCACTTTTTCCGATGCTTGCCATTTCCACGTTTTTCAAGCTAGGAAGTTGCCGTTTTGCATGCAGTTGAGCCCATGGTTGTACTTGAAGGTCCCAAAGTGCCAGATCCAGGGGGTCCCCTCTTTCAGAGGGGGTTGGCTGTTCGGCTGCGGCGGGGTGGAAATTTCGACCGAAAAAGGTCCCAAAAACACCTTTAAATTTGCTGGAATTTCAAAATTTTTGGTGAGCAGGGCTAAATGACGGCCCTTGACAAGCTGAAAATTTTCACGATCGGACATAACCACCCCTAGCCCCACCTACCCCCAACCAACCCCCACCCCCTAAAGAAGGTTGGTGTGGCGGGTAAAAAAAAAGGGTCGCATTGCAAGCCCCTAGTCCCGGGCCATCTGCACACGAAATTTAATGCCGCTAGCACCAACCCCTGCCGAGCAACCCCTAAAAAAACAAACTCAATTTTTGAAAATTTGCTTTTTAGGGCACTTAACGGCAGGGCTCCGGATTTTCGTGGTTTGGCGTTCCGTGCCGAGATCCAGTAGAAACCAGAGAACCGGTTCCGTCTGCGGTTCCGTTCCGTAAGGGGACCCAAGCGAAACAGATCCTGCTCTGGAACCGGTCCAACGGAACGAGCGGACTCGGTTCCACGATGTCTTTTTCCACAGGCGGAACTGGCTGGGTCGGTTCCGAGCTGGACTGGTCCACGAAGCGGAACGGAACGGAACGGAACGGAAGGTATAGGAACGGAACAGGAATAGAACCGGAACGGAACCGGTATAGAAACGGAACGGAACGAGTATAGGAGCATATCAACCGAACCGACGGATAGAGCTCTGCTCCTCCATAACTGACGTCACAGCTGGTGGCTGTCAGAGAGCGCGGAATTCTGAAAGTAGAGTCGCTGCCTGAGGCTGTTAGATTTATCGGTACCTTCGGTTTACGCCGCTAACCATTATAAGTTTAACGATCGAGTTTTTAACGTTATTGCATGCTAAGATGGGATAAACGTTAAATCGATCAACGTCGATTTTATGTTATTTAATTCGTTTCATTTAACGTTAAATTTAGTTAGTCCTGCAAAAGTTTAAAAATTGTTAATTCGCACTGCTATGTTGCCAGTGAACGCCCTCCTCCCCCCCCCCCCCCCCTCTGTGTTGCTACATTTCATGAATCTCTCAAAGACCCATCCGCCCGGCCAGCCCGGCCATGCCCCCGTGTCAGTTTTGGTTGCCTTCTCGCCCCTGCCGGAGCAGAAGCAAAATTGACTTTGGCAGCAGCGGGTGCTCGAACCCGGGTTCAACGAAGCAATGCGGTCAATCCGGCGTTTCCGACGCCTGTACCCACTGCGCCACCAAGCCACGATGAGTGTGACGATGCAGGTTCCGTCTACGCATCCATCTCCGTCGGTGTTGTCGAACTAACCGCTGCCTGGCAAGGGTGAAGCGAGGGCAAGTGGGAGCGCCAGCCGCGTCGCCGAAGCTGACAGCCGCCTGATTTACACACTGTCTTCGTAGGTCTGTCTCTGTTGCACTGGTGGGGTGCTCCGTAAGAGAGCAAGCGAGAGGTCCGCGTTCCCTGTGTTCGGAATCAGGCGGCAGGCACCGAACGGCCGTGTCCAGCAGTCCAGCCAGGCCCGGTGACGAACCATAGCTCGAGCCGGTGACTGTGCTGTGGCAGCGCGTAGCAGCCAAGCCAAAGATCTCGCACTCAGCAGGCAGATCTTCGCTTCTGCTTCGACCTGGTCGCTAAGAAACTCATCCACGTCAGACGTCCCTGTGGCGTAGTGGTTAGACAACCAAGACATCGTGGAGTATTCACACCAACTGATGAGTCCCGGTTCGCGTCCCCCCTACGCTAACTAACATTTATGCCTTTTTGCTATGGGGCTAAAGGGTTATAGTACGAAACAATGCATAAGAGACCGCGAGTCTCCGGGCGCCGGCGCCAAAGAATGTTGTGAGGGCGAGACATTTCACAATATATATGGAGAGAGCGAGGGACAGAGAGAGCGAGGGACAGAGAGAGCGAGGGACATAGAGAGAGAGAGAGACAGAGAGAGAGAGAGAGAGAGACAGAGAGAGAGAGAGAGAGAGAGAGAGAGAGAGAGTTTGAGTTTGAGTTTTATTTCATTGAAGGTACAAAAGACTAAAAAGTCCTACGAGAGTACCAATGTACCGGTTTTTAAATACAGACAATCCAGTTCAACAAAGCAAAATATATAAAGCGCTTAAGCTACTAAAACAGAGTGGAAAAATAACATAAAGTGATGACGCAAGGGTAGATCAACTTTGAGATGCGAGGAGGTAATTTTTAAGCTGCGACTTAAAGCCGTATATTTTTTTGGACAAGATATGAGCAGGTACAGAGTTCCACAATAAAGGTGCAGTTACCCAGAACGCCCCCCTTCCCTTGTCCGTACGGTGCAAGGGAACTCGGAGGAGAAGATGGCTACCTCTTACAGATCGGTTTCTAATGTCACAGGCAAACTGGAGCTTATCAGCTAGGTACTTAGGATAATTGTTACATATAACTTTTTTGAGGAGGGTAACAGAGGCATAAGTACAGCGGTTTTTATAGTTAAGCCACTTTAACTCAGTGATATAATTGGATATACTACAGTCCCTTCTCAGGTCAAATATCAGCCTGGCACAAGCGTTCTGGACTCTCTGTAATTTAATGGAACAGGTGACAAGCATCTGTGAAGTTACTACGATACCAGAGTCTAGGGCGGGAAAAACGAGTGTTTCCACAAGCTTCTTCCTTACATTTTTTGGAAGGATGTCACAATGTTTCTTTATGCCATGTATGGCTGCTAGAGCATTTTTGCGCACAGAATTGGCCTGCGCCTCCCAGTTCAGGAATTTGTCCACCATGACGCCCAGGTCCTTAACAACTTCAGAGTAGGGTATTACAGTACCATTTACTATAACAGGGGGGACAACAGGAGGCAATTTATTCCGCAGTTTGTAATTTCCAATTATGATTACTTGGGTCTTCCCAGCATTTATTGCGAGGTTATGGTTTTTGGCGTATTGTACTAGCTTTTCCGCTTCGCCGTTAATTATGTTGACAGCATTTTCTATTTCCGATGGCTTAAAAGAAACGTAGTTCTGCAAGTCGTCAGCATAAAGATGGTAACAAGAATTGGTAAATATTTTGTCTAAGTCATTTACATAGAGGGAGTACAACAGAGGACCAAGAACCGAGCCTTGGGGTACACCAAACATCAGGCCAATTAAGGCAGAAATATCTGTTCCGTTTACTACTCGCTGGGTTCTGCCTTCGAGATAGGATTTAAACCAGTCGATAACAGAGCTGGAGAGGCCATACATTCTTAACTTAGTCAGGAGTAGCTCATGGTGCACAGAGGGGAAAGCGTTACTAAAATCGTAAAGCACAAGGATTGAAAGGCGTTTTGCGTCCATATTTTCTCTGATGTCTCCAATTACTTTAAGTAAGGCTGTAGTGGTACTGTGATTGGCTTTAAATCCCGATTGAAGAGGATTAAAAAGCGAGTTCCTGACCAAGAATTCCACCAGCTGCGCATGTACAACTTTTTCCAACACTTTTCCGAGCGTACAAAGTAGACTAATAGGTCTAAAATCCTTCACCTTATTAGCACCCGATGTTTTCGGGAGGGGCTTGACATTTGCAATTTTCCAGGTGTTGGGGAAACAGCCGGATTGGAGGGAATAATTCAAAATATGGAGAATGGCTGGGGAGAATTCAACAATACATAGTTTTAGCATCGCTGCCGATACATCGTCTATCCCCTTGGCAGTGGGGCTTATACCATAAAGTGCTTTTTTAAGGTCCTCAAAGTATACATGCTTGAAGTTAAAAGGCTCGTCCGTGGGGAGAGGGGTGACATTTTCATACATTTTTATGGATGCTTTTAACAATTCCTCGTCCTGACACTTAACAGCAGTATAGTGAGCATTAAGCTCCTCAGAGCTAGGGAATTTACATGCTTCTCCATTGTTTTGATTGGTAACGCCCAATTTTTTGAGATTTTTCCACAAAGTTTGGGAGGAGTTACAGTTGTTAAGTAAGTTATAGGCATAGCGGACTTTAGCATTGCGTATCTCGCTCTTTGTTCGGTTCTTTAGTTTTTTAAACTGGGCAATAAGAAGGTGGTCCTTAGAGTATTTAACTTTCTCGTACATTTTGTCTCTTTCCTTAATCATACTTTTCAAATGGTCTGTCAACCAGGGAGAAGGCCTATGCTTAATTTTAACAGATACATAAGGAGCATGCTTATCAAACAAGGCGTTAACTTGCTGGTAGAAGTAGTCCAGCTCTGAATTGATATCCTGGAGATGGAACATATCGTGCCAGGGTGTGTCAACAACATCTTTTTTAAAATCCTCTAGATTAAAATTTCTGAAGCTCCGGAATGTTGATATGCGAGGAGTAAACCTGGGCACTTCCAGAGAGAAAACAGCAGCGAGGAGGTCGTGGTTAGAGAGACCACTTGCGTACTGATTATAGTAAACCAGGCGCTCATTTATTGAGGAGGCAATCATGTCCAGATTTGAGTGATAATCTTTTACATGATAAGTATCGCTATATGGGATTCTTACTAAACTAAGGAGATCCAAAAATTCGTGAACAGACTTTCCGTCTCTAATATCACAAGGCTTGGTGCTGCCAAAGTGGGCGTTAACATCTCCGAAGACCACATGATGTTTATAGTCCGTACTAAGTGAGACAAAGTCCTCGGTAAACTCATCGAAATAGCCAGCTTTCGGCGGTCTATATACACAAGCCACAAGTATTTTAGTATCGGCTAGAGATATTTCTACAATTACATAGTCAGGTTTTTTGGGGTCGGGCATCGAGAAGGACTTCGACAGAAGTTTACAACTATGGGTATTTTTGACATAAATGGCGACCCCACCCCCGTTGCCTGTCAATCGGCAGGCAGTGAAAACATTATAATTATTTAGGGAAACAATATCACTATCACAGCCATAAAAAGTTTCACTTACTGCTATTATGTCTATGTCACAGTTATCGAACAAGAGCTGAAAAACAGGTATATGGGTCCGATGAGTCAGAGACTCGGCGTTCAGATGAACAATCTTAAGCTTATTAGGGAACACTTTGCATATATTTTCCAATATAGTTGACGTAGCATATTTATTATTATTATTCAAAGCTAAAGAATCAGTGGACATAAGAGTGGCAGTAGAAGAAGGGTCAATTGGGGCAGAGTGAGGTTAGGTGCACCCTGGAGCCCACTTGAATTCTGTTCCCATTTTCTGACATCTTGACGAAGAGTTTGCCGTTCGAAAACCAGACGTCGTGAAGGCGTTTTGAAGACTTCAGCGCCCTGGCCTGGTTAAAAATGGATCTCATCTCCGGAGCGAGCGAGCGAGCGAGCGAGAGAGAGAGAGAGAGAGAGAGAGAGAGAGAGAGAGAGAGAGAGAGAGAGAGAGAGAGAGAGAGAGAGGGGGGGGGGGGGGGGGCGCAGCGCTTTGCAGCGCAGGTTTTTCTCTCAAATCGTTATTTTTTCTGTGCAGAAAATTGATATTTAACGTTATTACGTCACGGCATGTTAAAGTTATAACCCAAACGAAAATTAAAAAGCACGCAGGTTTAAGTTGAAAAAAATATCGTCCGTTGCGTTATTGATAATTATTAACGTCCCAAACAATAAATGTTGACGGTAACGTATTTTACGTTAATTTAGTTAACTCGCTGCTACCGAGCGCCTGGTTGGCAGGCAAATGACATGACTAACGCGCCGGCAGGGCGCGCGCATCTTCCGGCGTACTCTCTCTGGATGCCGTCTGCAGGCCGGGGGAGCTGCGTGGGCTGCCTGCCTACAAGGCGCTCGGAGGCAGCGCTGGCCGGGCGAAGAATGCAATGCTTTCACTTAAACGCTCCCCACGGGAAAACCGTTTGCCGCAGCGACTTTTCCGCTTGTGACTATCGAGGTAAAGGTCGGGACCAACCGCCGTCACGCTAGTCGGGTTTCCACCCCCACCCGAAATCGGCGATGTGGGAGGTTGAAGTTAGGGGTGCGTTTTGGCATTTTTGATGGTTTTGCAGGTCTGGAGCACGAACGGGTGGTCGAATCGTGCTGCAAATTTGAGGGGGGGGGGGGGGGGTGCATCAAAAGTGCCCTCACCGATTCGCAGCCCCAAATCAGTGCCACCCCTACCAGGGGTAGCAAGGGGTGGCTGGGGGTGACAACCCCCATGCTAAGGGCTTCGAACTTTAAGCGCCGGATTTCTTGACGGGAGATTGATGTTCCACCCCCAGTCCGGGTCTAGGACAACTCGCCCCCGCTATTCCGCCCCCATCCATATTCGCCCCACACCCATTTCGGTCCCGCCCCATAGGGTCCAGGTCCAACTGGGTCCCGGTCATAGTTCAAATAGGTAAAACCCACACTAGGATTCCAATGGTGCTCATTGGTTCCAATGACAATGATCCAATAGGAATAGCATATCTTCCAGGCATTCCATTGGGTTGACGGAGTGCTTCCTGTTGGTCGATTGTCCAATTGGATAAAGGACTCTTCCCAATTGGTAGCCGTCCAATGGGATCCGCGCCCCAATTGGAATGTAACAAATGGAAATGTATTCCCCCATTGGGTTCCCACTTCAATAAGTATCCGTACGGACCTATGCTTCTCATGGGAAGCTTGGTGGCGCAGTCAGTAGAGGGTCGGAGTTCTTAGTGGAAGGTCGAAGGTTCGAATCTCCAAGCGATAACATGGGAAATGCATTTCCCATTGGGAGCTACCTCCAATTGGGAATCATATTCCCTTTGGTTTGTCTCCCAATGGTCCCTGGGTTCCATAAATCAATTGGGTGATCTTCTAAACCAATGGGAATTTTGGCATCCATTGGAGACCAATTGACAACGACTTCCCATTGACTGTCTCATTGCAACCCCAGTGTAGAAAAGTAGATTTCTATTCAATTTTGAATTTCTTTTAAATTATCGGCCTATGATGGGCCTCCAAGGTGGATTTCCTCCGGGGTGGGAGATGGCCGCCTTCCGAACGCGCGATTTCCACGTCCACCTCCCCTACCTCTAGAAAGAAACCGAAACGTAACGATCACAGCTAATAAGAAATCGGCAATATTGATTCAGTCTCTACCCCGGGAGCGAGGCGGCAGAAACGGGGGCGGGACCCATTTGGCATATTATTGGGGGCCAGTATGTACCAAGAATGGGACCCAGTTATCCTGGGACCGTATATGACCGGGGGCGAAATAGCAGGGGGCGAGTTGTCCGGCACCCCCCAGTCCATCTCTAACGAAATTTTTGGACCCCTCGCATACCGTTAAGTGCCCCAAAAAGCAAATTTTTAAGAAATTGAGTTTGGTTTTTAAGGGGTTGCTCGGCAGGGGTTGGTGCTAGCGGCATGAAATTTAGTGTGCAGATGGCCCGGGACTAGGGGCTTGCAATGCGACCATTTTTTTTCACCCGCCACACCAACCCCCTTGAGGGGGTGGGGGTTGGTTGGGGGTAGGTGGGGCTGGGGGTGGGTATGACCGATCGTGAAAATTTTGACGTCAGCTTGTCAAGGGCCGTCATTTAGCCCTGCTCACCAAAAATTTTGAAATTCCAGCAAATTTAAAGGTGCTTTTGGGACCTTTTTCGGTCGAAATTTCCAACCCGCCGCAGTCGAACAGCCAACCCCCTCCGAAAGGAAAGGGGTGGCTCCCGGATCTGGCACTTTGGGACCTTCAAGTACAACCATGGGGGCAACTGCATGCAAAACGGCAACTTCCTAGCTTGAAAAACGTGGAAATGGCTAACATCGGAAAAAGTAGGGCGCTAATTTTGACCGGCATTGTAATACTTTTTGATTTAAATCTAAGATTAGCTTGATTGAAAAAAATATTCTTGAATGCTGGTGTAGCCTGGGCTATCGTCCGCCCACGCCCACGGTTGACTGCAGTGTGGCTACGTTTAAGGTAACATGACATGGGGCCTTCTTTAGGCTACGAGAGTGGATCAGTTGTGTAACCTGACGCACGAGACTGGCCCAGGATGCAAAAGTGTGAAAATGTTCAGAGGCGCTTTTCTTTGTCATTAGGTTTTGACAATTTAGAAAAATTAGAAAAAAAATCCCGGGATCCGTGCGACGAATTTCAGAGGTGGCGAAACGGTCTGAAAGGTAAGGGGTGTCTGGTATAAAACTGAAGCCCAACCTTGCAAAAACACAAGGTGCGCAAGGTGGGCCAAGAGTTTATTCTTGTAGGAGCAGGTCTACCCACACTCACCACCTCCCCTCTCTTCCCTTAGGGCACAACACATAGGTTAAAGTTAAACTAAGGAACGGCCGTCGTCGCGATACACTGTTCTCGAGCGCTCGTGCGGTTTTAGGGGATTGGCCGGATATTGGATTAGCCTCAACACTTAGTCCACACACATTTCATTCATGGCGTAAGCATCTTGTCGCCTACGCTGGCACGCATAACTTGCGTGTATTTGAAGACGCCGTTGCAAATCTTGGAAAACGTATCGAAATTCATAGCTCCAAAGTATTGAAAACGAACCTGTGCAAACAGAAAAATCAGCTGTTAGACCAGACACTTAATATTTATGGAGTGTATTTCTGCATTAAGGAAAATTCCGATCACACACAAATATGTCCTTGGGGAAAACACCCCACGATTACATCCGTAGTTGAAAAATTTCGTACGTTTTGCTCTGTCTGCGCCGTTTTTTAGTTAGGAGCTCTGGAACACTCATGAGGAGTAGAGTGTTTTTACAGAGGCCGACAACACAGTGGGAATCACCTGAATCGATGCTGGCCGCCTGGGTGATGGTTCGAAAATTGTCCATCACCTTTCCTTAGCATGCCCAAACCAGACGATGCACAGTTGCAGTGCTTGGTTTATTTTTAACAGTAGAACTTATGCGGTGTACTAGGCTACTTGTCGACACCAGGAAATACACATGCGTTTTAAAAGAATGGGGGCAAAGTATGCGATTTTGTTAATTTTGCTTTTTTCTTACGAGACAATCCGGTAAGTTTCAAACACAAAGGCAGAACTTGGTACGCTGACAATTTGATAAGATGCTATGTATTACAGTACATCCTAAGTAGGCCAGGCCTTTAGATTTTACAAAGATATGGTGTAGAAATGCACTGAAATCCGATGATTTAGAAAAGAAAGGCTGCGGCCGGCATCGCTTCACCAGTCATCCCATCGTTGCCATCCCCTGGTTTTTAAAACTTTTAACTTTCGTTATTTTTTTTACGTAAATAAAAAACGATGCCAGATAGAGCAAACTCTCGCGACAGATAGTATGAGGTGTTTCACTGACGAATTTTGTTTGCGTGTGATCGGAAACGGAGCAGCCAGTTGTAACCCAGTGCAAACGGCGTCTGTTCCTTTTGTATGGGTTCGGATATGCGGCTGCTGCAGTCGGTTCGAGTATGAAAAGTTCAACGGACAGAAGCCATTCCACGAGAGCAGACGCCTAAAATGGTCATCTGCGTTGATTCGTTGCTTTGGTGTGGTTTTCATTTTTCACAAAGACAGAAGCGTGTTACAGACCAAAGGTAATTAGCCTATACGATGGAGTAGTGAATCAAGGTGGAATAGTAAATACGAGTGTGAATGTTTGTGAAACTTTGTAGCCACAACTCGGTCAGATTTCTGAGCACAGCTTAAAAAAAAAAAAACTTCGGCGCAATTATTGTGAAAATTCAGTTGTTTTTTTTATTATATACAGTACGTTATTCACATTCTTGTATGCAAATGCTGTGCATGTGTTTGATTCTGCAGTGTGCTGATCCGTCGCATCTCCGGCTTCCCACAAGGCAAAATTGCGTTAAATATTTTCTGGACCAAGATTCAATCATAGTGGTCATGGCGAGGTGCTAACAGATTCCTAATGGGGTACCACAACTAAACCTAGCGCTATGGCGGCCAAAGTCGATTTTCAGCCTACATTTTTTAGCCACCCTCTCCTGAGTGTTGGGAGAATGCGTGAACGCGTTACCTGGGACGGGCGGGCCATGTGAGTTAGGGCAATACACAGGAGGCGGCGTTGGGGGCCAGGCCAGTCCCACCAGGGGCTGTGCTGACAGATAGCCGTGTAGAGTGCTTCGACGGCGTTCTCCTGCAGTTGACCGGTGACGCACAGTATCGCCACAAACCCAAATACCGTCACCAGAATGATGACGTTGCTCGCGTCCGGGATGCCCACCGACACTCGGCACGCGCCGAGGACGCCCAGCAGCAGCATGAGGCGGGCCACCAGTGACAGTTCCTCGGCGAAGTAGGACTTTGTGGAAAAACGCGGCCATGGTTAAGAGTCGATTTATTTTCTGGCTATCAATCAACGTGGCATAGGAAGACTCGTCTTATGTCATGTATACCTAGAAAAGTCGGGACCTCTCTGACAAGGTACGCGTTTGATTATAGGGTAATTGTGGACTTCAGGGGCTCCACCACCTATAAAGACATGGCCGGTACCGTTGGAACCGGCTCAACGCCTAGAATTGGAATATGCCAATCATATACGGCGCTCTTCAACCTCTTTATTTAAAAAAATAAAAATATGAGACGACCTAACCTGTCACAGTGCTCAGGAACACGGGTATTTCGGACACATTTGGGCATGATTATTCATCAAACGATGTGAAACGTCGTTTTCAAGTATAGCCTTTTCTCAGGGAAGACTTTTGGTACACACTTTCGCGTTTAACTTAGAGAAACCAAACACCATAAATCCGTCTGCTACAGCGATTCTCCCCACAGCGACGCTCGACGAGTGGTAACCCTAGGCTATGCGGCGCTACCGCAGCGCCGGACTGGTGGCCGAACACCGAACCCCGTCGGCACCGGCGTCGGCGGCTCTGTCGGGCGGCTGCGGGAGAGTGCGCGATCAAGGACAACCTGTGCTGTGCGTCGTCACCTCCGTCATCTCCCTTTGACCAAGGTGACACTGTCACATTTTCGTTTCAGTTTGAGGATACCCCTAATGGCTGCGTGCCTACGGCTTGCGGACAGTGTCAAAGGGAGATGATATGTGAGGACGCAAATGTGACAGTGAAAGGGAAATGATTGTGAGGTGATGGTGTCAAAGGGAAATGATTGTGAGGTTGCGAGCCGTATTAATTCAAGGTATTGTTAATGTGACAGTGAACGGGAGATGATTGAGAGGTGATGGTGTCAAAGGGAAATGATTGTGAGGTTGCGAGCCGTATTAATTCAAAGTGTTGTTGTCTTTTCATTTCAGCTTGGTGTTCCTTGGACAGTGTCAAAGGGAGATGATATGTGAGGACGCAAATGTGACAGTGAAAGGGAAATGATTGTGAGGTGATGGTGTCAAAGGGAAATGATTCTGAGGTTGCGAGCCGTAGGCAGACCACGCAGCCATTAGCACTCTCCCGCACGAGCCGCCCGACCGAGCCGCCGACGCCGGTGCCGACGGGGTTCGGTGTTCGGCCACCAGTCCGGCGCTGCGGTAGCGCCGCGTAGCCAGCCTAGGGTTTCCACTCGTTGAGCGTCGCTGTGTTTTTAAATAAAGAGATTGAAGAGCGCCGTATATGATTGGCATATTCCAATTCTAGGCGTTGAGCCGGTTCCAACGGTACCGGCCATGTCTTTATAGGTAATGGAGCCCCTAAAGTCCACAATTACCGATTATAGAGGTGGTAGACCATGGCAACGCCACATGGAAGACTAGTAAATGGACCTAGAACACAGGCCGACAACTAGAGCACAAGCCGACAACTTTTACAACTTTTTAAGCTTTTAAATCGAAAATTGTCGGTATACAACTATAGTAGGATTGAGAAAGAGCTTTTAAATGTGATAAACTTAAGGGGGTCGCTAGACGGGTTCATTTGCAAAAATGGTTAAAGTTAGAGGGCTGGTTCGGATTTCGGTTCCACATTGACCTCGGTCGATTTGATCGGACCAATGCAAGTAGTCGCGCAACGAGCCGGAAGTTGAACCTAACGCCCCATCTGGGATATTACCCCCCCCCCCCCCACACACACAAAAAAAAAATCGATCACACACAAACAGAAGCTTTCATTAGTCATAGATACCCGACAGCACCTGAGCGAAAATTTTGCTTTTGCTCTATCTGGCACCGTTTTTGAGTGTGAGGCTCTGGAATACTACTCAAGGGGAATAAAGTTTTTTTAAAACGTTCAAGTTCGTTAATTTTTTACATAAATTCAAAAACGGTTTTCAACGTGGTTTTGTTGAACATGGAACCGGAAACCGAACCAGCCCCAGGGCATATGAGCATGAGCCCCTCTAAGGGATCGCCATCAGTTTTGGTCTGATACCAACCTGTACCCTCTGGGCGTCAACCAGCAGCCGTTGGTTCAGCTTCACAATGGCCAGTAATTGCCGCCAGGTAAGAACGTGAACTACTTCGTCAGCTAGCAGGTGGATCGAGCATGCTACGCACACTGAAGGCATCCAGTGCAGCGCAGTCACTTCCTGTCGCGAACGATATGGTAAAGAGTACAGTGATTGTAGACTTAGTATCACATTTAACTTCAGCTTCAATACCCAGACAAGGGATCCCATGAGACTTCTCATAGGAATTAAAATTCATGGGTCTCCACAGACCGATGGACCCTATTAGAAGTGAAGGAGCCCAACCCAACGAAAATGGAACTGATTTGTTCTGAACAGAGCAGATTTTTGACATTTTCCCATGGAGTTTTCATGGTGTGGGAAAACTTGGTCCGATAGAAATCTGTTTCCATTATACATTTTTTACCCGTGGGGCGCATGCTTTTCCCAGATTCGGCATGTGTATCACACAGAAGAATCGCCGCCAATGGCAAATACTCTCAGTCCTCCTAAGGATATCACCAAGCTTCTGAAGGGAACAAATGAGCTTCTCATGAGACTTCCTTTGTGCCTCCCCCCCCCCCCCCCCTCATGCCTCGGAAAGGGCATCGTAATGTTTAACTATTCGAAAAGGCAGAACACTTAAACGCAATAGATACAGATTCCTTGCTCAGATTCCCAGAACTCAGACCAAATTTTCAGATTTCAGATCAGCCCCTCAGATTTGTATTCAGATTGTCTTACTCTGGTCCAGATTTTCTGCTTTGAGATTTGATGATCTGACTTCAGAACACTACTTTCCAGATTTCTTTCGTGGCACCCGGATATACGTCAAAACGGGGGGGGGGGGGGGGGGAGATCGCCCCCATGGCGTAGGCAACCGCACGTGCGGTTATAGGCGTTTAAAAGCCGGGACCGCTCACCGAGCAGTGCCATTCTGTACGACGCTCTCTTGTAGTCGGGATGTGAGAGCCGGTAAAATTACCGGTAAAGAAAGGATAAAATACGGTAAAATACCGTACTTTATGGAGACCTCGGTAAAGTTGGTATTTATTGACCTGTTTACACTTTTTACGCTTAGAAATGATGATACAGCGACTAAAAACAGTGTTTCTGAAGTGCTGATGGTTTGAATTTGCCGCTCCCTCTTGTGAGCTGCCATCCTATTGGTCTAGGGTCTTGCGCATGCGCCTGCGCCTTGACTGAAACACACCCGGCCTCTGTCCTCCTGTGGAGAACACACCAGCAACTCGTGCTTCAGCCTCCGTCGTCACCAGAGTCAATGCAACAAACTCCACAGGCAATGGCGCTACTAGGTATTCAAAGAGAGTAAGGCGTCAATGAAGTTTGTTTTGTAATTTGACCCCTTTGATTTGATTTTTCTCCTTCCTTGAATAACTATTTGGATCTCATGTGAAACTCCCATACAGAAATTGAAAGTAAGGCTTTAGTACTCCGGCAGTGCGCAAAGAGTACTCGCCTTTTGATGCCACCGATGCAGACCAGGGATGTTAACGCTAATTTTGAAATTCAGCGCGCTAACGCTAAACCGCTAACACAACCAGTTAGCGTAGCGCGCTAACACAAAAGCTCGATTATTTTTTTTAGCGCGCTAACGCTAAATTAGCGATTAGCGGCGCTAACGCTAAATTAGAGATTAGCGGCGCTAACGCTAAATTAGCGATTAGCGGCGCTAACGCTAAATTAGCGATTAGCGGCGCTAACGCTAAATTAGCGATTAGCGGCGCTAACGCTAAATTAGCGATTAGCGGCGCTAACGCTAAATTAGCGATTAGCGGCGCTAACGCTAAATTAGCGATTAGCGGCGCTAACGCTAAAGTAGCGATTAGCAGCGCCAACGCTTACGTTATCCCCCAAAATTCTCTAAAGTCGGTTTAATTAGTGTATACTCTGTGCAGCCAGAGTTGAGACACCGGCTCGCTTTCATCTCCGAATTCATTGTAGGCGTGATAATGAGGGTTGGGATGCTCCTCCGCAAGGGACAGGGCAATATAAAAAGGGCTGTCGAAGACCGAGGAGCGACCTTCACCAATAGTTTCCGTATGTGAAAGTAAGGGTTGCCATCTTCCGGCCATCTCGGCAGCCCTAACTGGGCAGTAAACCCTTCTGATGGACCGTGACGACCGTCCCTAATAGTTTACACAAACAATCCGACGCTTTGTCTCCAAAACCTTTGATACCGGTGTCTCAACTCTGGCTGCACAGAGTATAGTGACTATACCCACACTGTAAAGGAGACATGCAAATGGTTATTACGCGAAGGAATATTTGAGGAAGAAAACAGCTACAATACGCTTGTCAAAATGTATAATTCAATATAATTCAAAGACATTGCAATTGAGAGCAACAGAAACATCGCAATTAACACAATTGAAAGCAACAGAAACATTGCACTTAAAGCAATTGAGATCAAGAGAAGTATTGCAATTAAAGAAATTGAGAGTAACAGAAACATATTGAGCATGTTACTACTCCAAGCTACTCCAAAACTTGGAGTTCACACTAAATAACACCTCCTTCTGGAGGGTGTTGTCGCCAAGTAGGGATTTAAAAATACCGGTAAGATTCAATCTTACGGTAAGTTACGGAAAGATTGGTAAGTTACGGGTATTTTTGGTAATAATGAGAAAGATTGATTTACAGCGGGTATTTGATACAATAGTGTGTTTTTTCTACGTTTTCCCCGTAACAGTAGTCAATCCTTGCAATGCTTGATGTGCTATAACACTTCATACCTTTCATCACTCGAAATATGAGTTTGTGTCAGAATTACGGATTGTATATGGCCACGGCTGTCTTCCAGCGAGAAGTTAGATAAGTGCTTGAACATGCAAAAATAATCTTGAAGGATGTGTTTTAGAGTAGGTTCAAGCTTTGCAGTGTTGGTAAGAACCAAAAAGGATACACTTTTCACTACTTGTAACAGCAAGCACAGCTAATTTTCAGAGTTTTGCAAGTCTGAATATTACCGAAAAATACCACTTTTTTCGAGGTCAGGTAATATTACCGTAAGTAACGGTAACTTACCGAATCTTACCGGTAATATTACCGGCCTTTAAATCCCTATCGCCAAGCATATTTCGGAGCGCTGTGAATGACAAGCCGACTCTCGTAAAAAAAAAAAAACGCTCTACCATTGCGCTGGATGGGAACGCTGTATTGTGCTTGAGAAATAGGTAGGTCATCCGCGGGAAGGCCCGCTTGCCGTCAGGTCCTTTGCAAAAACACGCCTGCACCGTCCACAACCGATTCACTTTCTGGAGGTAGCGTTCCAGCTCCGCCTCAGCCGTTTCAGCTTCTCCATCGACCGACGCCCCCGTGACAGTCGTGAAGCCAAAGAACTCGTCCACTGTGGACAAATGGGCCCCGTCGTCGGGCACCGCGGGGGCATCGTCCTCGTCCGCGGACATCCCGTCCTCACCGTCACCCAAGGGGTCCCTCACTCAAAAACTCCGTGTACACCTGATTTCATACTCCTAAAAACTCCCACATACTCCATAAAACTCCTCCATACTCCCGAAACTCCAGCATACTCCCGCAAAACTCGCAGAAACTCACACATACTCCGTCAAAACTCGCAGAAACTCAGACATACTCCGTTAAAACTCGCAGAAACTCACACACACTCCTCAAAACTCCTCCATAGTCCAGAAACTCACGCATACTCCCGAAAAACTCGCAGAAACTCACACATACTCCTACATACTCATGAAATACTCCTCGAAAATTCGAGATACTCTTTTACTCATTCGCTCGCGGCACTCCTGAAGTACTTTCCTGTGTTTTCATAAGTGTGCCACCAACATTCTTCTTGTGGCTGTTGTATGTGATATGCAATGTGCACACTCTCCTGATCAACAGGATTTATCTGAAAATTGTGAAATTGGCTTGAAATTGGAAGAAAGAAGAGTAACTTTCTAAAGGATTGGTGCCCTGAGAGCTGATGATTTGCTAAAAATAATCCATACAGATGTGTGTCAAATCACTGATGGTGCTTTCTGGAATAATTAAAGATATTTTTTCACTTTCATTGACAATAAAATAAGGTACACTACTGTAGGATTTTTGAATTTAGAAGATGCAGTTTTAGAAAAGTTTAGACATCACAAAAGCATGGTAGAGAGATACACTGTAAAGTTGATAAAAATAATTACATCCTACAATGGGGGAGATTATTGTAGTACATGCAACAATTTTGTCTTGAATAGTTACCAATAAATAGCTTGCAGGGGTAAGAGCTGCTTAAAGTAAACAATTGTACTCTTGCAGATTATATGGTTCACACTTCATTCAGTATGGACTGCAGGTACATAGCCGGAAAAAAATTATGTTGCTTTTAAAATTAACTTGCCCGTAAGCTAACCTGACTTTCGAATTAAGTCTGAAATGTGGATCCAATGGACGAAACGGGACACAATGTTGAAAAAAACAACCTATTGCAATACACTCATGTGTGTTAGTTTCTGGACAAGAACTATACACTCCACAATCGTTTTCACGTTCGCATTGGCGCCTGATGGGTAGGCAACCGCGACTTGGGCACACACGCGTGTCGAGCGAGCTGGCCAACCCTGAGTCTCGGCGTCGTCGTCACTAGTTATGTTTTTTTCAACATTTTTCCTACATTCTCATAAGATGCTCATGCATACTCCCACACACTCATAAAACACTCACGCATACTCCCTTTTACTCATGAAATACTCATGCACACTCCTACATACTCATAAAATACTCACACACTCCTGACAAACTCCTAATACTCTCAAAACTCCTTGATACTCACGCATACTCTCAAAACTCCTTGATACTCGCGCATACTCCCTTATACTCATGAAATACTCAAGCACACTCCCACATACTCATAAAATACTCACATACTCCTGACTAACTCACTAATACTCTCAAAACTCCTTGATACTCGTGCATACTCATACTCTCAAATACTCCTGTGTACACCTTTCAAGGGAGTGAGGGACCCCTTGCCGTCACCAGCACCGCCAGTGTCGCCAGCAGCAGTAGGCTGACTCGCAGAGGTGCCCGCGACCGCGGTCGGTTAGGACAATGAGAAGACCTCCATTTTAGTGTGAAAAGAAGTGCATCAAAATGCCGAGATTTACATCATACTTAAAAACGTACGTCAATATCAGTTGGTGACAGAGAGGACATCTCGGCTAGAAGAGCTGCTTTTAGGGTAGCCCGCTTCCCGTCGTCCGGCACCCAATCGAGCTTGAAGCAGGGCAGCAAGCACGCCGCCAACTCCACTTCGAGGTCTGATAGGTACCTGTCAAAGCGCCGTGGCCCTCGAATAGCACCTAGAAGCGTGCGCGCCAGGACGTCACATTACTTTAACTGCTTCTTTTCCCAGTCTAATCTGCGCCGATGAAGATTCTCCTCCAGGCTAAGGATGGTCGGAATGAGGTGTCCGAGGTACATTTCCTTGGCATCCTGCAAGATATCAAGGGCCAAAGCGAGGGGCTGCACTATCCAAACCCACTCCCGCAGAAATCTGATCTCAGATGTGAGCAGCTTTGGTAACCCGGCCTTGTCCAAGGTGGCATTCAGCTTGGCCTCGTTGGTCAGATCCACAATCTAAAAATAAGGGTGGAAAAACAGAAATTAAGGAACACGAGGAATAAACTGTGCTAGAACATTATGAACAGTAGTTAACAAACACAATATAATATGTAGGGTGTACTAAGTACCTGAGCTTTTGCGTCGTAATCAGAATTCCAGCGGGTCTTTCCTGGCATTTTTAGTGCCACCCCCAGCCCGTCTTTGACTACGCCCGCAATGACGTCGGTATACGATTCTGACGCTGCCACCATGACTTCAATTTTGTCTCCACGGATTCCGGCAGCCTCTTGTAGCCTGCGTTAATACCCAGGGCTTCTTTTGCATCCTGTGTGCCTATGAGGTTTATCAGGTGGGAGCCGCACCGCTGGTGTGGCGGTAGATTCACGCCGTCAAGCTCCGCCGCATCTAAGATCTCGTCCAGATTCAGGAGGGCCAAATTTTCTTCTTCGTCATGAGTTAGCTCGTCTCCGTCCTCGACTCCCTCTTCCTCATCCACCTGCTCCTCGTCCTCTTCATTTTCCTCTGAAAAAAGGAAGAAGAAAAGTTTAAGCTTCCCATGAACTTTCAGAAGTTAGAGTAAAAAAATAACGTTAAGTCTGGCAGAGTAAGGATGCACACCCGCACCGCCCTTTTGTTTTCCAAATGTGTTTCTATAACTTCCACAATTTAAGTGCGTTGGATTGCCTAGTCGTTATACGATATAACGCTGAAGATGCGTCAAGGACACGCAAATTTACTGGGTTCTAAATCATAGTTTTAGCTAGCCACATCCTGCATACATAGGAAGGGCCAAAGAACTTACACTCAGTACTCGTCCGTCTACCGCTGTTCGGGGTGCAGACATTATCACCGCGACTGGGCTACTCTGTCTTACGACCTTCGTCCGCCGTTGAAACAAGGAATAAAAATGTCAAAATTAGAATCTTCGAAACCATCGGACGCTGGACTAGAAGGCCAAGCGAGCGCAACATAAAATAGCAGTACTCCACGCCCTAAGAAGCGTCTCTCGGGCCGTGGAGTAGAGCCAGTCTACAGCAGCGGGCACGCGGCGCGCGAGCAGACGCCGACTACGCCGCCCAAAGCCGAGCTGCTGATGGAGGAGTGGGGCGGGCGAGGTTCGGCCGGGGCAGCGGTACCTCGCTCGCTCCTCCCACACACGCATCGCGTTTTTGGCCGCTTTCACTTACCTGATTGGGCTTGATTGTCTTGAAGATCCCTGGAAACGAATACTTTGAATGCCTTAACAAAATTGGCGGCACTGTCCGTGGTGCATCGCACCAGTTTCCCTTCAGGTGCCGGCGTCAATTCAAAGGAACTGAAAATGGTGTTGAGACCTTTGGCTAGGCGGTCGTCAGTATGCCTTCCCTTCAGTCTCTCTAAGGCTAGAGCAACCACTTCCCTCTTCATGGTGTCCTTGTCCAAATGTGTGGCAACGACGCCCAGAAACCCACGCCGAAACTTCGACCAGCCGTCAGCATTGCTGGCGACGAACATGGCACCCTTCAGAGCTGTAACAACATTTTTCTTCATTTCTGCAAATCTACTTGTTAGTCTCTTAGCCAATGTTGTCCGGCAGAGGACAGTGAAGTGGGATGGCGGCCGAGCAGAACCAGTTCCCTAAAGTACTCATTTTCTATGGTCCGATACGGGACCCTGCAGTGGACGACAAACTCTTCCATGCTTTTGTTCAATTCTGCTTGCGTTGTCCTCCGCTTTGAGAAAAAAATCACATGTTCCTAGTCCCGGCTGCCCGTCTGAATCAGCTTTTCTCTCTTTGGCTAGGGAGGTAGAAGGCTTGGAATTTAATGCTTCCAGCTGATATTTGGTCCAGCCATGTACTCTCTAGAAAATAAAGTAAAAAAGATATACAAGTGCAAATTAATTTGTGACTGTTAGACTAACTTAACCAAGCTAGGCGATAATCCGCCCCGCGGAGTCCTTATGGAAAATAACCTCAATGCCCGAAAAATAACATCATTTTTATTTGCTTTACTTTTTGCCGGTACTGTACATACATACCTGCAAGTGTGATTTCAAATTGTAGCTTGAAGTCACGTTGCATGATACAGGTGCTCTGCCGTCCGGGCAAGCCTTACATTTGGCGAGGAAGTTTTTTGGGTCCTTCTCACGCACGTACGCAAAGTGGGCGTTAAAGGCGTGCCATGGCATAGACACGCCGTCTTCGTCTTCCACAGTCAGCCCCGCAGAATCAGGATTCATTGAATTTTCCGCGGCCTTGCAGGCCGGATCACGATGTAGTGGGGCCTCTAAGCGACAGATTCAGCATCAACCTTGCACGACGTGATAGAGGGTTGCCATTTGGTACGAATGTTGGTAGGACCCATACCTTCATTTTAAGACCTGGGGGCACATCGGGTACCGCGACCGGGCCGCGATATAAGCGATTGCCTACCTTTCAGGGGCATATTCCTATATTTCCCTATTATGCCGTTATTATGCATCCGACTGCGGCCAATTTTGGCAGGTATACATATTTTTGGGTTGTGCATCACACCTTGGGTCCTGCATGTACGCTCTAGGACCCTGGCAGCGTGTTGCCTACCTTCCAGGGGCAGATTTCAATCTTTTCGAATATTTTGCTGTAGGACTCCGTTTGCGGCCAGTTTTGACAGGTATATATATTTTGGGTCTTGAATAGATTTTGACGAAAATGTTACCTTCGGCAATGAAACGTCGAGAAACGACAAAATTTTCGTTTTAATGTAAAAAAAAATATCGTTTTTGACGAAAAACTTTCCTTAGGTCATAAAACGTCCAGAAATGGACAAATTTTAAATTTCTCTTGGAGGGTCTCATGAAAAGGGCGTCACTCCAGGCTCAGAAGTTCGGCCAAGCTGTAGAGCCGCAGCAGCACCTCCCATTCCCCCATTGCAAAGGTGCAAGTGCAAGCAGAAGAGGGGCGGGAATTGCTGCTACAAAAAAAGAAACAAACGTCGTTGTAGCAGGTAGATTCTCAGATAGGGAGCACTTCTGACCTAACTATACTTTTGAAAAATTCAAGTTGTCTTTTTGCATGAAACGTCGAAAAACCGTATTTTGAGCCGTTTCCAAGCACTCTTGGTCTGGACCATCAATGCGATGAATTATAGTCGTGACCAATGCTACAGATGTTAAAGGTCCTCTAAGCCAATTTTCTTCCGGTAACGTTTTATATAATTTTTGTAAACGCAGGACGCCTCACGCGATACGGAGTTTACATCCTATTTTCGTACTGTCCAGATTGAAATGATTCGACATGCTTTATTTAGCCGTCATGTATCCCAAAGTATTCTGAGCCTTTATTCAGAGTTCGTCATTGCTTGGCTAACGTAGGTCAGGTAAAAGATTGGGATTACGAATTCCCCAGTGACCACAGTGGAGGGAAAATGTGAACTCCGTAGACGTTCGTCAAATTTAGAGAGATCGACTTTATCCATTCTTCACGAACAGAGGAATGTCATCAAGATGACTTTTTGGATTCCACATGATACTTTGGACTCAAGTCTCTAAAACGGTACCGAATGACATTGGGTTGTCCTCATCTATACCCGCGAAATTCGAAAGAATTTGGAAGAACTGAGAAGATTGGTAGGCTGAGTTTACATTTTACCCCTTTCCAGAGCCCTGGTCACCCGACAGCGCACCAGACATTAAATTTTTCAACGTGTCCAAGCAGAGGAAATACGTTTTAATCATTTCGTGAAAAATAATGTTTGTTTCGATGCAATGTGTGCGCGCTGGGAGCTGGAGAGCCAAAAGTGAGGCCTAAACAGAATCTACCAGCAAAAGATGCCGGTGTAAAGTACAATATTTTACATTCAATGGGTAGTTTCTTAATCATAAATTATTGTATGATACAGGAAAATATTTGCTAGTCAAATTCCTACGATGAACAGTACATCTAGAAATAAGTTACAGGTTTCCCTTTTTCCTTATGCACGTTCAGTTGTGTACAGTCAATGATCCCATTTTGCGAATCCCATTTTGCGAATCGCCCCGGCGGGTCGGCGAGAGGGCCGGCGGCCGGCGGCCCTCGGAGGAAGGGCCCGGGGCGGGATTACCTCATCAGCTGTCACCGGGAGCAGACCCGGGAACGGCCCGTCCGGGGCCTGGAAAGGACATTTCTGAACACCGGATTTGAACTTAGCCTGATCAGAATATTACCAAACAGACATTTTATCCGTGTTCGGATCTCAATTTTGAGCGGAACGGGCCCAAGAACCAAATCGATATCTTAACTTTGAGAAATCCAGATTCACAAAATTCTGTGCAAATGAAAGAAAAGACAAAGTTTCAAATTTGACTGATTTCTTCAGTCAGAAGGTAGTGTTTTCTTTGCAGCAACACAAAGAGTAGTCATCAGAGAACGTTCCTGCAAAATTTCAAGTTTGTCCAAACACGAGAAGTTGGTCAAAATGAAAATTTCGCAATTTTGGATCGCGTCGCGCGGCCTCGCCCGGCCTGCGAAATTTTCATTTTGACCAACTTCTCGTGTTTGGACAAACTTGAAATTTTGCAGGAACGTTCTCTGATGACTACTCTTTGTATTGCTGCAAAGAAAATACTACCTTCTGACTGAAAAAATCAGTCAAATTTGAAACTTTGTCTTTTCTTTCCTTTGCACAGAATTTTGTGAGTCTGAATTTCTCAAAGTTAAGACATCGATTTGGTTCTTGGGCCCGTTCTGTTCAAAATTGAGATTCGAACACGGATCAAATGTCTGTTTGGTGATATTCTGATCAGGCAAAGTTCAAATCCGGTGTTCATAAATGTCCCTTCCGGGCCCCGGGCGGGCCGTTCCCGGGTCTGCTCCCGGTGACGGCTAATGAGGTAATCCCGCCCCGGGCCCTTCCTCCGAGGGCCGCCGGCCGCCGGCAGGTCAGATCCCTATTTGCGACTGGCCATCCACAATTTTTTCGCAAAATGGGATCATTGACTGTATTGTAGTACCAAAATGTCACCATGCCAGTGACTGTTACACATCTTTTAAATTATACTTACCAAAATATATAATTTCATTGTAACCTAAAAACTCTGGTTAATGCCCCCCCCCCCCCTCGCGGGCCTGTCATTCATAGTAGTCTCGCAGATACCTAAAAAAAATCTGTGTTGCGCTAAGACTTAACATAAATTAGTAAACAGGATTGTTTGTACACTTACCTACAGCACATCACCGGGCTCACAAACCACACTCAGAACACAAGGTGTGATGCACAACGCAAAAATACAGATGCCAACTAGGGCGCAAGCGCAAACGCAGTCCTAATAACAGCGTAGCGAAACATTCGAAAATATCTGCCCCCAGAAGGTAGGCAACATGACGCCAGAGGCACAAACGGCATTGGATACAATAAGCGATGCGCATCCTAAAAGTATTTACACCTGTAAAAACTAGCCGGAGTCTTACAACGACGCACCAGCAAAATATTCGGGGAAAATGAGATATGCGCCTGAAAGGTAGGCAACATGTCCCAGACCGTACATTTAGGACCCAACGTGTGATGCACAACCTAAAAATATGTATAGCTGCCAAAATTGGCCTCAATCGGAGGCAAAATAAGGACATAATAGCGAAATATCGAAGTATGCCCCTGGAAGGTAGGCAACACGCTGCCAGGGTCCTAGAGCGTACATGCAGGACCCAAGGTGTGATGCACGACCGAAAGATAAGTATACCTGCCAAAATTGGCCGCAATCGGAGGCATAATAACGACATAATAGCGAAATATCGGAATATGCCCCTAAAAGGTAGGCAATCGTTTATATCGTGGCCCGGTCGCGGGACCGGATGTGCCCCCAGGTCTTAAAATGAAGGTATGGGTCCTACCAACATTCGTACCAAACGACATCCCTCTATCACGTCGTGCAAGGTTGATTCGCTTTACAGCCCCACTAATGTGGTTTTTGATGTAACGAGAAGTTTTTTCTTGTTTTGTTTTCTGTTTTTGTTAAGCATTTGTCAAAAATGAATTGACAACAATTTAAAGTGGCAACCCATCCCGAGAAAATTCATTTCAGCCGGGGAAAAGAGGCGGCAGTGGGGTGGAAGGGGTTGGTAAGGCGTACCGTGCTCGATGGGTTGCCTGTCCCGGCGCACAATGGACAGAAGACAGAAGTAACCCTCGTGTAACGCTGTAACGTGACATTTGCGCCCATGGGTTCCTATGCCCAAAACACTTTTCTAGGTGTCCCCTATCCACCCTGAAGTGGATGACCTCACGATGAGAAACACCCTGTTTACATCGTAGCGTGCGCGATAAAGTTACAAATAGAGATGGATGAAAAACAAGAAAGCAACGTACCAGGAAAACTTTGCCACTGAATGCGACCAGACTAGAGTGGAAAAGGACGATGCAGAACTCAGCAACGGCGCTGCCAGGGATTGGCCAGTACGGTATGATGTAGTGATCCGTAACAACGTAGGTTAGCAGCAGAAACATCGCTACTATAAGACCCTGAACAATAAAGGAAAAGACAAAACTTGGAAAGATTAATATCTGGTGCTGCATCCTACTCGACTGAGTTGAGAAAGCTGTGCCCTCCGCCGTTTGACCCCACGAGACCACGTCACCCGACAGCTACATCAACCGATCGAGTCTTCCTTTGAGGCGCGGCGCAGAGGATACTTTGCTTTTCCTCGAAATCGTCAGATTTGGACGTTAATGCACCGGTAGAAACGAAAGCTGCATACACACTCGAAACTCAGGAGATAGATATTGCTTCGACTGAGCGATAAAATTTCATTTCTCAATAACAGCGATAAAATGACTGTCGCACCTTTGCCATCAGGAGAGGGTAAACGCTTCCACCTCCTTTCGAGCGGTTTCTAAAAGGGGTTTGTAAGAAGACGTTTCTCGTTTGCATAGAAGGATCAATTTTCTTTTGCCTAAGAACGATTTTAAAAAAGGTGTCTCATAATCTTCTAGTATTTGCCATAAACGTGTAGGGAATACCGCATCGCCAAAATACCGGTACATTCATTGTTGTAAAATGTTAATTTGCAGAAATTTAAGGTGGGGCCTCTATGACAGAAATTCCTGGGGCCATTTTAATCTGCTACAAATCGTTAACGGCTGGCGCTAGCGAAGAACGGATTGCAGATTTGGATCCGCCTCCGTTTCAAACCTGTGGGAAGTTTTTATTTGTTTGTTTCTGCTTTGGCAAGCATTTGCAGAAGGTGAAACAAGCACAAAAGTCTTAAAGTCAAACACAGTGTATCGTAAACTGTTCCGGTATTCCGGACACTAAAACAGTATTTCGCTGTACCAGTTAAATTTCGCGCCCCGCATTGACGGTATTCCACTGGGTAAACCCGATACCCGTTTCGTTACGAAGAGATTCCGTATCGTACCGAATACCGTTAATACGGGACGCGCAATTTCACTGGTAGCTCGGTATTTTCAGACATGGGCAATCTGCGAAAAATGTGGTTATTTTAAGAAGATTTCTGAATATAATTCGGTGTTCGTAAGCGTTACGAAGATATTGTAAATTACAAAGTAATTCTCCGCGATGCAAAGGAAATAGCAGAGTTTATAATACAAAGCTCTTTAAACACAAAGACATTTTCTTTTAGCACTTATTATTTCTGGGTATCTCGGTTATATGCAGTCCAGACGTGAATTAGAAAAGAGTCCAACAGGTCTAAAGTTGCATAGTTGCAATGAAAGCAGCAGAGAACAAATACAAATAATTTTACAATAGCGAAACTTTGTCTCGCGGGTGGGAGACTGTGTACACTACCTGAAAGGCAACCAAGAGACGCATGGCGTACATTCGGCGTGCAGTTTTGTGCAGTCGCTGCAGCCCTGGGACGTCACCGTCACCCACAACACCCGACAGGGCAGCTTTCTCTATCATGCGCGACGTCCGTATCACGGACTCTATGCTCTCCGTCAGTGTCTCCGGGCAGTCTAGGCGCCGCTGCAATCAGAGAGGGTGTAGAATAGACAATTCCGTTTCGAGTGCTGACGTCATCGATAATGGAGAGACGGTGAACGTAATAACACTTTCTTGGAATCGCATCATTACTACGCATGCGTAAGCGTCATTTTCCGAGTAACAAACGCGCTGGGCAGGGCATGCGCCGGAGAGATCAGCGCATGTTGTTCCTTTCACCTTCTGGCCAGTTCTGTGACGTCAGCCGCTGCACCGGAATTGACCAATAATAGACTGCATCAACATAATGACCTTCAGCTGTCCGTCATAGGGGTCGTCCATAAAGGATGTCCGGGTTATTAGAGGAGGGGGGGGGGGGCTTCCAACCGGACATGGGTAAACGTGAGGGGGAGGGGGTCGTCCGAAAATGGATGTCCACGTCAATACCGCCAAAATAATGCTATTTTTCCGGAATCACGAAGCATCCAACCCAGTGCGTCTCCCAGCGGATGCTGAAGTATCTTTGAAAATGCATACAGCCACTCTGAACACGCTCGCTATCGGAAAATTAACCCCATTTATAATCCAGAAACTAAATTTTTACACATAGGGCACTTTTTGAAAACCGGACGTCCAGGGGGGTGGGAGTTCTCTAAAACCGGACATGGGTGGACGTGAGGGGGGAGGGGGTGAAAATTGCCTGAAACTACCCGGACATCCTTTATGGACGACCCCATAGCACAATATCACACTCCTGATTGGCTTCACGGGTTTTACGACGTTTTGGTGAGGACAAGAAGGACTTCTTTACAATGCGTATTTTATTTCCTCACAACGCAATGCAATCCTTTGAGAGACAGCTAAGGCACTTGCCCGTTTTCTTAGCGTACTAACAGTGGTCGACTGAGAATTCAACGGGTTCACTCGCCGAATATATACGAATTCCGGGCTAAAATGGTAAGTGATTTGCCACGTCAGGGCTCTTACACCCTCGCTCACTCCAAATCGGCAGAATTACATCTTAGGAGAGTCAATATCAAGGTAAAAAACGAGAGACTTACTGGGAGCAATACAGAAATTCCGCACTGATTTCCCTACGTGCCCTCAATCCGTTTTCGCATACACGGCTGTCCAGTAGGCGAGGAATCAATCATGGAAGAACAGCAGAAGGTTAACAGAAGACTCAACTGAGCAGATAAGGAAGGTCAGTTTTAGGACTCGACACAGAAGCCTAGGCCATTTAGGTGAGGTAGTTTGAGTTAGTTTTAGTTACTCGAGATGCTTACAAACTACGACTATCCCCGTCAATCGCTCTTCTGTTTTGTTTACACCTCAGAATAGTAATTTGTCGAAACGTGTTCAGTGAAGTGTTTGATTGAAGAAGAGACGGAGACGGGGCCACTTGGCCCGTGTGGCAAGTCCCTTGCCGTCTCGCATGGAATTACCGATAGGTTTGCTCTTCTTTAAAGCTGATTGTGCTATATTTTTGCAATCAATTTGCTTTGCATTTCTGGCGTATAAAACCGCATGGCAAATGCGCGCCAAATTAAGCAGACTTGGTACCACTCAGAGTAGCGCAGCGCACTTACAATCTGACTCCACAGGACGCACGTAACTCCAGCAGTGAAGTAAAGGCCCACAGCCATGCCATCCAGATCCCACAGGAAAATCTTCGAGACGAGCCCCGATACGACCATGGCCTGAGCACATATAGGGTGTCTCATAAATCACGCCTGATTGATTTTGGCTGCCATTCACCCAGTTTTAGTCGAACAGACACCAGCGGGGTACCAGTCGATGTGCAAATGTCCCCCCCCCCTCCTCCCATTTAGAATTTGTTTTCCGCATCTCGCTACGACGCCTAGTTTGAATTCTAGGCTAGGTAAACCAAGGACGTTTTTTTTTCTGTTATGGAGATCCCTGCAGTGAGCGCAGGGATCGCCAGCGGTGAGGTTAAACTCGAGTTCGGACCGAGATACGAAATTTTTCCCGGAAACTGAACCGGACTTTAATGAGTCGAGAGGTCCAGTGCAGTAGTTTAAATGTTCCCAAGGTGCTGCTGCAGGTGTCGATGGGCAAAACAGGGCCTTCTTGGGCTGGAAGTGCATCTTTCTCGACAACTCGCCAACGCAGCATCCTGGGATCATGCCTGGCTTCGAATTTCGCGTCCGGGTTCGAGCGCGCGGACAATTTACAATTACGCGGTTCCGTCTTTTGTTTTCTTGCACCAGGACGAACCGTTTCGAAGTTGGCGCGAGAGAACGGTGCATCGGGTCTCGAGGACAGGATACCGGGTCTCCAGGACGGCTGTCATGTACACTGCGGTGATGTCGCGAGTCCAATTCACAGTCCGTTGGCGCAAAGCGTATGATCCTAGAATGCTGCGTTGACGAGTTGTCGAGAAAGATCCACTTCCAGCCCAAGAAGGCCCTGTTTTGCCCATCGACACCTGCAGCAGCACCTTGGGAACATATAAACTACTGCACTGGACCTCTCGACCCATTTAAGTCCGGTTCAGTTTCCAGGGAAAATTTCGTATCTCCGTCGGAACTCGAGTTATACCTCATCGCTGGCGATCCCCTGCGCTCACTGCACGGATCTCCATAAGGATCAAAAACGTCCTTGGTTTTCCTAGACTAGAACCCATACTAGGCGCCGTAGGGAGATGCGGAAAACAAATTCTGAATGGGGGGTTATTTGCGCATCGACTGGTACCCCGCTGGTGTCTGTACGACTAAAACTGGCTGAATGGCAGCCGAAATAGGGTATTTCCGTGGATCCTAGGCCGGAAGGGAGAAGAACAAAAGTAAGCCCCAGACCGGAACCAGTAGGCGTGAGTGGGGGGGGGGGGGGGGGGGGCGGCGGCTCGGGCCAGTGGCGCCAAGATCTGAAGACGGTGATGCAAGCAGTCGTACCTCCCTCCCTTTTTACCTCGAACCTCCCTTCCCCCCCCCCCCAAACCCCCGTTTTTTCTGCGAAGCAAACAAATATTTTTCCCACTCAACACCTGATTAAAAGAGGAAAATGCATGAAATTATTTCGGTTGTGCGTAATTTGCGCGAATATGTAGTATCGTGTACTGTTTCATGTAAACTGCGATGTTCAGTGAATCAGTGACAGAAAAAACGCGTTGAAAAAGTAAGAATTAAGGTATGGTTTATCCTCAACGTGTGTTTATTTATTCAAGCACTTTGTATGTTTATTTTCCACTAGGCATACATCACAGTAAACTAATAGTCAATTTTATAAAACAAAATAAACAACGTATTTGAATTTCAGACTTTCAGGCACGACTCGATTTACTTCAAAAAATTAAAATCGAGAGCAGAAAATGCCTGGCTGGCGCACGGCGCTCATCCAGTTTGCGGTGCGGTCGGCCTCTTGCCCGAGCAATCGGTAGCTAACCCGAGCGCATTCGCGAACGTGAACGTGATGTAGTACTAGAGTACTATGTCCTTAGAATTCACCTTCCCTACCCTACCCTTACAACCACACCGCCCCCTCCTCCATACCACGATTCCAATTCAGATGTCTCCGTTCCCGTTCCTCTTTATCTCTTTACCGTCTCCCCTTTTTCGCTTTCTTTCTTCACTCCCTTCCCTCCCTTTTCCTTCCTCCCCACAAACTTCCTCCTACCTATTCTATCTCATCTCCCCACCCCTACCCCTACCATTTCTGAATTTGTTGCCTGTCTTTCCCTTTCCTTCTCTCTCTTCTCTCTCCTTCCTCCCCCTTCTTTTCTTTCCCTTCTTTCCTTTCTCCCTCTCCTCCCTCCCTCTCGCCCTCTTACCTCCCTCCCTTTTTCGCTAGACGGTGATACACGTGCATCACCGTCGACCCCTTCTTGGCGCCACTGGCTCGGGCCCGGCGACGAGCCGACCGGGCAGCGCTGGCTCGGCTCGTCGCCGGGCCCGAGCCCGCCCGACGCCTGCCCGAACCCCCCTCTCCCGCCTACTGGTTCCGGTCTGAAGCTTACTTTTGTTCTTCTCCCTTCCGGCCCAGGATCCGCAGAAATACCCTATCGATTAGGCGTGATTTATCGGACACCCTGTATATCACAACAAAACAAGAGGTGAGTCCAGGTGCTGATGGGTCGTGTAGTCTGCACTGCATTAAGGGAAACGTTAACTTTCCATATCTAACTCCCAGGCCTAAGAATTTAAATTGAATGGAAGCTCACTGATATCTCAGACGTTGCGCATAAACCGGCTCAGTGAGACTGCTTTTATTGCCAGGAGTAATTTAATTTTATACCCACACCAGACACAATTTATTGTGGAACCATTAACTGCATTTTACTGGTGTTTAAAGCAATTGAACGCAACAAACAAATCTGTTTGTATGCCTGAGACCAAACATGCCGCACCAGAAGTGTGGTAAGCCTTACCACACTCTTCACAAAATGTGAGGGTGAGCACTACTTTAAAAAATCTTTGATACATGTATTTTTCTTGGACTCGACAATTTGGGTGCCGGACATCTCGTCTCAGCCCATAATTGGCCCTAATACAAATGGGTCCCATTCGAAGTTCAGGCTGACCCCATGAATTTTATAATATCGATTAACGGCTACTGTTTCGATTCGGATTCTTCCTGCGTATGGGTGGGCCATAGGCTCAGAAGATAGGCTGCTGTATTTCCGGACAGGTGTTTCCCAGTCTGACTTGACAGGCAAAACATGGAAGTTGATGGCTGCTCTTACACAACTCAGCAGAGCTAGTAGTGATGCAAGTCTATGGTCCGGATTTGGAGGGTCAAATGCTCGCCAAAATTCTGTTAGTAATAATTCTCATTCAATGGTATGTCCTGCATTATATGAAATGTGAAAAAATCGGGATCACTTTCATAAAGAAGATCTGCGTATGGGAGGTAGACGTGGACATTAACCATTGCAGAAGTCTGAGCGGGAGAGGCCACAGAAGCCAAGATCCCGCTTCTTAGCTCGTCGCGACACGTGTCCTTAAAAACGGCAGTAGCCGGGCTCATAGTCTTTTCTAGGTTTGTAAGTAATCTTCCTAGTAAAGATGAGGTATCTGTTCATGAAATTGTGCATAGTTTGTCTATGGTACTCCCGCTTAGGAGTAGTAATGAGGAGGAGTTTGTGTCGGCTACAGCAGACGGTAAAAACAGAAAATTAATCAATATTTGGAAAGTGGGTGGCCAAAACAGCTTGGCCAAGTGTCAGAAAACGTTTAGCGGTACTGGCATGGGAGGCTTCAGTTATTTAATGAGGATGGTCAAGTGTCAAGTACTCCTTACTGATTGTGAAGGAGTGAAAATTATTGTCCCCTCGACGTTATGTTCACAAAGGTCATTAAGGTATGGATAGATGTTAGGCTAGAGCCAGGGAAATTTTTGCAGTAGCCATCCATGCTGGAAAATGTTGAGTCATATGTTAAGGCTTGTGCTATCTGTGAAAAGTACGGACCAGTAGCTTTTAAGTACCCTTTGCATCCACGTCTATTATACTGAAGTATCCCTGGGAACGAGTGTCCTCTCCTCAGATATAGCTACTTATGGTAGAACGGATTAACCTGTGTTTTTCATGATGCATAAAGCAAGTGGCTGGACGTTAGACCACTCAGCAATAAGTCAGCTGCGAGTGTAACTAATACTTGAACTAATGTGTATTCAGTTGATGACACTCCTGTTAGTTTAAGAATTTCCTGGAAGCTCATAAATGTACCTTGAAAACTTCTAGTTCTCACTTTGCTAGCTTGCCAGAGCTGAAAGAGGTCTTCTTTAACACTAGAAAGCCTGACTTTCCCGGTTACCTTCTTTGTCTGAAGGGGTCATTTTGACCCCTGGTCGATCTACGTGTTTCGCATCGCCGAAAACGGCATATAAATTATGTTCTCGTTTTATTTCAAAGTGTTTCTGACTCGCATTAGTGATAGTGAGTCCTAACTTTACATTTTCCTGCCTAGGGAAGCTGTCCTGGAGGTAGGCCACCAGCACAACGTATATCACTCGTATCAGCGTATATCATATGTAAATGTCTAGGTAGGCGAGGTACGAATTTTTTCTATATGAATAGACCCCCACTCCCCCTTTAAATGACCCCAACACCCAAGATAAACTGTCAACATCGACATCAGGTGCTGCTGCAGGTGCCCGTGGTCAAAACAGGGCCTTCTGGGCCTGGAACCGGAACGGGACTTCGGTGCGAAATGCGGACTTTTCCATCGTGAGAGATGCGAACTTTTTCACAAGGATGAACCCCCTCCCCCCCCCCCCAAAAAAAAAAAAAACCGGAACCAAGCTACAATGCCAATAAGACCCCAGGTGCTGCTGCAGGTGCCGGTGTGCAATGCAGGGCCCTCTTGGGCAGGGACTGGAACGGGAGGGCAAACTTCTAAAAGGTGCAGTATTTCAAACTCGATCATGGGAACCGACCCCTGCTACTTTTATCCGAGGATCCCAGTAACATTTTCAAAATCGACCCCAGGTGCTACTGCAGGTGCCAGTGGTCAAAATGAGGGCCTTCTTGGGCAGGAACTGGAACGGGAGGGTAAACTGCTAGAAGGTGCAGTAATTCAAACTTACAACAGGAACTGACCATTACTAATATAATCCTAGGACCCCAGTTTCATTTGAAAAATGGACCCCAGGTGTTACTGCTGGTGCCAGTGGTCAAAACAGGGCATATCAGGCTTGTCAGACGACCGCAGTCGCTTCGCTCGCGCTGAAGGTATTCCCTTCTCGATTAGGCGTCTATGTGGTCTCTGTCACCTTCATCAACCATTTACTTCGACTTGCGGAGAATTAATGAACCAGTATGCGGTGTTTAGGGGTAGTTAGAGTGCATTATGTAAAAAATTACAACGTGTTTAGTGGCTGGGGTCAAAATGACCCCTTCAGACAAAGAAGGTAAAAGGCTTTGTAACTACCACAAAAATTGAGCTAGGAGGCTGAAATTTTGAGGGATTGCAGTTTAAGACGTTTTAGGAAAAGTCAAAAATCGTCGGGTTCAAGGCTCTGAAAAAAAGTATGAAAAATTTGGCTTGAAAATGAAAAAGGGTCAAAATGACCCCTTCCGTCTTTCTAGTGTTAAGCCATTGTTCAATAATTTCATAACACACTATAAAATGTCACTTGCGTCACTATACAACTATATCTGAATTTTATGAAGATCTCATCAGACTTTCACTACCACATAGCATTCGTTACACGGGAAATACTAACTATGAATACGACGAGGCCCACTGCCACGATGCGGTTCAGCATACGAAGCCAAGGATCCGAAATGATGACGCGATGCAAATGCTCTTCCAGCTCGGCAGACACGGTTCGGCCATGACGCTTGCCTACAATGGTAATAATAAGAAAATCAGAAGCAGAGCCTGATTGCTGGGGTCGGAGATCTCCTGAGTAAAATCAAAATGGGATTGCCAATAAGGTGGATGAAGAGTTTTTGGATTATAATTCCTACTACGGAGTTCTGATCCTCGGTGCAAGTACCTACGTAGTCTCGTGTTTTACAGATAGTTTTCGGCCTTGCAACAAACAAGCTGGCCCGTCCCTTCCGTCAACCTCGGTGCCAGTTCCGCTGCGCTCCACCGGCACCTCGGTTCGACAGGGGGACTTGGCCGGCTTGGCCTGCCTTCGGCCTCCGCCTCAAGTCTCCCTAGAAGTGCCCGAAAGCAGATGTATTTGTTACGATTGAAATCGTTAACCTGAGCCCGTCCCTGTGCGCGCCGCGATGGTGATGGTGTGCAGGTGGCGGCCAACCCTAACCTCAAAGAAACAAAAACAGACAAATTTTCATTGATCAAAAATGCGATAGTCCCTGAATTTGAAGTTTCACTTTGTTTTTCTGTAAGTGTGTTTACTGGTATCTGTGTCTGTTCCGAGATCCTCGCTTCCGTTTCGCCCGTTGGTGTGTTTGATGACCCCATCCCCACCGTGTCTGTATTGTGATCATGTTCTGGATCCATCGCCGTCAATGCCACTATGAAATTATCGATATCTGTATCGTCAAACGAAGCAATTGCTGATGTAATGTATTGTTCATCAATATCGGTAAGTTGTTCTCCTCTTTCGAGTTTCTGAAACTGATCAGTACTGGGGGTGTGATGTGAGTTTCTTGTCTGTATCATTTTAAGCCAATTTTCCGGCACTTCGGCCTCTTGCCACATTTTCTGTTGAACATCGGCAATGAATTCCCTCCCTTTTCTCTGCTGTAAATACCCGCAGTAAGGGGCAAATTTTGCGTGTTCAACGGATGGATCGTCGTCAGTGTCCCAATTGCATAACCCTAGGCCACAGCTAAAGCAGAGACAGCGCCCTGGACTTTCACTACTGGGAGTTTCATTCTCCGCCTCCATGTAAAAAAACCCGTCTAGACTCAAAGTTTCAGGTGTCACAGTCTTATACGCATAGGGCCAGTGTTTGAATGTTTCCTTTCTCTTTTCTAGTAAAGCATATTGCATAAAGTATGGATCGCCATGGGGTACCATACCGAGTGCCATGGGGAAACTGATTGTGGTCAGGTATGAGGTAATGTCCTCGTAGTCTTCTTCTGTCATGTCTGATTGTGTTGAAGGTGTTTCTGTGGGTGGAGTGTTCTGCGAGTGTGAAGTGATGCCTCTCTCAGCCCCGGCGCCCCGTTTTATACCCTCCTGACCCGGCTTCTGCGGGTGCCCCGTGCCGCCGGCGGCAGCGCCCGTCCGCCTCCCCCTCCCCCCTCTCCGTGTGTCGCCGGGCGGTATCGGTAGCGGTGCAGACCGCCCCCGCTGTGCTCATGCGCACCGAAGCCCCCACCACACTTGACCGCGGTCCGCACTCCCTCACCTCACCTCTCACCATATGCCCCCGGGCCGTGGCGCCGCCGCGCACCGCGGTACGCACCTCGTGTGTCCCCCGAGTGTCCCCCACCACACTTACAGGCGTTCGGGTACTCGGGACCACGTGGCCGACGCTTCGGGTATGCGCCAGGCCCACGAGTCCGTCACCCGACTGGGGCCCCCCGGCATCCAGCGTCCCCTCGACGCGAGCGTCTCCCCCCCCCCCCTCCCCCGCATGGTCCACGTTGACATTATCGCCCTACGCATGTGTGCGTGTGTGTGGGTATGAGCGAGAGAGATCGTGACCGCGTCACTTTGGTCATTCCCTCCAGATTATTGATCCTATATCGTCGCACTCCTTTGAAGGCGGGGGAGATCTAAACTGGACGAGTCTGATCGAGCGCTTTCATTTTCATTTTCGTCTGTATTCAAATTCAGCACTACTCCGCACGGTAGAACAATGAAAATCAGAACGAAAAATGTCAAGCCGTCCAAAAACGATATGCCCCCCTGCGTACCGTTTTCATGTACCACTTCAGCCTGATTACGACCGGTGTCATTAAAAATTGGCCGGAGTTCAACGAAAATAAAATTTAACGCAAAAGTAGCGCAGAGATGAATAAGCGCCATATTGACGTTCTACGACGACGTTCGACGCCTAAATGAAAAATCCTACCGACCCACTTCTGTTTTTATGCTTCTCTGTCGTCAAAACAACGGCACAGTGTGCGTCTGTGCGGCCAGTCACTCAGCGCTCAGGCCAGTCTCAAGGGCAGAAATAAGAAACCCTTTTCCTGTGATACGGCCACCACGTCGGGGGTCGGGGGAGCACGCGTGTGCGTGTGCTGGGGACTGGACTGGGGCCTCAGTCGTGTTCAAGCTTTCGAGTGGAGAGCTTTCGCGAGTCATGTGCAAGTGTTATAGGGAGAAGAAGAGCTGCTGCTGCAAATGCAGCAGCAGCTGCAGCAGCAGCAGCAGCAGTAGTAGCAGCAGTAGTAGCAGCAGCAGCAGCAGCAGCAGCAGCAGCAGCAGCAGCAGTAGCAGCAGCAGCAGCAGCAGCAGCGCCTCTTTGGTAGGTAGTCATCCCCCCCTCTCTTAGCGGTGCGAAGTGCAGTTTGCAATTTGGCACAAATTATACTCTGCACTGCACCGCGTTTCTCTGTGAACCATCGCGATGTTCAATTTGCTTGCAAATTACACATCCGACGATGGTTTTCTCAGACCTTCCCCCCCCCCCCCCCCCCCCCGTGCGTGTGCGCGTGCGTGTGTGTGTGTGTGTGTGTGTGTGTGTGTGTGTGTGTGTGTGTGTGTGTGTGTGAACGCGTCTCCGTCTACATGCATACGTTTTTCGAATTTGGTGAAATGATTTTCTTTTCAGGTGTCTGGCACCCCCGGCGCCCCCGCTGTACCTTCTCTCCCTGCTGTAGCTGCAGCCCCCGCTGCCCCCGCTGCCCCCGCCACGACGCCCGCCAAGGCTGAGGCAGCGCGGGGAAAGAGACGACTGGTGTTTGCGGCGGTGGGTTGCTTTTACCTTATAATGAGAACCGTATTTTGTATTTCGTTCACAAGTCGTTTTACCAACTCTTCTTGTAATTTCAGTCCCCGGAATCCCCGGCCCCTTGGGTCCGGAGTTACGGGGCGCCGCGCATCAAGGCGCGGCGCGTGGAGTGCGTGACCCCCGACGCGACTAGGCTTACGCCTAGGCGCTCTCCGCGTCTGGCGGGGGCCCCATCTCCGCGCCGCTCGCCGCGTCTCGCGGAGCGACTGGCCTCGCAGACGCCGTCGCCGCCCGCAGGTCCCATGGACCTGCGGATAACGCCTAAGAAGGTGAGCTTTTTTTCAACACTGTTTTCCCTCCGCATCCTGTACTGACAAAGTCCCCCCTGTCAAATCGAGGCGCCGAGTTGAAGAAACTGGCGCCGAGATTTGACACCGGGGACGGGGTCACCTATGTTCATTTTTCTCAAGTGTAACTGCCTTTTCACAGATAGTGGACGCGGCGGCGCCACGCCTCCCCCCGCCTCGCTCCCCGTCGTGCTCTCCGCGGTCACCGCTCGCAGGCCCAATCGACCTGCGGATGACCCCAAAGAAGGTAAGCTTTTTTTCCACAGTTTTTTCACAGGATCCTGTACTGACCAAGTCCCGTGGTCGAATCGAGGCGCCGAGTTGAAGAAACTGGCGCCGAGATTCGACAGTGGGGACGGGGTCACCTTTGTTCATTTTTCTCAAGTTTTGACTGACTTTTTTAATTTCAGAAAGCGGACGTGGAATTGAGGCGATCTCCCCGCGTGAGCAAGGTAAATATTTCCTAGTCTTTGACTCCATCTATTTTATTTTTCTAATTTCTTACTGACACTTATTCACCATTTTTCTCTTAGGGAACCATTTGGCTAGGGGAGGGGAGGAGGCGCCCGGGAAGTACGGGGCTACTGCGAACACCCCCGAAGTGATCATTTTATTTTTGGATTTTTTTATGCCTTTGTTTTTTTTATTTTGAAATAAAAATCTCAGTTTGTTTCATTTTTTGCGTTTGGTCATTTTTTCTTTTGTCCTGGAAGTTTTGTAGGGGAGCATTTTCTTTTTAAATAAGGAGACATACTTTTCAAAATATTTTTTTTATTTTATTGTTCAAAAAGATAAAACAGTACATAGAACAGACACATACATATTACATTCTGTTATCAACACTACTTACTACTACTTCACATATTTTTCATAAACTTAAAAACATTTTCCTTCATGAAATAGTAATTTGTCACTTTCAGTTGCTCTCGAAGTTGAGGAATATTGAGTGTCATCAACATGTCTTGTGAGTACATGGCTGTGATGTGAGTGGATGTCGAATTCATGGCTTGTTTGATCATGGCCTGTTGCTTCTGTGTGTCTGTTTGTACGAGTTTCATGTAGTTGACACCCTGTTTTGTGAGGTTTTGGGAGGTTTCTTTGACAAACTGCTCTGTGTAGGCCAGTATATAATTCGAGTTTTCAAAGATTTCTTGGTGTACACATCTGATCCAGTCTCTGTGTTCATAAATTTTCTGCCATGTTTTTTGTGCGAAAAAAATGTTGAGATAGGGGTTCCCATTGCGTTCGATTTTTATCGACTTGCCACCGTGGTTCGCCGTGTAAAGTGACACCATGAGCCCTCCAATGTGGAGGGGAAGAACACTGTTTTCTTTCCCCAAAAACCAATTGTTGATAGTGTGGTAAACTTCATCTTTCAGAAGAGCAAACAATTCATCGATCGTCAGTCTTACCCTTCCCGCCATCTTGCCCTCACCCTTGATATACGCAAATGGCGCACTGGTTTTCAGATCAAATCCCAGAATAAGCCTTTTGTTGAAATCCCCTGTCAGAGAAAATGGTGTCATGAAAACCCCGTGGGGCGGCTCCTCGATCTCATTGAGTTTTGGAACAGGAACAGGATTTTCAGTTGTTTCTGGAATGTCTGCAAAGTCTGGCTGCGATTCGGGTATTTCAATTGATTTCATCAAATCATCAAGCATGGTGTTCTGTGATTCTGTCATGAGAAAAGAGTCGTGTACGTTTAGGGGGAAAACCCCGTCCATGTTCGTGTCCTCGTTCACGATTTGTGGTGGTTCTGGGCGTTCGTAAGGCTTCGCTTCCAAACTCCTGCGTACTCGTGTGTACTTCCGTTTTTGTGGGACTGTGTCAGTGGACTCCATTGTTTGTTCAGTGTCTCTGAGTTTGTTTGCCGTGTGGAGATGTGAGTGAGTAGTGATGACTCTGCCGGTGCTGCTTGCGTTTTTATAGCGCGGTCCCCCCTCTTGGTACCCACGGGGTACCCCCACCTGTACAGTTCGGCCGCTCGGGCGCTCCGTGCATCACGAGCGCCCTCTATGACACCGCCTCACCTCTTACCTGAATCCTCGTGTCTCATCCGATCGGGCACCCACACGAGTACCCCCACCACCACCGAATACCCCTCCACCTGTTCAGTTCGGCCGCTCGGTGCACACCAGCGCCCTCTGTGACACCACTTCACCTCTCACCCACGTCTCCGCCCCGGCGCCGTCGGGTCACGACACGCCCACGCAGAATCCGCCGCCGCCCGCCCGCCGCGCCGCCCGCCGTCCCGCCCCGCCGCCCGCGGTGGCGGTACCCGCCGCCCGCCGTCCCGCCGCGCCGCCCCGCCCCCGCCGCCCGCGGTGGCGGTACCCGCCGACGCCCGCACGCCCGCTGCGCCGCCCCGCGTCGTCCCGCGCCACTGCCCGCCCCAGGCCCCCACTCCACCGCAGCGCACAGCGCTGTGACTCCCACCACTTGTGCCGTCCGTTGTCCGGCACGCGCCAGCGCCTATAAAACTGGATCGCGCGCTCGGAGACGTACACTTCACACACAGTGACACGATGAGCATCCAAAACATTTTAGAAGAGTGGGGTGGGGGGTGTTTCTACACACGGGAATTGATGGCGGAGGCCTTCATGACATGCATGGCAGCTTTGGTGGCACATGACTATGACACAGCTACACCAGATCCACGTCTCCTTCCCTTTCTCGAAGAGGGATACAAAGCCTACTTGGAACAAATGCAGGAGTCCGGGGTGGCAAACCCACTAGTACACACAACATTCAACTTGGCGAGACACATGCTGGGCGGGGCGGTCACACGGAGCCAATCGAACAGACAGACAGAGGATGTCACTCCACAACCACAAGAAGCACACCAAATTTCACAACCTGACGCACCCCCACTGACGCCCGGTTCTTCAGAAGAAGTTGAGGATGAACACAGCAGGGATGAGGGGTCGCCCCCACCAGAAAGAAAACGTAAAAATCAAGAACACGAACAGGAGGGAAATGACCAAGACGACACTGCACCGACCATCGAGATTTTATCCTCCACCACTCGCCATTTAAAAAGATTTCGGATGGATTTCCGGGAAGAAGTATTTTCTGTCAAAAATTTGGGAGATACACTTGATGTTCACAATCACCTCGCAGATTTATTTGACACTATGCTCGACCGACAGAGAAAAGCAGTGGGGGCTAAAAGTGAGGACAGTTGTATTGTAGAAGTCAGAGGGGAAGAAAACATTGACTCACCGATTTGGCTTTCACTTCGGAGGACAGATCAAATTTCGGGACAAGTGATTTTAGATAAAGTCAGTCACGTTCTGAATTCAAATCAAAATTTCCTCACAAACGGAACATTACATTTTTCATATATTCATGTCCCCCACCCAGAAAAAGGGGGGAGTCGGGCAAAACCACGTCTAAATGAGGAAATGTCACATTTTCTTCTGAGAAAACACAAAGGGAATTCCCTTTTCAATCCAATCAATGAAGACAACATGTGTTTAACACGTTGTGTGGCAGTGGGGATGCTTCACAATCAAATATCACATCAATCTTTCACACGGCTGAAGAAGCCAGAATCCAGAGTTCAAAGACAACAAGCAGAAAAATTGTGTGTGGAAGCTGGAATTGATCCGTCCGAAAAATGTGGATTGGATGAAGTGAACAAATTACAAAACACACTTCCAGATTACAGACTTGTGGTTTTCACCGATCAATATGGAAAAGAAATAGTTTTTAAAGGACCACTATCAACTGAATCAAACCCCAGAAAAAACATATACTTATTGTGGCATGAAGCACATTTCTACGGAGTACTCTCTGTGACAGCAGTCTTCGGTTTCTCATACTTTTGCCATGATTGTCTAGTTCCATACTCACACAAATCAGACCACACATGCGAAGGTTCGTGCTGGAGATGCGGGTCGAACACAGATCATACAAAAACCAATGAGCATGAATCAATACACTGCCCGAAATGTAACAGAAATTTTGCTGGTCATGAGTGCTTTCACTTTCATGAAACTGAAGCGCGATACACACACAACAGAACCACATGTGATGTTAAGAAATTCTGTGAATTTTGTGAAAAAAGTGTTTCTTTGAATGGGAGAGGGAAGAACAACAATAAGCACAGGTGTGGCCACATCAAATGTCAGTACTGTAATTTATTAGTTCCTGAAAATCATCTCTGCTATGTTCCACCATGGGAACCTAAGCCTCTAAACAAAAACAGAAGGTACATGAGAATTTATTATGATATCGAGACAACACAGTCTGATCAGTTCGAAGATCGGGACAACTGGATGGAACACAAACCAAATTTACTCATCTGCCAACAAGTTTGCGATGATTGTGAGCATATAGAATCAACAGAACACGCTTGCCAAAACTGTGGAGAGAGGGAACACATTTTTGATTCTTTCAGTCAAGACTCAGAAGACAATGTAGTTGAACAATTTATTCAGTATTTACAATCTCTTTGCAATGAAGACACACAAATTACCTGTTTCGCACACAACGCTCGCTCGTTTGACTCCTACTTCTTACTACAAAAATGTTTGGAGATGAAAATTAAGCCAGAAGTGATCTTACAAGGTGCAAAAATTATCAGTTTAAAATGTGGCAACATTCATTTCAAAGACTCACTTATGTTTGTCCCACAAAAATTAAGTTCATTACCAAAAGCCTTTGGTCTGGATGAACTGAAGAAAGGATATTTCCCGCACTTCATGAACAAAAAAGAATTTTATAACTATGATGGCCCCATGCCAGACAAAGATTTATACTGCACCTCAACTATGTCACTAAACGACAAAAAAACATTTGATACGTGGTACAATGAACAAGTTAAAAACAATGTTAGGTTTCAATTCCAACTAGAAATTATTCTATACTGTCAATCTGACGTGGACATTTTAAGACGTGCAATGGAATCATTCAGGAAATTATTTATTGAAATTGCTGGATTTGACCCTCTTCACTACTGCTTAACTCTTTCATCAGCATGCATGAACATGTTTCGACTTAAACATATGCAACTGTATACCCTAGGTATAGTTCCAAAGGGAGGTTATAGAGGTAGAGATAAACAAAGTTTCATTGCCCTCAAGTGGCTTGACTACGAACAACACAAACTTGGAGACAAAGCAAAAATTATTACTGCAGAGAATGGACGTGAAGTTAAAGTCATGGGGCGCCCTGTTGATGGATACACACAGATCACAAAGCAGGATGGTTCCAAACAGGAAATTATCTATCAATTTCATGGGTGTTATTTTCATCACTGTCGAAAATGCATTCCAAATCTTGATGTTCGTGAACGGCTTCAGTCAGGACAAGCAGGCGATCCCTATGAACAGACAAAGAGAATCACTGCATTATTCAGGAGTCATGGTTACACAGTAAAAGAAATGTGGGAATGTGATTTCAATCATAAATGTAAACATAACCCTACTTTAAAAGCATACTATGAACAAAACCCCACAAAACGAACACCTCCCCTCAAGATTCGTGATGCACTTTGTGGTGGGCGTACTTCCGCACTCAGGTCATACAAAAAGGCAGACTTAAGCAAAGGAGAAAAAATCAAGTTCTTTGATGTCTGTTCAGAATATCCATTTTGCAATTTTAAATCTGCTTATCCTTATGGACATCCCAAAATATTTTTAGAGGGCGACACAAACATGCCAAAACTTGAGGAGTGGAATGGAGTGATCAAAGCCACAGTATTACCACCACAAGATTTATTCTTACCTGTACTACCATACAAAAGCTGCTCGAAACTGATGTTTCCACTCTGCAGATCATGTGCTGAGAATCAAATCCAGGATGACTGTGTTCATGACGATGAAAACAGGACACTCACAGGGTCATGGTGTGCAAATGAACTCCAATTAGCTGTAAAGAAAGGATACAAAATATTAAAAATTCATGAAGTACACCAATATCCAGGAGTCAAAGTTTATGACCATGACACAAAAACTGATGGTTTATTTTCTTCATATGTCAGAGAAAATATGGCATTGAAAATAGAAGCATCAGGGTGGCCTTCACATGTAAAAACCGATGAACAAAAAGATCAGTACATTCAGGACATTTATGACAGAGATGGGATTGTAATCAGAAAAGACAGGGTGGAAAAAAATCCAGGGAAAAGGTTCCTTGCAAAACTCATCCTGAATTCCTTTTGTAAGTAATATAAATAAATTTTTTATGCTTAAAAGGTCCACACACACACACATACATACTAACCATATTCTTTTTTGTTGCAGGGGGCAAAATGGGAGAAAAAACTCTCCGTTCCCAGACAGTTTTTGTTTTTGATTATGGAGAACTTATCAAACTCAGTCAGGATTCCACCATCACCATCAATTCAATCCTTCCATTAGGGGAGGACTGCTTACAAATCAATTTCACACCTGTGGAAGATATGGATGACAGCTTAAAAACAACTTCATTAATTCATGCTGCCTACACAACAGCACACGGGCGATTACTCTTGTACAAATATCTTGACATTGTTGGGGAACGCGCCCTGTATCATGATACTGGTAAGTACTTAACAGAGAACAGAAAATGCACTACTGAATGAATTCGTTTATTAGTGCATTTTCAAACAAAAAACTGGAGAAGAATAGCATGACCAAACACTAACCTTACCTTTCGATTTTTGTTTTTTCAGATTCCGTTTGTTTCCTCTCTGTTCCTGGCGAGCCCGAACCTGAACTTGGTCAATATCTTGGTGACTTGACTGACCAACTTGCGGACGATTATGGTGAAAACTCATTTTGTACAGAATTTGTTTCATCTGGAGCAAAATCGTATAGTTTCCGTGTCGCTGTCGGCGGAGACCTGAATAACATCAAAACAATTATTAAGGTTAGGGGTATTTCCATAAACAGCTCATGCACAGACACAGTCACATTTGACAGATTAAAGGAAATGGTTTACCAAACACAAAAGGAACACACAACTATTAAAATTCCAACCCAAATCGCACGCTTACCTGGTTGGCGTATCGTGTCACGACCATCTTCTAAGAAATGGCAAGTTTGTCTGAACAAACGAAGACGTGTTGACCAAGAGAGAACAGTACCATACGGTTTCACTGGCACATTGCTAGACGATGACGATTACAGTTTGTTACAGACACTTGAAAGTTTGTATGATTCATGACACTTATGCATATTTTCGTCGGCAGCTGTGGTACTGCGAATAAGCTTGACTGTAAATAACCTCTTTGTGGTGATGCCAGCGCTCGCGGTGGCAAAAACAGTAACTAAGCTTCAGGAATAAAATACCGAGTGGGACTCAGACCAGTGTACAGTACACATACAGACGCCCTCACATCAATACCACACGAAACAGAGAAAAAAAAACAGCCATGACTCTCACGGAGATACAGGGGGACTTACTGATAAATCCACAATACAGCATGGCACACTGTGTTTCCGCCGATTTGCGGATGGGAGCAGGGATTGCGTCAGGGTTCAAACGGAAGTTTGGACGCGTACAGGAATTAAAAGAACAAAACAAGAAAATCGGACAAGTTGCCCACATGGAATACGAAACAGGGAAATACATTTTCTATCTCATAACAAAAGACAAATATTACCACAAGCCCACTTACGAAGACTTAGATACGTGCCTTTTAGAATTAACTTGCCTTTGTGAGCAGCTCGGGGTGAAGGACATTCACATACCCCGACTGGGGTGTGGACTGGATGGGCTTAGCTGGTGTCGTGTAAAAAAACTTATTTTTAGACATTTCCGTAAAACGGAAACAAATGTAGTGGTATATACTCTGTAAAAAGGAAAAAAATATGTAATCTTACTGTTACAATGTGATGAAATAAATGAATTTTTTCTCTGAATATGTACTTCATTTAACCGACCTCCAAAAAATCCCTTTGAAAAATATATAATGTTAATCACACAGCTTAAACGTCATTCAGTCTTCAGTCATACACCGGACAACATGGATCTCAGATTCTCTCACCCCTCAAATGTTTTGGTCTGTGCACCTAGCGGTGGCGGGAAAACCTTCTTGGTCAAAAGAATAGTTGAAAACAGAGCGGAAATGTTCAATGTCACTTTTGAAAAAGTCATATGGCATTACAGTGAATACCAAAGCCTTTATGGTGAACTCGCGAAAGAGCACGGGGTTACATTTGTGGAAGGTGCTCCATCATTAGATCAGTTTCCCCCGGGAGAAGGGCCAAAACTTGTAATTGTGGACGACTTTATGGACCAAGTAAAGAACCCCGAATTTTTGAAAATTGCGATAAAAGGGTCACACCACAGAAATCTTTCATTTTGGTTCTTGTCACAGTGTCTGTTTCCGCCGAATTTCAGACAAATAAGTTTACAAGCACATTACGTTCTTCTTTTAAAATCACCACGAGATGTCCAACAGATCAGAACTTTCGTACTTCAAGTTGATCCCTCAAATTGGAGGGCACTACTTGAGGCATACGAGGATGCCACACGTGAAGGTCACTCATACATTTTGTTTGATTTTAATGTGAGACAGAAAGATCACTTACGACTCAGAACACACATATTCCCGGACGAAACAACAATAATTTACGTACCGAAAGGAAAGTATAAAAGCTCTATCCTGAGCGCAGAGGAATCATAGCGCAGCGATGTTCCTTCGAGTGAACATCGAGTGAAAAAACATGTCAGCACAGAAGAGTCACATTCACAAGGACTTGCTACGCGTCCTGCAACGAGGCCGTCCGTCTTTGCGGAGAGCAATTTTGAGGGAAGCAGACAAAGGACTGGTGTATTCAATCTGTGAGATCTGTGACAACACTCTTTGCGGAAACGTTCCGCTCACACCAAAACAGAAACAAAAACTAAAAAAACACAAAACAATTTTGAAGCGATTGGCAAAGCGAGGGGAATCCTGGAAAAAGAAGAAAGCTGTTCTAACACAGAAAGGAGGCGCATTCTTGCCACTTCTTTTAAGTTTCCTTGCGCCAGTGATAAGTAGTCTGATATTTAAGTCATAAAAAACATGGAACACTGCAAAAAACTGGTACTTGTACCACACGAAACGGTGACAAGGTTGCAAGAGAAGCCAGCCACAAGGACCACAGGCAATGTACTAAGCAGCTTGGACACGGAGATGAACAAAATTCTAAAACAAAAAGCTGAAGACAGTGAAAAATGGAAGATGTACGACCAGGCACTTCAGAAATACCTGTACTTTATCAATGAACAGAAAAAACCAGCTACACTTGAAATTCCAACTGTGAAGGAAACACCTCAGAAAACCGAAGCACCACCGGACAGTAGAATAAGAGAACAACTTTTAACAGTAATGCCAAGCAAGTACAGAAGCGCAGCTTTGACTTTGATGGAACACTTATCAACCCCGAAAGCAAAAGAGATTATAAGCTGGGACACAAATGGAATGACATCAGTCAATGGTCAGCAGGTGTCAAGTATAGTTGACTTAATTTCTGATGCTGTACGTGACAGAAAAACTGCACAGGCACCAAACTGGCAATCCTTCATCACGGCACTAAAGACAACACACACTCCACTGGAATTAATTAAGAACACAGAATATCGAAACGTCATCTTATCACAACAAGGATCTGGTTTAAAAAATGAAAGCGAAATCGCCTGCACGAAAACAAACAAGAGGAAGCACAAACCACACGTCACGGGCGAAAACAGCAAAGTACCGAAACCAAAACGACAACGTCAGACGTGGAAACGCTGGACTTAAAGACATCTATCACAACACAAAACACCCCGCCGGATACAGTACACCCGAACGCCTTTGGAAAGGGGTAAAAAAGAAGGTCCCCAAAAATGAAGTAGTTGCCTATCTAGAGGGGCAGGACTCGTATACTCTACACAAGAGAGCGCGTCGGACGTTTCCACGCAACGTGACGTACGCAGACAACATTGACGATTGCTGGCAAGCAGACTTAGCTGATTTTAGTGACATACGGGACGAAAATCAGGAGAATTCGTTCATACTCTGTGTAATTGATGTTTTCTCGAAATTCGCTTGGACATTGCCAGTCAGAGATAAAAAAGCAGACACTGTTGTGGAAGCATTTAAGACCATTTTCAACGAAACTGACAGACGACCAACACGTATTATCACCGACAAAGGACGAGAATTCGATAACAGAAAACTGAAAAAATATTTACAGGACATGGACATTCAGTACGCCCACACGAACAACCCTGACACAAAATGTTCTGTTGTAGAACGTTTCATCGGGACACTGAGACCATGGCTTCAAAAAGTTTTCACCGAAAGGGAAAGGTATGAGTACACGGGAGGGGTCCTTAACGACATCACACGGGCTTACAATGAAAAATTTCACAAGACACTAAAAATGACACCTATTGAAGCCAGTCGGTCGGACCGAGTCCTTGAGGTGTACCGGAACTTGTATCAAGAGAAGTTGGGAGGGAAGAAAATCACACCGAAACTTAAAGTCGGGGACTACGTTAGAATTTCGAGAGAGAAGAAACGCTTTGAAAAGGGGTGCACATGGAACTGGTCAGAGGAAATTTATAAAATAACTCAAGTCATAAAACACGAAAAACCAGTATATCGCATAGCAGACCTGGACAATAACGAGGAACTGGAGGGGACATTTTATTCCTGGGAACTCAGTCGCGTCACAAAGCCAGATAAATTTAAAATTGCATATATAGTGAAGACACGTGGGAAAGGTGACAAAACACAACATCTCGTCCACTGGAGAGGATATCCCGTTTCTTCGCGGTCTTGGGTGATGTCCAAGGACATAGATACGTCATAAAAATGGATTTTTACATGGTGCTTCCAAGCAACGCATCCCCCGACGTTTACGAAGACAACAAAACATCGAACTTCAAGACGCAGCTATCGAAAAGAATTGAGCTTCATGGAGATTGGCAAGTGGCTCTCCTAGAAGTACACTATCCAAACACTTTGACTCACATACAACAAGGGGAAAACTGGATAAAAGTATTCACACCGAACGACAGAGACGGAGAGGATTTCGTAGTAGCAGATAAAGGGGTAGCATACGTCACAGATGGCGCACACACAGAACTCCCCGTTTACATTTACACCAGTGAGGAGACGCTCCACATAACACCACGGTTTTACAAAAGTAAACAAGATTTCATTGACGGAGTGCGTGAAGCGCTTACAACAAAATCGTCCCGGAAACAAAGTCGTGTCATAGAACTGACGGACAGGGAATATGTCACCTTCTTACCGTTCGAATCTAGACCAGGCGCAACGTACACTTTAGCACCGACTCTCGCAATGCAGTTAGGACTCCCACACGCGGGGCCATACCACGCAGACGAAGAAGTAAGAGGAGAACACCCTATCGACATGACCCTTGGAATGCCTTCTCAGATGTATATTTACATCGATATCATTCAAGACCAAATTGTAGGACACACGAGTGCGCCGCTGTTACGCACGATCCCCGTGAACACTTTATCTTCTTATGGAGGAGTGAGCAGCTATCGTTGTGACCCACCGATTTACTTTGACCTGAAAACAAAGTCCTTCGACACAATCGAAGTGAATATAAGGACACACACGGGGGAGTTTTTACCATTCCAACACGGAACGTCAACGTTACTGTGTCACTTCAAACAGCGAACATAACAAACAGACATGTCACACATTACATCGTATTACCTCAAACAGGCCCAAACAGGATCTGGGCTAAATTATTACGCGGGTTCTTCGTCACAGAAAGGGGCTGGAATCGGTAGTTTTCTCGGAGGTCTTTTCCGAAGCATCTTTCCTTTCATTAAGCAAGGTGCACAAACGGTCGGGCGCGAGGCCATGAGAGCTGGGAGTCACATCCTTGCTGACGTTGTATCGGGGGAAGTACCTCTCCGTAACAGTGTTCAGGCTCACATCAAACAGGCCGGGCAAAATCTTTCAGAGAGAATGAAGGGGAATGGTATAAAACGCCTACGATCTAAGTCGAGAAATCATTCGACTCGGAAGAGCCGTGGAGGACAGACACGCGCACAAAAACGGAAAATTGACACAAGTAACCACATTTTTTAAGCAATGGCCTTTTTACACACAGCCTCAGCTGAGGCGCTTCGAACAGAACTGGACTTGTGGGCTGTGCCCCCCACACAAACCGTTTTGGAAGGCGGACAATGGACTCCCTTTAAACCAGTCACAAGTATAGACCAGTCAAACACTATTGAATTCTGTGTACCCGGGACGGGTCATGAGTATATTGACCCAGCTCACACACTTTTGTACGTAAAATGTAAAATAGTGAATGAGAACAACACAGACATTAAAGCAGAAGATCAAAATGACGCGGCCCCCGTGAATTATTTGCTTCACTCCTTATGGAGTCAGGTGGACGTCTCATTGAATCAAAAGCTGATTTCGCAATCTTCTATGACATACTCTTATCGTAGTTACATAGAAGCTCTTCTCGCATATGACGCGCCAGCTAAAAACTCACACATGACCATGCGAATGTGGTACAAAGATACTGCAGGTGCCATGGATGACTTTACTTCTGTCAATAATCTAGGGCTGAAGAAACGTCATGATCTAACAAAAAACAGCAGTGTGATCGAACTTCTGGGGCCGATTCATTCGGATTTCTTTAACCAGGACAGATTCCTTTTAAATAATGTCGAACTGAGAATCAAACTCACACGCAATAGGGACGCCTTCATGCTCATGTCTACAAAGCAAAACGAAAAGCTTCTCATTTTGGACGCCACACTCTTAGTGCGGAAGGTACGGATTTCTCCCTCTGTTCTCCTGGGGCACGCAGCAGCATTAGAAGCGTCCCCGGCAAAATATCCACTAACACGAGTAGATCTAAAAACATTCACGATCCCCGTGGGTTTGCAAGACAAAACCATTCCAAACTTACATCTTGGACAACTCCCAAAGAGGATTATCATAGGTTTCGTCACAAACCAAGCTTTCAACGGAAGCTACAAGCATAACCCTTTCAACTTCCAACATTTCAATATAAATTACCTGAGTCTTTACGTTGACTCACAACAAATACCTGCACAACCACTTACACCCGACTTCACGAACGATACATACATTGACGCCTATAATACACTGTTCAGTGGAACAGGAATACACTGGAAAGACGAAGGGAACGATCTGTCCTATTCTGACTACCCTAAGGGATACACGCTTTTCGCTTTTGACATTTCTCAGGACCTCTCGGCAAACGAGAGTCACTGGAACTTACAGCGCCAAGGTATCGTGAGACTGGAAGTAAGGTTCGCAGCACCTCTGCCCGCAGCAGTGAACTGTGTTGTTTTCTCAGAATTTAATAACTTAATTGAAATCGACAAAACTCGTAGCGTAGTGGTAGATTTTAGCGTTTAGCATGGACGGACACAGCTTAGAGAGAGCGCTGAAACATGATCCACACGCAAGACCCCGCTTTACCGGGGTATATGCATCGAACACACTCCCACACACCATACATAGCAAACCGGCATTAATCATTGTCAACACTGATCCTATAACAAAACCAGGGTCACATTGGCAAGCAATCTACATCGGTGCCGATGGAAGAGGCGAACATTTCTGTTCATACGGACTTGGACCTTTCGTACCGGAAATACGGAAATTTATGGATAAGCAATGTAAACAATGGATTAAAAATACAGTTGATTTGCAGGCAGTAGACTCCACGGTGTGTGGACAGTATTGTGTCATGTACTTACTCTATAAGGCTCATGGCTATTCCATGAAATATTTTGTTAAGAAAAACTTTACTACAAATTGTGAAAATAACGATAAGATTGTTAACAAGATGTACCGTAGCATTGTGAAAAATGTAAGAATCTGTAATGAACTTGTAATGAAGAGCCAAACTTGTCGTGAAAAAATAAAATGTAAAAAACGTTACCTGTGTGTTTTTTCCTTCATGAAACCCCTGATTGATATGCAACCCATACCACGCCGCAGTGAGTTGGGGAGAGAGACCAGCACGGCGCTCACACAACCATAAGCACGCGCACCGAAATGAGTCAGCGCAGAAAAAATAATCCTTGAAAAGTAAAACACAAAAATACGACGCCCCTAGCGGGTAGGCACACGCTGGATGATTAGAAAGCGCTACCTTGATTTTGCTTACCCCTGGAAGGTATGCATGCGATGTCATAGGTGACAGCCCCTGGAAGGTAGATACTGCGATACAAATCGAAAATTGTTGCCACTGTACGTGATTCTACTTTAAGAAAGGAGTTTATCCTCCAAATTAGAAGTTTTTCTGTGGACGATAAGTCGGCGTACATACGTCCGAACGAACGAACATCCGGCATAAGACTATAAGCCCAGCTCCTGCCGTTTCTCTTAAAACGTGTCGGGACGGGCTAAAAACGATGAAAGAAAAGAAAGTTTCCAAACCATTCACGCCGCTGTACACACACACTCATTTACCAAAATCACGAAGTGGGAATAGGGGACGCTGGTGGTAATAATAAATGTGGCTATCAAATTTGAGGACTTATGTTGCGATGAACTCTTTGTAAACCCGTTTCCTTAAAGTTCGAGTGACAGAGGCCGAGACAGCTGAAAACTCGGGGCCACTTTAAATCTTTCCGCAATACCTCAAACAATTACAGCGAATTGAAAATTAATTTAAACAAGCTGGCCCGTCCCTTCTGTCATCCTCGGTGCCAGTTCCGCTGCGCTCCACCGGCACCTCGGATTGACAGGGGTCTTGGCCAGCTTGGCCTGCCGGCGGCGTTTGCGGGGCCTTTGGCCCCCCGCCTCAAGTCTCCCTAGAAGTGCCCGATAGCAGATGTATTTGTTACGATTAAAATCGTTAACCTGTGCCCGTCCCTGAGCGCGCCGCCATGGTAATAGTGTGCGCGCGGCGGCCAACCCTAACCTCAAAAAACAAAAACAGACAAATTTTCATTAATCAAAAATGCGATACAAATCGAAAATTGTTGCCACTGCACGTGATTGTACGTTAAAAAGGAGTTGATCCTCAAAATTTGAAGTTTTTCTTTGAACGATAAGTCGGCGAACATACGTCCGCCCGAACGAACATGCGGCATCAGACTATAAGCCCGGCTCCTGCCGTTTCTAAAGAAACGTGTCGGGACGGGCTAAAAAGGACCAAACAAACAACACACTCTCTTGGCGAGATACGACGGCAGGTATATAAGACGTTATTCTGCAGGTACCCTTTCTTTTGTTTGTCTTCATCCCTTAATCTATGTGGCCTCAATTCATCTCAAACTTTAATATAATGGACTTCCGGGGACTTTAGAATCTATAGACAAAATGAGTCCAAGAATTTGATAGTCGCATTTTCATTTCGACCCCTTTCTCAATTGCGATTGTTAGGTTTCGTGTGGTTAATATAATTGGTAATGTTTTCCAATAAAGCAAACATTACCGTAAATTATCTCGAGAACGATGTACACCACAGCTGCCTTTCATTAGTTACTTGTCCTGAGGATTTATACTGCGTGATACGATTTACAATCTCCGGTATCCGATAGCATTATTTATGATCCAGCAAGCCATTTGGTCATTATTAATCCGCTTGGACCGATATACTGTAGCAATCTGGATTGTCACCTGTGCCAACCAAAGTCAGCAACCCAGATGCAGACCCAGACATGTATCCAGGCCACTGATAACCTTTACTCTTGGCTAGATACGCAATTGCAAAATAAGTGTTGGGAACAACGATTAGGTGCAATGTTGACTATAACACTTCGTTCCCTCTAGCAAACATACACTCGCATACACGGTAGATTCTCAGTTGGGCGTCACTTTTGTCTCTCCAGCTCCCAGCTCGCACTCATTGCATCGAAACAAACATTATTTTTCACAAAATGATGAGCACGTGTTTCCTCTGCTTGGACACGTTGACAAATTCAATATCTGGTGCGCTGTCACGTGACCAGGGCTCTGGAAAGGGGTAAAACGTAAACTCCGTAGCCTACCAATCTTCTCAGTTCCTCCAAATTCTTTTGAATTTCGCGGGTATGGGTGAGGACAACCTACTGTCATTTGGTATCGTTTTGGAGACTTACATGGCATCCGTAAAGTCATCCTAATGACATTCCACTGCTCGTGAAGCATGGCCAAATTCGATCTCACTAAATTTGACGAACGTCTGCGGAGTTTACATTTTCCCTCTACTGTGGTCATTGGGGAATTCGTAACCCTGACCTACGTTGGCCAAGCAATGACGAACTCTGAATAAAGTCATAGAATACTTTGGGATACATGACGGCTAAATAAAGCATGTTCAATCATTTTAATCTGGAGAGTACGAAAATAGGACGTAAACTCCGTAACGCGTGTCTCCCTGCGATTGCGAAAATAAGATAAAACGCCACCGTAAAAAAAATTTGGCTCAGAGGCCTTTTAACATCAGTAGTATTGGGAATTACCATAAGTCATCGCATGGTTTGTCCAGACCAAGTTGAAGAGATTCAAAATTTTCAAATCCAACGCCTTTTTGTCCAAATTAGTGAGGAAATCGGATTTTTGAGTGTCCAGACGACTTGGGTGCTCGTAAATAGCTCATGAAACGTCTTCTCGACGTTTCATGCAAAAAGACAACTTAAATTTTTTAAAAGTATAGTTAGGTCAGAAGTGCCCCCTTATCTGAGAATCTACCACACGCTAGAACGAAAGTGTTCCAATTGCTCAGCTAAATTGTTACTAAGATATTCGAGGATAGTTGAGACAAACCTAGCATTTCCGATGGATTGCCGAAACTGAACTCCTTTCTGCCGTGAAAACCTCGCCGTGCGCCCTTCGGTCTGACGTCACGCTCACGCTAGCGGCAGGTGTGCGCTGATCGCCTGTTTGGCGTGGGAGTCTCCGCTGATGTCTTGTGTAATCGTTGCAGTATGCAGTGCGTGGTGGCTCAAGGGCCTAGGTGCTCAGCTGGGGCTTTTTGCCAGCCTACTTGGATATTTAAGAAGAGAATGTACCTTTCTTTCATGACAAAATGCAGAGAAATGATCTGCAGGAACCAGAAATTATCTCGCTGCTCTGTTCAACAAATATTTGGCGAAGTGTGATAATTATTTTCATTATTTTTTTTTCATTTTTAATTTTCATTTTAGTCTGCACAAGTGAACATGGCACGAATTAAAACACGCGGCGAGCGGAAACTAAATCATCCACGCGCGCGATTTCTTATACCGCCTGGTTCCATTTTCGTCCTCTTTGATTCGTACCTTCTCACTTCTGGCCCACCACTTCTCCGGAATACCCTATGGTATTGATTGGATATTAATAGTATGGTAGGGTGTGGCATGTTTGGGAATGAAACTAGGAAAAGATAGATGGTCTGAATGACGGATTTGGGAACTGTCTATTTTATGGGGATGAGAATTTCGAATTATGATCTGAAATCACTATGAAAGTGGAGGAAATTGTAAGAATTATTGCAGCCTTTGAAAACATCAGATGAAGATTACTATGAGGGAAATGGTGGGTATGCTTGGGAATAGAGACGGGAAAGGGTAGGCTCAGTCGAGAACTGAATATCAACATCGATTCGATGTCGTTTCGACATCTATAGAAGACCAACCGACTCGATATTTCGGTTGAATTTCGAGGCCGACTCGACTTTGATGAAATAAACATTCCAGAGTGTAGTAGTTTACGTCGTATCACCTCCCAGCCAGGGAGCGAAAATTTATCGAGCTAAAAATTTCGTTCTGATCGGCTCAGAACAGAAGTCCGTGAGCGAAAATTTTGACCTTTTGTATCGAGTGAGTAATAACGTTTTAACTCTCAGCGAAGCGAAAAATTTTGCAATCGTTTAAAATAATCTTTAGATTTGATACAGTTTCGTTTTATTGTCCCAAAATCCGACCAGCGGAGAAACAGATATAGTTTCGATTCAGAAGGCGAGAGAAGAGCGAATCGAGACGCTGCGGAGGAGAAGGTCGAATGTGTTGCCTACCTGGCGGGCTGATGCGAACAATTTATTCGCGTTCGGTTCCGTTTCGCTTTCGACTTGTTTGAGTGGCCGATTGTGGTTGTAGCCGAGTTACATAAATATCGTCATCTTCGTTAACACTTCTCGGCAGCCGCGAGAAGCACTTCCGAAGAATTCGGAAGCGCGAGGCCAGACTCTGAAGATCAAGACAAGCATAGAGAAGGCTATGCGTTCTAGAGGAGACTCGTTCTTTCACTGTTATTGTCAAGGGCATTTCTAGGTGGATTACACCCTACAGATCAGGTCTTTACACCCTTACAGCGGTTTTTTTTTTTCGCAGAGGGGTGTAAGAGGTACTAAGTACACCATAATTTACACCCTCACGTTGTGCGTTTTCCCGAAAAAGGCGTTAAAACGTGCCAACACCCGACGTGGCGTATAAATTGATCTCCTTGAGGGTGTAAAATTACACCTCTACTGGTATGTTCTCAGAGGTGACAAATACTACACCCTTCAGGGTAGTAAAAGGCGCCTTTAGAGCCACACACGTATTAGACCCTCCCAGGTGTTACTTAAAACCCCTAGAGATACACTTTTTACACCCTTCGGGGTGGCAATAAAGGCCCCGTAGGTGAGGGCAAACAACACCCTTGGAATGCACTTCTTACGCCCTCCAAGGTGGCCATAGGGGCCCTATATGTGAGGGCGACCAACACCCCTAGAGATTCACTTTTCATACCCTTCGGGGTGGCAATAGAGGCCCCGTAGGTGAGGGCAAACAACACCCTTAGAGATGCACTTCTTACGCCCTCCAATGTGGTAATAGAGGCCCCGTATGTGAGGGCGACCAACACCGTTAGAGGTTATTGGATAAGAGCTGCTGTCGAAAGCGGATAATGTGTCGATCTTTGCCTTATTACAACTGGAGAGTTGCGCGGGCATGATCCAAATTTTCTAACGGCGACACACAGCGCCTTCGAGTGCTAGGGTAGACCAGCCCGCGGAACACACGTGCATGCTGCAGTCGTATGGTTGTCTACCGAGCGGGCGTTTCGCCTTTTTTTTTTTTTCGATCCCCAAAATCGGAACTTAGCTGCTGGAACGTGATTCGGTCCCATAAGTTTTTCGCAGATAAGTCAATAACCGAATGCATGCGAGATATTCGCAACTAGTTTCTCTCGTAATCAAAAATAAGGAACAACTTTTATTTCATGTTTTTCTGTCAGAAGCACCAACTCTCGTCTCGAAGCGTTGTTGCGAAACTCGCTCCAGCGTCTTCATCCCGTTTTCTTTATTTTTTCTTTTTTAAAGTCTTTTTTTAAGGGGTTAGGGGGTGGGGGTTACTGGGGGGAGGGATGCTTTTTAACAAATATCAAATATGACCTACTTTAGAGGCCTCTGGAGCCCAGACGGCTGGACCAAAAAGTTTGATAAATTTCACATTTCTACTCTAACAAGTCCAATTTGGTACTCTGAAAATTTGGTCATTTAAAAAAAAAATGCACATTGACAAATCGGAAACTGAGCAGATACACTATTTGGTGCATTTTGGCAGTTCGTTGGGATGGTTGTAACATTTTCTGAACCCCTCAATGAAAAGAATGGCAGGGCTGATAAGCATGTAGCTAGTTTAAAAGTTGATTTGGGAGTGAACTGAGGAAGTAGTCCCAAATATTATTGTTCAGATATTGAATGCAGTAAGCACTATGGGAGCGTCTGTGCTTACACATAATTTACCACTGAACATCATTTGATATTTGTTAACGTTAGGTTTCTTCTACACCTTAATTTATTATTTAATTGTAGCATGTAACATGAAAGCACCTAATCTTTCATCAGGCAGACATTACCTACCAAACAAATAGTCTATTACTTTTGAGTATGAGACTTTTATTTTCAAGTTTCTCCCACATTTTCCCCAAATACAAATACTTCTTGAGCAGTTTAAATGCAAAGCAAAACTATAGATAAGTAATATAAAAATGAAAGAAAATCGCAGAAATCAGTAGCAGACATGAATGGGTATAAGGAATAGACAGATATTTGCGCTTAAGATGTAAAATATGTTGTTTTTCATTAATTTCTTCACAAGAAACTGAAAAGATAAATAAATAAATAAATAAATACATAAATAAAGATTTACTTTATGTTCACAAACCCTCAGTATTTATGTTCACTGGCTCACCACATCATAATTAGAATATATCACCAGATGTCAAGGTATTGAACAGTGCGTTACAATTCATTAGTATTATGGAGTTGTAAAAAAATCATTCAGTACTAAGTGCCGCATATTGAACACAATATGAAGACTGACGTACTTAATTTAATTCTTTAGTTTCACTTCCGTCATCTACAAGATTCGTACTTATTTCGGAATCACTGTAAAAAGTGTGTCGCTTTGTGTTGGCAACGCATCGACAAGTCATTCAACCCTTTTGCCGTTTGTTTCTCTGACGTCTTACATGACCTGCTAGCGCCCGGCGCCTCTGACCACGATCTCTACCCAGTCTTTGGAATTTGGTCCTTGATGACGCGAACACGTTTTCGGTGGCTCTGGCCACTGGACCAGCGCACACGTGTCTATATTTCATGTTCGTAAGAACAAGAATGGATACGCCCGTGTTTTAACTGAATTGTAACTAATCTGTTCCAATATTCTATATTTTTCACAGATCGTTTCACTGTACATTTCCGTACAAGCCAAGCCACGCTACAAACTCATCGAGAAACTTAAACACTGATAGTGGTCATCACTTAAGTGTAAGTGATTTTGTGAAACTACTAGTTTCATAACATTCAATGGTACTCTATGTGAACTTATTTTCACATTTTCTTTTTAAATGCGTTCGGAGGTGAGAAGGAAATAGCAGAGCTCAAGCACAAAGGAGGTCGCAGTATGTCAAGTTCTGTGATTTGCACTTTGTCCAAGCTCCTGCATGATATAGCGTATGAGGTTTGCTTTGGTCACATCAAGTGCCATTAATGTTGTCTGAGTTGTCTGATGTTAGGAAAATTCATACAGGGACATGGCAGATCCTGTCTGAGATGTCGTGGTTTGTCAGTCCAGTCCAAACACCTGCATGATGTGGCGTACGAGGTTTGCTTTGGTCACATCAAGTGCCATTATTATTTTGGAGATTCTGGTATGCTTGGTGGCCTTGCGCCCATACACTAAATTAACAGATGTAGAATGCACAAGCTGGAAACTGAGCTGAATTTCCTTATATTTTTTAAGGCACTCAGAGTTGAGAATGAAATAGCAGAACTCAAACCTGTGTTCTGGGTGTGCTTTGTGTTGCTATGGAGAGAGCAGGTCGCAGTATGCCAGGTTCTGTGATTTGCTATTTTTGTAAACTCCTGCATGATATGGCGTACGAGGTTCGCTTTGGTCGCATCAAGTGCCATTAATGTTGTCTGAGTTGTCTGATATGGTTTGTCAGTCCAGTCTAAACTCCTGCATGATGTGGCGCACGACGTTTTCTTTGTTCACATCAGGTGCCATTCATATTTTGGCAATTCTAGTGAGTTTGCTGGTATATGCTCTCACAGCATGCCATCTGTTCCACTGCTCAGGTCACATCAAGTGCCATTAATGTTGTCTGAGCTGTCTGATGTCGTGGTGTGTCAGTCCAGTCTAAACTCCTGCATGATATGGCGTACGAGGTTTGCTTTGGTCACATCAAGTGCCATTAATGTTGTCTGAGTTGTCTGATGTCGTGGTTTGTCAGTCCAGTCCAAACACCTTCACGATGTGGCGTACGTGGTTTGCTTTGGTCAAATCAAGTGCCATTAATATTTTCGCAATTCTAGTGAGTTTGCTGGTATATGCTATGGAGAGAGCAGGTCGCAGTATGCCAGGTTCTGTGATTTGCTATTTTTGTAAACTCCTGCATGATATGGCGTACGAGGTTCGCTTTGGTCGCATCAAGTGCCATTAATGTTGTCTGAGTTGTCTGATATGGTTTGTCAGTCCAGTCTAAACTCCTGCATGATGTGGCGCACGACGTTTTCTTTGTTCACATCAGGTGCCATTCATATTTTGGCAATTCTAGTGAGTTTGCTGGTATATGCTCTCACAGCATGCCATCTGTTCCACTGCTCAGGTCACATCAAGTGCCATTAATGTTGTCTGAGCTGTCTGATGTCGTGGTGTGTCAGTCCAGTCTAAACTCCTGCATGATATGGCGTACGAGGTTTGCTTTGGTCACATCAAGTGCCATTAATGTTGTCTGAGTTGTCTGATGTCGTGGTTTGTCAGTCCAGTCCAAACACCTTCACGATGTGGCGTACGTGGTTTGCTTTGGTCAAATCAAGTGCCATTAATATTTTCGCAATTCTAGTGAGTTTGCTGGTATATGCTATGGAGAGAGCAGGTCGCAGTATGCCAGGTTCTGTGATTTGCTATTTATGTAAACTCCTGCATGATATGGCGTTCGAGGTTTGCTTTGGTCACATCAAGTGCAATTAATGTTGTCTGAGTTGTCTGATGTTAGGAATATTCAGACAGGGACATGGCAGATCCTGGGTTATCAGAGTTCTGTGTCGCTCCTGAATTTCTCGCAGCTCATCGTCTGCGGGAAAGAAGCGAGGTTTCGGGACTCGCACACCACGAAGTATGCGAGGAGGCCCTGAAAAAAAAACCATCGTGGTTTGCAGGTAAAGTGAGCCCAAAGTAGCCCATGCATGCAGGTGTCAAGGTGGTGCCTACTTGTTCCTATTTAGACAGAGTTTGCTGACTATGAATTATTTAGCAAACAGTGGTAGGCATAATCTTGACACCCGAATGTTTGGGCTCCTTTTTGGCTGCTTTACTAGCAAATCTGGTTTGATTTTGTTGAAACTCCTGAAACATTAAGTGCCATTAATGTTGTCTGATGTCGTGGTTTGCCAGTCCAGTCCAACTCCTACATGATCTGGCGTACGAGGTTTGTTTTGGTCACATTAAGTGCCATTAATGTTATCTGAGTTGTCTGATGTGGTTTGTCAGTCCAGTCTAAACTCCTGCATGATGTGGCGCACGAGGTTTGCTTTGTTCACATCAGGTGCCATTAATATTTTGGCAGTTCTGGTGAGTTTGCTGGTATATGCTCTCAGACAGCATGCCGTCTGTTCCACTGCTCAGGTATCCTCCTGAAAAACATTTAGTGCGGAAACAGTTTTGCAGGTAAAGTGAGCCCAAAGTAGCCCATGCATGCAGGTGTCAAGGTGGTGCCTACTGGTTCCTACTTTAGACAGAGTTTGCTGGCTATGAATTATTTAGCAAACGGTGGTAGGCATAATCTTGACACCCGAGTGTTTGGGCTCTTTTTTGGCTACTTTACTAGCAAATCTGGTTTGAATTTGTTGAAACTCCTGCTCAATTTGGCAAACAACGATTACTTAGGACACATTCACAAATACCTCTGCCAAAAGGCATTGTTGTATCCTGGTCTTACAAAAGCTGCACTGTTTTTGTATCCACAAGCTGGGAACCACCCTCTGATCACATACGTTCTATGCTGACTTTTTTGTTGTCGTGGTTTGTCTGTGGAGTCCGAACTCTAGCATGATGTAGCTTACGAGGTTCACTTAAGACACAGCGCATAGCATTGTAAGCTGCAAAATGTTTGTGTAATGCTTGCTGCTGAGATATTCGCTGCAATGCTGGTCCTGAGAAGGGTGTTATACATGTATTTTATTTGGGTCTATTAACTATTGTTTCTTGTTTTGTCTCTAGGTATGTAGCCTATCCTTTTTTTCTTTTTCCCCCCAATTGTATTTTCTTTGCATTGAAGATCCATGTTTCCACTTTACTTTTCATCCCCCCCCCCAATCATTGTTTAAATAATGAAAGTTTTTTGTGTCACTATGCACTTACTTTATTTACCCATGCAATGCCAACACTTAAACCAATTGGCCTTCAATTGTGTTTGTTTCTTGTTGTTTGCAGAGCCGATAGCCCACTGAGCTTTTTGGTTTACACCTCCAAAACCACATGTCTACAAATCTTGGAATTAATCCTTAATTATTGAACTTTACTAAATCAGAGTTTTCAACCACTAAACGTGAACATGTCAATCACTTGCTTTATCACTGCACTGAGTTCAATCAAAATTGAGGTATGATGGAGTATGTTGGAGAAACAATTCAATTTGCAGCACCCAGTGGTAATGGTTCACAAGAAGTACTGGCTGAACTGTTTGTAGCCAAAATTGTATTCCCAGATGAATCTTAAGACACGAAGTCATTTGCATTGTCAATGTAAATAAAACATATTTACATATAGTTTATTAAAAAGTGACAAGTTCAAGAATGATCAAAATTATAGTTAACAAAAGCACACTAATGATCTCTGCATTACACTGACAATTTCTTGTTGTTTGCAAAGTCAAAAGCCCACTGGGCTTTTTGGGAACACCTCCAAAAACACATGTCTACACATCTTGGAATTAATCCTTAATTGTTGAACATCAGAGTTAAATGAAAGAAAAACAAGTCACTCAAATTGACATAAAACACTCAGACACCTCCATGAAGTAAACAAAAAATATTATAAAAAATATAGAACGTAGCTGTCTTAAGTAACATCAGTCATTGTCAATGTAAAAAAAAAAACATGTTTACATAAAGTTTATTAAATAGTGACAAGTTCAAGAATGATCAAAATTATAGTTAAGAAAAGCACACTAATGATCTCTGCATTACACTGTCAATTGACAAAACACTCCATGAAGTGAGACAATAACACAAAGCAGCTGTCCTTAGTTAATTGAAAGAAAAACAAGCCACCGGAATTGACATAAAACACTCAGACATATCCAGAAAGTAAAAAATTTATGAAGTTATAAAAAATATAGAACGTACAAATTGTAATTTAATCAATACTGTAAAAGGTCGGAACAGACTAACAACATTTACTAACATATGTAATAAGCTTACTCTTGACATCACTTGCTCCTCTTTATTCTGATACGGTACGTGAAGCCTGCCTCTGACCGTTTGAGGTAGACCCACCCATCATCAAAAGGCACCTTGATATCATGCCCAAACACAAAATTGGTTGGTTTGGTGCAGGCCAGAGTAAACCCATTTTCTGACCGCATTCCATCAATTCCACTGGTCAGGTAGCCTCCCGAAAAACATCCCTGGAAAAGTGAATACATTTATCATTGCAGACATCTCAGAAGATAAGCAAGAAACCATGGACGCAATTTTAAGATAAATGAACTCACCTCCAAAGCTCTCTTCACACTAGCTACTGACCGGCAGTCCTTTGCCCGGTGAACTCTACCTCTTTCAGGGAAAGCTACAATGAGGTCTGCATCATATGCAGACGCAACTTTATTTTTTGTCTTGCCCGACTCCAAGGGGTAGATGGCCACACACAGTAAGCCAATGTCTGCAAGTGTCAGGGCTTTGTTGACTTTCTGGAAATGACATCAGAACTTGGTTTATGCAATAGGTGATACCAAATCTGAAGACAATCGTAATGTAGAAGGAGAGTTGAGTTACATATAAGACATCCATGTTAGGAATATTCAGACAGGGACATGGCAGATCCTGGGTAATCATTGTTCTGTGTCGCTCCTGAATTTCTCGCAGCTCATCGTCTGCGGGAAAGAAGCGAGGTTTCGGGATTCGCACGCCACGAAGTATGCGAGGTGGCACTGAAAAAAACAAACAAAAAAACATGGTGGTTCAGTAAGTACTTTGCTACATAGCAACATAGCCTAACAGCCCTGCACTCCTTGCTTTTGCTGCATTGTACTCATCGGCTTTTATCATCTAGCTGCATTTAACGCACAAACTAACTTCACAATGTTTCAATGAAACTCAGTAACTAAATGAAAGCACATGCACCAAAGATATACAAGCGAACTGAAGCAAAGTGTTTGAAAAGCCGGCAGAACCCACACCGCACAACAACAAGGCTAAATTATACCCCATTCTGGATACTGCGGTCAACGACTGCTCTTTGTGGTGGATGCGTTAAAAAGCGATTTCCATTTTTGACATATACAAAATTACACTCACTTTTCGAAGTAGTTGATTTTTGGAGAAAATTAAAGAGTAAAAGAGTGAAAGACAGTAGCCAGAACTTTCCGAAAATTTGCGCTCGGGTAGTGGCGAGAACGAAGGGGATGCAACTCAAAAGAAAAACTACTCTTCAATAAAACGAACCGAGCTCGGCAACACAATCAGAAACTACTATCAGGTGGATGAAAATTATTTCGCATTCACAGTTTTCCAATTGCCACAAATTCTGTGAAACGTCCAGAAAAAAAGTTTTCAAATTCTGATTGCGTCTGTAAGTTGGCAATGGTTTAGGTAAGTATATACTACCGTACACGTTTAGTCTGATAACGTGAGGTGCTGTGTATAATTACCTTTAAAAAAATAATGATGGATTTTCTTTGATGCGCTCCAGATCTCATCACTGTCAATACTGAGAATAATTTGTATCCTGTTTTTAACTACGATCAAGTAGTACCTAGGGAGCGGGGCTGAACTACCACTAAAGTCAAATTCGAGCTTCAACAAGAAGTTGGTATCCGATACTTGGATCAAATATTGCGTTCGTTAGTTTGAGGTAAGAAAATGAATAATATAGAGTATCATCTATGTAGATATGAAGTGCTATATTAGAATTTTGTATTTTGTGGTATTTAGTAGGTTAATGGTGTTGTCTCGCACCGCCATGTTGGATGCTGCAGTGTGATGCTAGTCTTGCGCCTCTGACTCAGCTGCTGAGTGGTTTGTTCTGTTCCGCGTTCGTTGGTTTTGTGATTTTGCCATTTGAAATCACCTTTTCTTGCTAGATCTTTTACGGATACCGAAGGTTGAACGAAGGTTCGTACCAGATTTATTACATTTCCTTTTCAAAGTTCATGTGGAATTTAAAAGTCTTTGTTGTCCTTGCTCACAATTTGCCGGCGGCACATTTGCGAAGAGGTAGTTATGTTAGTTGCTACTGACTTCACATTGTCTGAAAAATCTGAAGGAGTGCAATATTTGCGATTTACCATTAACAATATCTTGCTGCCGCAGTAAGGTTGGAGCATGAACCACATTAGCAGAGCTTTCTTGCCTGCGTCAGGGGTTATAATGTACTTTCAACAGGTGGTTACTTCCCACACTTCATAAGAATTTATATGCTTAGATAACCTTCATCTTTTTCAGGGTCAGAAGCGCAGCTAGGGCCTGTATTCGCGTGCTATGGTTCATTACTGCAGATGTTCAGTTGGGGAACGTGGCCACCGTTGCCCGTTGCCACAGTCTAAGAGATTTTGTTCTCCACCTGCGCACTTGCTTACTTCGCATATTATTTGTCCAGTGGCTGGTTGTGCCAATCAATATAATTCGTCTGAGAGTTTCAGAAAGCATGTTACCCGCATGCACAGTGTAGATTTCAATACCAGCAGGCACGCTCCTGTTCAGCAACAGCGCCATTGTAATCCACTACTTTGTAATGATGCAAGATATGAAATGGGAGTGGCTGACGAGCAGCAGCAGGGGCCGCCCTCAGCATCTGCTGCATATGCTGAGCTGTGGGATCAGCTGCCACGCCAGGCCTCCACTCTTCGCTTGCATCTAGAGCATTCGCATGACATCCCCCAGGTAGTTGCTATGGTTCAGCTGTTGAGTTTGCCAGTTCCCTCGTGAGAAAGGTTACTGAGATAGCATGGCTCCGGTTGGGTGAATTGGGTGTTGTTGACAGAGACCTCAAAACTTACCTGGAATGCCCTGAGTTGGAAAAGGCATGCCAATCAGCAAAGGCTGGTGACAGTGAAAATCTCCAAATGCTGGGTTATGTTCCTCCAGCTCGCATTGACCTTTTAAGTGCCCATGATGGCACTCCAACTCAAGTAAGAGGCAGGCCCGCAATGCACTACGTCCCCATTTTGAAATCTTTACAGTCATATCTATCTCACGAGGACGTGGTATCCTGTATTCTGCGAGAAAATGTTCAATCTGAAAATTTACGTAACTACTCTGCTGGCAGCCTATTCAGGCAGCATCCCCTGTTTTCTGTGGATCCTCATGCCCTCCGCATATCTCTGTACTCCGATGAATTAGAGCTTTGTAACCCTCTCGGTGGCAATAACAAGAAGCACAAAGTGTGCTGTGTATATTTCCAGGTGCAAAATATTGGTAACAGGCATCTGTCCTCTTTGCAAAGTATTCACCTTGCACTGTTGGTAGAGTGGAAGCACATCAAAACATTTTCATATGAGTTGATCATGAAGCCCTCAAGAGATGATTTGAGTACTTATGTTGGCAAATGAAGGGACAACTGTGAGAACCAAGGGTGGTGATAGATTCCTTTTTCGTGGTGCTGTGACTAATATTTGTGCTGATAACCTTACCATGCATGTGCTTGGTGGGTTCAGGCAGTCCTTTAGTTCTGGTCGAGTGTGTCGTTTCTGCATGGTTCACTATAATGACCTTTCCAAGCTTAAGCATGAGGGCCTTTGCAGACTGCGATCCTCAGCTACACAACAGACGCAAGTCCAGTTGGTTTTTGAGGATGCAGCTATGGGTGCCATTTATGGAGTTGCTGGTCCCTCTCCGCTTAATCAATTAGAGCATTTCACTGTCCCTGATTGTCTCCCTCCAGATGCTATGCATGACCTTTTAGAGAAAGTAATTGGTTTGAATATAAAGGTCGTGTTGCGAGGTCTGAACAAGACCCGTGTTCTGTTGTTTCCAAGAGCCAGGATGTTATTGCAAGCTTTCCGTTGTGGAACTTTAGACATGATAAATAGACATCCACCTCTGTCAGCTGAGATGCTGCAGAATAAGAAAAGTGTTCGGGGCTCTGCATCTCAAAAATTACATTTGTTTCATTTCATGTCCTTGGCTCTTGGTAAACATGTTCCACGACAGAATAAGTTCTGGGAACTTCACCTTTTGTTAAGTCGTATATGTGATATTCTTGCTGTAGAGGTCTCTAGGGACATGGTCATGGAGTTGGCTGGTTTGATCACAGAGCACCATAACCTTTGGTGCCAGCTAGTGAAAGGAGTTTATCCTCCAAAGCTGCACTTTCTGCTGCATTATCCCCGGTACATGCTGTTAATGGAAGTGCCCCGCAGCTTCTGGTGCATGAGGTTTGAAGCGGCTCACCAGTACCTGAAACGAATGGCGCAGAAGTGCAATAACTTCATAGATCCTGCTGGAACATTAAGTAAGAGAGTTCAGAAAAAACGTCGCATGATTTCATCTGGTGAAGCAGGTTTGCCCCCAGCAGTGGACTTAATATCGAGGCAGACCTCTGTTTCCCTAGATCAGCTGACTGAGGATGTGCGAAAAGTAGTCTGTGAGGCTACACCTGTTAGAGCAGGTGAAGTTTTTGTTCAGACTCCGTCTGTGAAAGTCTATGGTCTTCATGTTAAGACTGGTTGCTTCAATATTTTGGATGTGTCAGATGGTGATCCATCATTTGTAAAAGTTAAAAATGTTTTTATCATCTGTGGTGATGTTTATGTAGTGGGCCACCCGGTCAAGATAGTTGATTTTGAAGAGCATTTCAATGCTTTTCAAATCCCCTCTGAATTAAACAGTTGTTCTAACATGCGTGCTGGCAGAGAAATTTTATCCAGTGCAGACGCTGCATGCATACAAAATTGATGACAAAACTTATGTGAAGTTAAAATTCAGACCACTTGAGTAGCATTGCTTTCATGTCCTAAATTCCATTTCAAAGAGGTATATAAGCTGTAGGCTGATATATATTTTTTTGGGGTATAATAAACGAAACTAATTCAATTAATTTTGTTCATTTTTCATTTTCATCTATATTGCACAATTTATTTGTCTGTGTTGCAGGTTTACCATGAGGCTTCTTGTGATGTTTGGCGAAAGCAAGAAAGTCGTGCAGGTGGATGAGATGAGCAAAGCAAACCTCGTACGCCAAATTGTGGAGGTGTTTGACATACCTCATGTGGCTGATCATAATTACATCATTCAAGGGTGGAGTGAGGAGTTTGAAGAATTCTTGGATGTGCCTGATGTTTCAGACATTCCAGATAAAGCAAAGGTCAAATTTACTATCAAGAGTGAGTGTGCTGTTTTCTATTCATGTTCTGCAGTAAATCTTTTAGGATACTCTTTCTGCCAGAATGTGGTCTTCGTTGGCTTCCTACCTACAAACAGTTGTGTGCACTGATGTCTGTATTTGCCTTCAGGCACTCCCAACATCCAATCTGGGGCAGACACTGCGGTTTCATCTGATGAGGACAGTGAAACCAATGACCTGAATGACAACAAGTCATTGCGTGAGCAACTTGGTGGGAAGATGATACCAGCCAACTACACTCTCCCACCCTTTGACAGCTTGTTGCGCTTTGAGCTTGGAAAGAAAGCGCAATTGAGTGCGTTAAACAGGAAGAGGCTGGTTAAACAGCTATACGATGATATGTCGACATATGTGGTAGACCCGTAAGTTTTTACTCCATTTATTTCCCTTTTACCCATGGCTGCTCACATTAGTCTTATCTTTGTGTGTTTTGAATCGTATCTGGTGCATACATGCTCTGAATGTGATTTATGGTATCAATTGCAGGTATCCCAAACCGAAGGAATACACAAGAGTTGTTGATGCTCTCTTGAGGGCGTACCCTCATTTATCAGATACTGCTATGCCTGGATGTTCCTGGTCTACTATTGTGGATGGAGGTGTAAGTAGCTTAGTGCACCATTTAAGGTTCAACAAATTAAGTATCTAACAAGTTTTTTTCTATCCTTATGTTTAGTTCACATGGAGGGAAGCACTCCGCACAAAGTTTAAAAATGAGAGAAGGAAGGTTTCCGGTGGAAACCGTAATTTTCACCTTCTCATCACGGAAACAAGGACCAAGTACAGGCCCAGAACCCCCTCCACATCTAAATCGGATGCTGCTCTTTGGGTTAATAACGTGGTTAAGAAGGTGTCAACAAGGGTGAGCATGATCACACAGACGCATGTGAGAATTGATTTTCTGTGGTGTGGTGATGTGATGTGATGTAGTGTGGTATATTTTGTGTCGCAGGATCCTGATCTTCCTGAATATGAAGCTGTTCAGAACGCCCAGATCATAAAGGAGCACAGAGAAATAATTAACTCGGAGTGGAAGGAGGAGAAGACAGACCTGCAGGTTGTTGCTCGCAACATGTCTACTACCAAAGTCTACTACCAGGTTGTACCAAATGGTTAAAGAGGAGAAGTCTGTGCAAGAGATGCAGAAGTTATATTTGCCTCTTACATGTGCTTACCAGGTAATTATTTCTAGATTCTGTTGTGGTCCTTGTCTGGCTTCCTAACATTATGTGTACATTTGTAAATGGCTGAACTTGAATGCACATACCTTTGATAATCCTTTTTAGCCCGTCCCGACACGTTTCTTTAGAAACGGCAGGAGCCGGGCTTATAGTCTGATGCCGCATGTTCGTTCGGGCGGACGTATATTCGCCGACTTATCGTTCATAGAAAAACTTCAAATTTTGAGGATCAACTACTTTTTTAACGTACAATCACGTGCGGTGGCAACAATTTTCGACTTGTATCGCATTTTTGATTAATGAAAATTTGTCTGTTTTAGTATTTTGAGGTTAGGGTTGGCCGCCGCGCGCACACTATTACCATCGCGGCGCGCTCAGGGACGGGCTCAGGTTAACGATTTTAATTGTAACAAATACATCTGCTATGGGGCACTTCTAGGGAGACTTGAGGCGGGGGCCGAAGGCCCCCGCAAACGCCGCCGGCAGGCCAAGCTGGCCAAGTCCCCCTGTCAATCCGAGGTGCCGGTGGAGCGCAGCGGAACTGGCACCGAGGATGACGGAAGGGACGGGCCAGCTTGTTTTTTTTTCCATTGGATATTGGAGAGCGAGGGGCACTTTGGCATAAATGTAAAGGAAAGGAGGTTGGCCTTCTTTACCCAGTCCAATGTTGAAGTTGCCATGTCCAACTGGCAGGAAAACCTGATGGTTTCAAATTATTCAACAAACTTGTTGCCGCTCTTGGAGATTCTGGTTAGACTTTCAAGTGCCTGTGAAGTGTTGGAAACTGCACGCAACTATTTATCTTATGCCTGTATTTTGTTTCAGTGGAGGGAAAATCTGCAGCCATCATGGCCACAATGCCATGTGTGTGTGATGAACTTGCTAAGCATAGGATATTGACCTATGAAGTAAGCATTCACTACTTTTTTCCAAAATTAACCTGTTGATGGTTGCAGGTGTCTCTCTGTCCCACCAATTCAAATGGAAAATGTGATAATTGATTCTCGTACTTCTGCAAAGAGAGCAACATTTTCATTCAGGCTCTTTTTTTTTTAATTTGCAATATTTGTAATATTAACTTGATTCAGATTTTTTTAGGACCCCATTTTTATTCTTAACTGATTGCCTGAAGGGAAACAAAATATTTGTTTAGGCATGTGCCAGTCTTTCTTTGAAAATTAATTTTCTTTAAATGCCTGGTGGCCAGAATTTTTGTTTTGTTGGTATGATAGGAAGAGTAGTAAAATACTTAATGTACTGGATAATTCCTATTTTGAAGTTTTCAAATGTTGTGAATAATACTTTTTCTAATTAAAAGGGCACTTACCTAGACCAATATGTTGTTACCCTCAAGGAGTTCAGCAAAAAGAATCTTATTGGGTTCAATATAACAAATGGTGTTCACAACATAAATTGCTCATCACTTAATACATTTCTTCAAATGTTACAGGCTGTCAACTCATCTCAACCACTAATTCTTGCGACTCCTGGGAGTGATCCAACCAATGAGTTTATCGAGGCTATGTATATTCCATATCTGGACAATATTCCGCTGCACATTGCTGAAGGTCTCGACCTGTGTACTACTGTAGAGTGCCTGGCAAGCACCCTTCAATGCATGTATGCCAAGTAGGGTTGGAAAAACCGACGATCGATTATTCGATTGTTCGATAAATCTCTTAGGTGAATCGATTAATCGTCACCGATCCTGACCCATCGAATTATCGGGTTAATCGAACAAATTCCTTCACCGATCTCGTTGATACACGCCCTATTGAAAAATACAGGCGAGGCGAGACCCGTAACTGCAGTAAAAGCGAGCTGTGTTACCGCTCGTGCTTGCTTCGCTACTGCCGCTGCCGCAGCGCAGGGGTTAGGGTTGCCATGTCTCGTACGCTCCGCCTGCAACCCATCAGTCCCCCCCCCCCCCCCCCCCCCCCAGGCCTCCCCCTCCCTCCCTCCCCCCTCCCCCCGCTTTCACTCAGCTCGGCGCTGCCAACAGCAGCTCTGAAAGGACTCAGCGTATTTTCTCTCAATAAAAACAATGCAACTGAAGTCTACTTTATATATGAATTGACTTTGTCTAGTTTTAAATTTTCTTCTCAGCCAGGAGAAAACAGTGTCAAAAGAATGTCTTAATAATGATTAGCGTTTGTCTGGATAGTTGTCAGTCCTGTTCTATTTCGACTGTCAGCTGTCTTTTACACACTCGATTCCTCCAAACCTCACCCATTCCTCCCCGTTTCCAACATTGAAACGCAGAGCTTTTGTTACGGTGCTTCGAATGTTTCGCGTTGCGCGGGAAGAAGCACGGGTTGGATCAGAACAGTGCAGCAAGTGCCCGTTTTGAAACTATGGCTCCGAGTCCTGGTTGGACTTATTTTTCTAAGCCTGACAAGAAAACTGGAACTTCTAAGTGTTCGAAGTGCAGTGTCACGTTCGTGAAGCCGTCGACGAGCACCTTGTACTACCATCTTAGTCACGTACACTTTATCAACCTTAAGAAGCTGCCACCGAAAGGGCGCCCGTTCAGCAACAATGGCCGTGATTTGGTCGGTGAAGAGACTGAGGCCGAGGATGAGCCCGCTGAGGTTGATCTCCAGGTGAGTGAATTTCAACGGAGGTTGTAACCCAGAACTTCGGATTAAAAAAATATTTTCTTGGTCGCGGTTTTCAAACGGACTTCGGTAGATTCGGAATTCAGTGGATATATGCGCCGTACGATGAACTTGGCTGACCGAACTGCGAATTATTCAAACGGTCTTCAACTCCAAGGTGATGACGGCTTTTGGGAGAAAATCAGTTTAAGTTCCGTTTGATTGGTTCCTGGGCGGGTGTCTGGGGGATCCAGTGTCGCAAGTCGTGGGCTCTAATATTGTCATTCACTATCGTTTTTCTTCCGATAGGGAAGTTCGTTTGGCGCGTCGCGCTGGCAGGATTTTTAAAACTTACAAAGGCTCTATGTTACGCATTTCAGGCGAATGGGGCTGGGGCTGGTCAGGCTTCCGAGAGGACACCGTCAGTGAGAAGGACGACGGCGCCCGCGGCCTCAAGCACGCGCGCTGCTAGGTCATTCTCGGCGTCACGGTCGCCACCATCAACACCCGGAGCGGCCGGCAGGTCCACGTCGGTCCCTGCGTCGCCCAGGACCAGGTCTTCATTTTCGAATGAAGGGCCCATGGACCGAGTGCTAAGCAATGCCGCCGCTTTTAGCAGTGAGAGAGAGTCATTTTATCGTGCTCCTTTGATCTGATTATTTTTTTTTTTCATTTACATTATAAAATTTCTTTCATAGGAGGTGGGCATCGCGACGAGGCCTGCACCGACGCTTTGCTGTACATGCTCAGCAAGGATGATATGGCCCGCCGAACCGTTGAGCGTGAGGGTTTTCGACGGTTCGTCAGCACGCTGCAGCCTCTGAACAAACTGCCGTCGGAGCCGACCGTCACAAAGAAGCTCGAGCTTAAGTTCAAAGATCTGCAGGCTAAAGTTGGGAAGCAGCTGTCTGAGGCCGAGGGCCTGAGCCTTGCAGTTGACCTGTGGACACACAAGGAGTCCATGACTTCCTACCTCGGCGTAGCCGCGCACTTCCGCAAAGGTAAGGGACCATTCACAACCCGGGTAAAAAGGGGGCCTGTATACAGGTTGTATACGGTTCCATATATGGTGCTTGTATATGACGTCGTATACGTCTTTATACAACATGTATAACAAAATATATATGGTTGTATATGGACCTTTATATGATTTGTATATGGACCTTTATATGACTTGTATATGGACCTTTATATGACTCGTATATGTCCGTATATTCCAGGTATATAATTTGTATTCAACTGTATATGGGCCTTGCGTGGCTGCCGAGAAAACCAGTATACGAGTGTATATGACTGACATATGTATGTATATGAATCATATATATATAGATTCGTATACGAATGTATATGACTGATATATGTGTGTATATGAATAGTATATAATTGTATATATTTCATATACACGTGTATACGGCTCCTATACGAATTTATAAATGATTATATGTGTACGAATGTATACAACCGCACGTCCCCTGCCTCCGTCCATAAACTAGGTCCGATTTAGGTCTAAATAAAACTGAAGAATGAAGCCAAGGAGCGCCTTCGAGGAGCACGGTAGGCCTGCCCGCAATGCAGGCGTGCGTGCAGTAGTCGAGGCTGCCTACCCACAAGGCGTTCGCCATTCGCGAGACTAAAAGGCTCGCCTTCAGCAATTGCATGGACAGATTTTGCCAGAAGGACGAGCCTATTTTGACACATTCCTAGCGCAAATGTAACCTGGATGGACTACTGCCATTCCGTAGCCACCCGTCGGCGTTATTTCATGAACTGATTTGGGAGCACTAAGATTCCAACATACTTTATGGACAAAGCCTGCAGCCTCATGAATGTCACATTAATCATTGCACAGGTAGTTCTATGTAAGAAACGAGATTAAGATTTAAGGTGGCATTTACTAAAATGTGCAAACTTAAAAACACTTTACATAACAAAACATATGCATGTGCTCAAAATAATTTAAGCAATAAATTAGTCAGAAAACTAAAGTAGGAACTCGCTAGTTCCTATATGAAAGGGACGAAAACCCTTCTTAAGAAAATCAAACAAAGTACAGAAGGTATAAGAAAAGAAACAAAGTCATTAATTTAAGTATGAAATCAATCATCTGTAAGGGTACCGGCGGCCACCGCCGTCTTGATTTCATTCAGGCGGACAGATATGCAATGGGTCAGTCTCTTGAACTTCGTCACTGTCCAACCTACTCGTGGGGCAACCTCGTTGCAATAATCTGTAAAAATGAGAAAGGAGACCTCATTTAAACATAGATAGATTTGCCAAGCACGAAGAATCCATGAATTAGTGGACAAACATACCAACAATAGCATGGATCGCCTTAGGGTGCAAGGCATCGACCACGCCCTTTTTCCCGCCCGGGCGGTAGGGGGTACCAGTCAAAGTCACAGCCGCCACCTTTGAGGGAATGAAGACGCCGGTCAGCATCCGCCTCACTGCCTGGCTGACATTGCCGGCCTGTTTGAGTGCTGAGCGAAGCTCTCGGCTTCGGCAGAACACCCCTTTGTGGAGGACGACCATTCCCTAAGAAAAATAAAGAACATGATTAGGATGATGTTTAAAACTTCACATTGCTTTGTGACCTATCAGTGGACTAGCTTGTGACATTAGATAGGCAAAAAAGTTACCTCTCCGTCTCCTCGCAGCTGATAGTCCAGTTCTGGGGTGTCATCTAGGATGGCGAGGACGGACGGTTCTCTACGGCCACCTACAGCACAAATGAATTCATTAACACTAGGAAAAATCACATTGGAAATACTGCCCAGAATACACAAACTTCAAGTAACATATAGAAGATGTCCCAATTTAAGGGCCTGAGCATGTATACAAAATATGCTATATAAAATAACACAGTTTAGCTAAATGAAGAAAATATTTAAAGGACCTTACCTGAGCCTGATGAGAGCTTCCTGCTCTTCTTCCCATCTGACTGGTCTTTTGCTGGAAGAAGAAAAACATTAGAAACAAATTTTTGGAAAAGCAGAACATGATAGAAAAATAACTGTATCCTAATGATCTCCAAGAGCAGTATATTCAGATGATAACTGAATCCAAACGAGAAGGTAATCTTCAATAGATCAAACAGGCAATAAAAACGTTAAGCTATCAAAAGCAAACCATAGTTTTTATCAAGTGAAAATCTCTCACCCTCTTGGCATGAGAATATACAATCACGTTTTATGAAAAGCATTATGATAATGGAAAGTTCTCAATTTAGAATGAGGTCAATGAGTAAAGAAATTATTGAGAGGACAGAATCTAGCGAAGAAGTATGCAAGCCACTATTTGAACCAACATTTAAGAAGTTGGAAAAATTTTGATGCCTTTACCCTGTTACTTCATTAGAGCAGGGCTGAAGCACTAGAATGACTTAATATACTCCTCTTTCAAAAGTATAGTTACCTTTTTGTTTCTGACTCTTCACATTGTCGGTATCTCTCTCATCAGTGTCAGAAATATCTTTCAAAGAATCATTAGTGATGTCTTTTGATACATCAGAAGCACCATGGTCAGAAGAATTGTTCATCGAATCTTTCGATAAGGAAGAATCATTCACACCACGTGCCCTCTTCACTCCATTATTAAGTTCAAAACAATCTGGTAAAAGATAATACAGATATAAATATTTAGAAGGGTAAAGGTGAAATACAAAAAAATTATTCCACAGGAGCTCAAAGTCCAGAAAGACTCGTACAGCAGCTAAGTCAAATGTATCCAGTCTGTTTGACAGGTCCTTTGAAGAAAAAAAAGTAGTTACCTTCCTCTTTCCTCCCATCTGCAAATAAGTCCTCCTTCGGATCACCAAACATGCTGTCACACTGGTTATCAAAATTTGTGTCTTTACTACAACCTGCTGGTGAAAGAAAATGCATATGAACTCACTCTGTCTGCAATACGTAAGCATTCAAAACTTAAAACAAGCATTGAAGAATGACATACCATCAGGTGAATCATACACAAATTGCAGCTTTCTCTGCAAATCTAATACTTTCTGCTTGTAAAACTCCTTAGTTGGACTTTTGTCATTGGAGCTTTGTTGATTAATCTTGGTAATTCCAGAAACCCTCTCTAATTTCCTCTGTAAAAAAATGCAATACTAGAGCTATAAAATAAAGTTATCATTTTCTGTTAAAAGAAATGTGTGCTCACAAACCTTTTTCGAACTTTCCAACAGATTTTCTATTTCAGCATCATCATCCGTGCAGTTACCCTGATCTGGCTCGTAGTCTGGATCTTTCTCTACATTTTTCTGAGACACCAGCTCCTTCATCAATGTGGCGTTCGTATTCTTCACTGCTATCATTCTATTGCGCTCAAGCAGCCGCCTCCTGGTGGTCTCCTCCTGAACAGATAAATAGACATTCAAACACCATGAGGCCAATCAAGAAGAATATTAGAACAATCTTAAATTGTTATATAAGAACAAAATCTATATTCAAATTTAGGCGAGAGGAGTCTGGTATAGTAATGCCACACTTGACCACATCGTCAAAGTCCCAAACCTTTTCAATACGACATATCTAATATTTCTACAGCAAACTTTCACCAACAAAATGATTGCAAACCTCAGAGAGAGCTGGTTTCTTTGCTTTAGAGGAAGTCTGCTGAACAGTCGTCGGAGCAGGCTTAGAGAGGGTAGGAGCAGGGCGCTTCAAGGTCGAGGCAGGCTGCTGAGCATCCCTGGTCTGGTTTCGAGTCCTCCTGCCGCTCATGACTTGAGAGGGAGGCGGGCAGGCGGTTTCCTTTTTTTCATCACTACGTGCCTGGCTTCAGCACCCAGACGAAGTAAGACCTTCTTCAGTTCATCGTAGGACACTAGAATGAAAGTGAAGAAATACATAACACATTAAGCCATCAAAGCAACATATTCAGGGGAATGCCCACTTTACCCAAACAAGTGTGTGAAATGCTCCAGAATAAATATTTCGCGATGGCGATTTCACTGTAGGGTTATCGCTACAAAACACATTAAAAAATCCAAACTCTGATAACTTAAAAGCTCCGTTCAGAAGGGAAAATTAGCTTCTCGTGAACACCAACAAGTGGGATGGTAGGTTAGTCGTTCCTGCCAATGTGATGCCAAGGCGGTCATGGCTTTCCTAGTATCATGTTTTTATGAAAGTACCAGGCAATAAGAAGCCCTATTCGACAAAATTCAGCAAAATACCAAATAATATCGTCCTGCACTACAGGCAGAGCCGTTGAGCGCGCCAAATTACCTGGGACATAGCCTAGGCAATTCGACATGACTAACCTAACTGCAACTCGGTGTCTCAAAAATCGTTATTCACCGAGGTTTAATTCAAAACGCTCTGCGTTAAGAGACTCACCTGAACTCTGAACCACCTTCCCAACGTAAGGCTTGTTTTTGTAAAAGAAGGTGACTGTGTCACCATCATGAACATCTCCAGCGCAGATTAAGTTGTCACTTTCAACCAGATCGTACGAGTTATGCGTATCTGTATAGACCAGATGCCACATTTCCCCCGTTTCACTTGTACCGTCCATAACTGATTTCTCCTGATCCATGGTGGCGTCAACTTGCAAACTTAACGTGATCGCGAGTCACAAGTACCGCACTGCCGCAGTCCACACTCGCGTCGCGTCGATGTCGCGGGCCTCGCGGACGTTGCACCCGGTGCATCTCGGGTAAGTGAACAAATGACGGTTGCGCAGCAGGGCTCGCAACAGACAAGTTGCTCCACTCAACCTAATCTTTAATCAAAAAATCAGCAAAATAGAAAATTGCGCTCCATTCCGCTGTATATTTAAAAGGAAGCAATATTTTTCAAAAGGCCTTTAGTTCGCGAACCGTTGATACTACTCGCTGCCCCCCATCCGAATCCGGATGGGACTAGACTGATTGAGGCTAGACCGTACATTGCTTAGGTTTGAGTTGAGTTGTTTAAATCGTGGCTCTGGAGTCAGAAGGCTCAGCACTTTTCCCATAGGAATTACTAATGTAAGTTTCATCTCATTAAGGGTTTGCTTTAGACATATATGATATTAGCCAATGCAAAAAAATAAATTGCCTTCTTAGCAAAGGTTAGGTTATAACCAACTCTTCTCTCTGGTTGCAGGTGTTTACATGTCTTGAATTTCTGAACCGGCCTCTATATGGATAACCCCAGTAAGAAACGACGAATCTCAAGTTCAGATGTGAGTATAATTTTTGTTCGAACCATAAAATTAGCCCCAGTAATATGTTTGGTTTATTTTATTTGCATTGTCATCATATGCATATTAATTGTCAATCATTCCCAATCCCACATTTCACTTACATGATTCTGTTTCACTTTTTTTCAAACTGTTGCTATCCACTTGTTCTATGAGGCTTCAATACAAATGACATGTAGAAAAATTATGTGTGGTTGTTTCAGTCATCATCAAGTGACGACGTCAGTGGGCTTCTCAAAGTCTCTGTGCCTGATGCAGTGATTACCATTGACAATCGTGACACACTTGAAGAGCATCTTTGTGTAAGTTTTCATATCACGGTGTTGAAACACTATTCACTTTAGTAACATCTGTTTCAGATTGTTTAACATCTGTTGCCATTCTAGTCTCCTGCGAGGCTTCAATATTATTTACTGAAATGTAATATGTGTGATTGTTTTTCAGACATCATCAAGCAGTGATGACGACAATGGGCTTCTCAACGTCTCTGTGTCCACAGCAGCAAATAGCAGTGACATCTGTGACCGACATGAACATCTTCATGTAAGTTTTCATATTACTGTGTTGAATTGTATCAACACCATTCAGTTCAGTAACAATTGCCTTTGATTGTTTAATATCGGTTGTCATCCTAGTCTCCTGCGAGCCTTCACTGTTACAAATTTATTGTTGAATAATCACTATGCAGTGATACAGTCAATTTACAGAGTACGTAGTCTGAAATTTCAACATTTAACTTGGTCTTAACTTCAGAACCAAACAGGTTGCAATATCTCGGTGCTGTGAAATCAGTCCCACAAAATTTGGTAAGGGGTATGCAGACCCTTGCATTGGTCAAGAGATAAAAGTTGTATGAACTAAACAGACCTCTCAGTTAAGTGTATGCCCTCAGGTACATATTTTTATGGTGACAGCGCATAGTTCAAAAATATTAATTAGCTCTTAAGAGTTCACGAATTTGGGAGCTTAAACTGGATTTATTGGTACGAAGTTATGGAATAAGTTATTGAACATTACTCATGTATAGATGATTCTAGTCTTTAAAAAAATGGTTCTCTATGCCCTCAGCTCTCTTTTTTCTGGGATTTCAGACCTGAAATTTTCAGTTAGTCTGAACAGAAATTTCATTCCACTTTTAGTCTGTATATGCAGATTCCTTTTATCAGTGTTCAATATTACTTACTGAAATGTAATGTGTGGTTGTTTTTTTTCAGACATCATCGAGTAGTGATAACGACAATGGGCTTCTCGACGTCTCTGTGGACACAGCAGCTGATGCAACAAATGGCAATGACATTTTTGACAGAGTTCAAGAACATCTGTATGTAAGTTTTCATATCACTCTTGAATTGTATCAACACCATTCACTCCACTAACATTTGTCTTACGTTGTTTAATATCTGTTGCCATCCTAGTCTCCTGCGAGACTTCAATATTACTTACTGAAATGTAATTTATGTTGTTGTTTTTCAGACATCATCGAGCAGTGATGACGACAATGGGCTTCTCAACGTCTCTGTTTCCACAGCAGCATATGGCAGTGACATTTGTGACAGACTTCAAGAGCATCTTGAGGTAGATTAAATGTCACTATTGCTTTTTAAATTCAATGTTCACAGTATTAACATTCCTCTTGTTTTCTCTCTATTTCAGTTACCATCCTCACCTCTGAGAAGTTTAGAATTGTCTCAGGCTGCCAGTCTCCAGGAAAGAGTTGATCTTCATATTAATGTACGTACCGGTACTTTGCATATTTTATTATCCTGCATACATCTGTATACTGGTTGTTTGAATCTTTCTGCAATATACTATAGTGTGCAATGATCGCATATCACCGCATATCACTATGAATCCAGCATAGTCCTTTTGACACCATAGTAAATTGTTTTTGTATTCACTGATTGTATTATTTCTACTGGACTGCTCCCCTTTTGTTTAATTTGTTTTTTCTTCCTTTCAGGTTGTGAACCCCGCTTCCTTGAATGATGGTTCACAGTCAATACCTGCAGCTTCAGCTGATCCTGTACAAATTCTAGACACAACTTTTGATGACTTAGATGAGAGAGTAACGAGGCATTTTCAGGTAACGAGATTGCTTATAAAAAATCTGACATGTATACAGTGCTTGGTCTAGTACATATTCTTGCAGTTGAAATCAAACAAGTTATTTTACACTGTATCAGTCATGCCATATCCATGATTTTTTGCAGCAACAAACAGACTAGTTTGACTAGATTTTAAAACAAGTGGCACCTCAAAATTTTTAACATCATATTTCAGAATCTTTCTGTGTTCCCTTGCCCATTTGGTATGCTGTTATGATGATTCTTGTTTTTGTGCTTCAGATTTTGGACTCGGCAAGCAAGCTGGATCAGAGTTTTGCTTCCTTGGAACATTCACCATCAAATCAGTCTCTGAATTGTGCTGTGGATAGTAATCTGAAGGTATGCTGATCCTCTTTGAATTATTTAAGTACCCATTTTGCACTTTCTGCTAAGATCTGATTACAGATGTATGGGAGTGTTGGTTTCATTGGGGTTTTTGAGGAGAGTTATAGTTCTGCAATGAACAGACTTGGTGTTCATTTGTGTCCATCACATAAGACAACACAGATGCCCTTACTGGATTTCAATACTTCCTATTTCATATAAATATTTCACAAACATATTTCTATTTTTTCCAGATGCCAGCATCCCGAGCAATCACTTTTGAGGGTTTGCTTCCAGATGCTACACAGTTGCTACAGTGCACTAGAGGAAACAATTCTACTTCTCCTGCTTCCAGCAAGGGTAAGATAAGAGATATTTAACTCTAAATAAGATCAGCTGAGATAACACAAAAACATCCATTCAATTTTTAATAACGCATTTTCAATAGAATCTGTGTGAAAGAAAAATTTGGCTGCGCATTGTCAAATTTTGGTTCGAAACTCTAAAACATTGCAATCATCAATTATGTTGGATATATGCAAAGAATAGCATTAGCAACATAACCAGCTTCCCAACAAAACAAAATTGTCATGAAAAGAAAATCATTGAGTAGAAATATAAATTACTTTTACAAGTAGTTATAAAATACACAGAGGGTAACAATTTTACATCAGAGAGGCAGTTTTGTATACAAAAGAATATGCAAGGTTTCATTTGTAATGTTTTCTTATCTTTTGTAGGGAATGATGATATGGAGACCAGCTCTTCTTCAAGTGAATGCTCAACTGACTCAGTGGCACCAAGTGAAGACAGTGATGCAACAAGTATTTCCAGCTCATCACGTCCAAATGTTGTAACTTCTGGTGGTGATTTATCTTCAGATGAAGAATGTGGAAGTGATATCAATTTGCCTATTGATATTGATGTCTTCAGACAAGATGAAAATGAAGATTGCAGTGCATTTGATCATAGCAAAATGTCTTTGACAAAAGCTCTCCATCTGAATGATATAAAGCTCCATCCTTACACTGAGAAGAGTGTCAATCAAGGGATTCTTAAGGTCATGCAATTATACTTAAATAACCATGATTCAAAGTCAGGCCTTCAACGGCTGCTCTCCACCACCTGTAGTTTGCTTCCAGAAAAGCACTTATTGCCCTCTAGCTCACACAAGATTTTGAAATACATCAGAAGTTTGGCTCCCCTATCCCTGCAAGCACCCACTATTATTGTAAAGATTGTCTTATATATCATGGAACTAATATTAATGGACAGTGTGCTGTGTGCTCTGAGAACAATGAGAATGATGATGAGAGTTTAGGCTCTAAATTTAATCATTTTTTCACCTTTGACATCGGTGCCACTCTGAAATACCTATTTGAGTGCAGGAATTTAGCTTCGGCTATTGATGTATCTTGTTCAAGAACTGAAGTTCCTGGTGTATATTCTGATATCCAGGATGGAAGTGAATATAAACGACTCAATGCTAATAGAAATCCCTATGATATCACTCTAGTCATGAATTCTGATGGAGTGCGCATAAGAGATAGCAGTGATAAGGAATTGTGGATTTTCATGTTTTCTGTAATTGAAGTTCCCGTTCCTCTGAGAGAGAGCTACATTATTTTTGGTGCTGTGTGGTACGATAAACCCAAGCCAAAAATTAACACTTTTTTGAGACCAAGTTGTGAGGAACTGAAAAAACTTCATAACGAAGGGTTAGATTGGAAACACCGAGCCACTGGAAACATAAAACACAGCACCGTACAGGTTGCTGTGGGTGTCTTTGATGCCCCAGGAAGAGCAATGACTCAGAATACTTTGTTATTTAATGGTGAGAATGGATGCAACATGTGCGAAATACAGACTATAAGAAGTGCCCCAATTCCTGGTAAGAAGGCGATAAGGGTATATCCACATGGGGAAAATCTTGTGTATCGTACTAAAGAAACCATGGAGGCTCAGGCCAGGGAGGCCCTTGAGAGGAATGTGACACATGTTAAGGGTGTCAAGGGACCATCCGTGTTGTCAATTGTTCCGTCAATAGACATCTCAAAGTTCTTTATACCAGAATATATGCACTCCGTCCTTCTAGGTGTAATGAAACAAATGTTAACTATCTGGACAACACTTTCAGGACCTTGGAACATCAAGTATTGCTTATCTGAAATTGATCATTTTTTAGCTGCAGTAAAACACCCAGATTTTGTTCACAAAGCACCCAGAGTCTTGTCAAGAATGAAATTCATGAAGGCTTCTGACTTTTACTATTTCCTTTTGTTTGAAGCATTACCTGCATTACAAGGCCGTCTCCCTGTACAATTTTTTCAGCATTTTATTCTGCTTGTCAAAGGCATTTACCTTTTGTTAATGGCTAATGTAAAAGAGTGTGAAATTGAAGAAGCTGATAGGATTTTACAGTTGTTTGTACAGCAATTTCAAAATCTGTACACTGATAGACAGCTGACCAGCAATATTCATAGCTTATGCCATTTAGCTTTAGTTGTAAAGAGATTCGGACCTTTATCATGCAATAATGCATTCATTTTTGAAAATATGAATGGGCTTATAGGTAAATCCACACATGGCACAAAGAATGTTGCAACAGAAATAGTCAATAATATTCGTATCGCTCAGGGAGTTCAAGTCCTAAAAAATATTGTGACGGGCCTCCTCGATGCTCAGAGTTGGCATATCAACCACATTGCATTCACTGCAGAGGTTTTAGGGAAATGTAGGGATGTTAATATCTGTGCACAAGAAGCAGAATTGCTTGGAGCAAGCGCTCTTATTTTCTCGAGGGCAAGGATTGAATCCGATATTTTTACTTCTGAGATTCACAAAAAGTTGAGTACAGAAAATTTTCATGTAATGTTTGATGACAATAAGTATGCCGCAATTAAGTATTTCGCAAAGACGGAAAATGCATTGTATGTGTGCTTGAAATTGTACAAAGTTGACCACCTCAAAGTTTTTTACCATTTGCAAACCCGTACTAGTATTTCCCACCTGATTCCTGTTGTGAGTACGGATGAAATTGTTGTGAAAGATGTAAAGGAGACTTCATTCACAAAAGTTGGGAAAATTGGATGCTTTCTCTTTAAGAGACCAAATCTGCTTCATGGTGCAGTCAATTGAATGTTTCCACTTCCTGTGAATGAAGAAAATTTGAGCACATGTGTTATTTTTGTTCTTTTTGAAAGGTATACCTTAGTCTTATAGGTCGATGTATTTGTTTCCTTTGAAGATGCATGTGTTTTCTAAGCCATATACTAATTTTGTAGTTAGAGAAGTAAATAAATTTATGTGAATCATCCACAAGTTGACCAGACTGCTTTTTCACTTTCACATCTTGATGGCACTCACACCACACCCTTCAAGTAACCCAAAGGGGTAGAGATGAAGTTGGTGATGGGGGCTGGTCTGGGCAAGCCAGAGGTTTGTGATTGGAGTCCAATGCAGACATGATGTTGGTGGGTCAGACAAAGAGCTCAGCAGGCCTGACCCATGATACGATTAGGGTGAAACTTGAAGCCGTGCTTAATTGTAATGCATATCATTAGTAATATGTAAACACAGCACACATCAAACACAGGCCTCTGTGCTTCGCTTTGCTATCGCGTGATTGTATGTTCAGAGTAAGAAACCAAATCCACCCCACGTAATCCATCCATTGGACGCTTTCTTTTGTTTGGGCTCCGGCCCGGCTCACTGCGGAGACAAACGCCTGGTGCGTAGGCAACTGACTCGCGCGTACGCACGCGTGTCGTGCGGGCTGGCCTACCCCAGGCATGGCAGGCGCCGTCTGAGCAGGACCGAAATTAGTTTTTAATTCGCAACCACCCAAAAACACCGTTATTATCGTCTTCTATTGTTTAATGTGGCTAACGAGACCGTATAAACATTTTTATTGAACTTGTATACGGTGATATAAAGGTCACGTACAACCATATACACGCTATATATGCCTACAGATGGGATATTAAGTAGCATATACGACCGTATATACTCCATGTATGGTTGTATATGAAGTACTTGACTGTATATGGGATTACATTCAGGCTCATATACGATCATATAAACTCCATGTATGGTTATATACGAGACATTGACCGTATATGGGCTTCATATATTCATATATATATTCATATACGGTTGTATAAAGGGTCGTATACAATTGTATACGGTTGTATAAAGGCTCATATATAGCTATATATGGTTGTATATACAATTCATATATGGTATTATACGGCCCATATACAACAATATACAGTACATATATATGTGTATACATCTGTATACATTTCTTATACGGCCCATATACAACCTATATACAACTCGTTTTAGCCGGGAACGCCACGCTCATCGATGGAGAGTGTCATGATCTGACAACCTTGTCTTTCGACATGTCAAAAGCGCTACGGTCGATACCCCGCGCTGGAGCTTCACGCCGTCGGGGGTGCGCTCGAGCGCGGGGTATCGACCGGTACTAGCCGGGACCTTAGCCGGAATGCTTTTGCAGACGTCTAAGCCACGGCGATAGTGTGACGTAATTTTTACCTTTTCAGGTCCGCAAATAGTCTGCGTTGAGCTCGGCGCTCGACCAATGCCAGAAAAGAAGACTATTGAAAACCAGAGAGTCGCCATGCGGGAAATTTGCGCGGATTGGCGAATCGACTACAGTCGCGCGAGAGGGGTAGTCACTGATGGAGGGGCGAATATCAAAGGGGCTGTGCGCCAAGAATTTGGCACAGACAAACATATTAGCTGTGCTGCACACAAGCTCAATACAGTTGGCCAGTCAGTGCTGAAGCTTCCTGTGGACACGCCCCCCGTCTGAACAGACGTTCGAGGAAGCTGTGGGGGAACTCCCACAAAATGAGGACGACGCAGCGGATGTCCTCGACAACCCCTTTGAGGAAGTCTAGGAACATGAAGGTAACATTTAAAAAAATATTAGTGGCTTTGAATCTCCTCGCGGCTTTGCCCTAATGGTTATTACTTTTTGGCTAGCTTACAGACTTTAACAACAATACAATGCTAGCAATACTTAAATAACTAACATAGTAACTTCATTTACTAGCCTTATAACTTGAATATACTTAGCCAGCTTAATGATTTGGAACACATTTAAATGCTAGTAATACTTAATGGCTAATACAGTAAAATAACTTGACTTTAGCACAGTATTGTTAGCTTAACTTGAAAAACAACAACTCTGAGCAAACTTAATATTAGCAAACTATTTTCTAAGTTTAAACTCCTTACGCAGCCCCTTCTTACTGCACTCTGCAGTTTTGTGGTCTCTTGAGCCACAGTGTTTACATCTTTGCCGATTCTTGCTTACTCCTGCCTCCAGTTTAACAGTATTAACCACACATTCTAATTCCTGCACCATAACATCTAAACTCTTTTCCTCTACTTCTACTCTGTTACACTCTATTTCCACCATGTCCTCTCTGTTTCTATTTACTTCACATTCCTGCCACCAATTCTCCTCAATCATTCTATCCATTCTTTCTTTCTCTTCTGCTACCGTTCCTGCCTCCTTCTGCTTTTCCTCTATCTCGCTTATCAATATTTCTAAATCTGAACATAGTTCTTCATTGCTCATTTCCTCTGGTTCTTCTGCTGCTGCTTCTTGCTTCCTTAATTCCTTTATTTCTTTTTCCTTCCTTTCTATCGTCCTTTCTTCTTTCTCCAATTCCACTTCTTTCCTTAACCCTCAACTCCTTCTCCAACTCCTCAACTGACCAGAGTTCCACTCCGTTCCATTTTCTTCCACTTGTTATTCTCTCGTTCTTGAGTTGTTTCCACACTTCTTCTTTTCCTTGCCTCTTCTTTCCTCAGCCTATCCCTGGCCAAGCACTTGAGAGCGGTCGCCTTGACCTCCTCTAGCGATGCACTCTTCCTTGTATACACTTGCTTACTTGCTCCCTGGTTCCGGGAAATCTGGATGACTTGGAAATCCTTGTCCAATTTCTGGAGAATGGTGGCCGGTCTTCCCTTCTTTGCTCCCGTCGCGTACTCCTTGCTCTACTGGTGCTGGCGCTGTGGTTCTTTCTGGCTTGGTCTCTGACTGCACCTGGATACCCGCTTGCGTGGTGCCATGGCGTTGTTTGGAGCTAGACTGATCCACTTCGATCCGCTTTGATCGGCTTTGGTCCCGTTTTATCGAGATTAAACCGGATCTAGCCGGTTAAAGGATTGACAGTCGTCAATACGCCCTGCTCGATCGGTCTGCACCGTTTGAATCTCGCGGCACTTGTAGCTGGCGGTGTTGCTTATATCCATCCTTGATCCATCATTACTGAGATGGGTGCCCCAAAGATGGAAAATACATGAGTAATCAACGCCCTTGCTACTTCTGAAGATGATTTGCCATACAAAGGAACTACTACTGGCCATGCAGAAAATGACTCTACTGCTATCATGATGTGAGTATAACCCTCTTTCCCTTTATTAAATGGTCCCACTAAATCTACATGCCATCTCCCATGCAAAACCCCATCTTGAAATATTTTTAATTCTGGCTTAAACCTGTTCTTAACCCCTTTATGCTTATGGCACTGTTTACAATTTGCAATAAACCATTGGATATCAGTTTGCATTCCAGGCCACCAAAAGAATCGTTGCATATGAGCTACTGTTCTATTTACTCCAAAATGATTAGTTTCTCCCAGTTGCTCGTGATAATGTTTGATGGTATTTTTCACATACTTTGATGGTAATACTAATTCATAATTTATCCTTTCAGGATCCCTGGTGATATACTCAACCTAACCATTCTTAACCACAAGTGATTTGAACTGATGCCAAAGTGCTCGAGTCTTATAACTGCAGTTATAATGGGCATGATGTCTTTATCGAGCCTCTGTTCTTTTCTCAAATCATCTGAGCTGCCTCCATCTGCTACTATGGAAGTCCAGTTAACCATGACATTTTGCAGTGACACAGGTAATTCTTGCATTTGCTTAACATCTACTAGTTTACATGGTATGCAGTCTACTGTTCTTAATATATTTTCATTAGCTACTCTATTTACATTTTCCGTTTGTAAGTGATATGCACTTGCATATTTGTATCTGAGAACACTTCCTTTCAGAATTGAATTAGTCTCTGGTAGTTTAACGGGTCTTTGCCACAAGAAAACTCAGGCATACACCACTCATAAATTTTGTAAAACTGTAACCAATTCTTTAAATGGAACAATGACTCTTTGACTTGCTGTGGTGATGGTTTATGAAAATATCTATACTTTGTTATTACATTAACAATCATTCTTTGTCCTGTCCACACAGGTACCACACCAGGACAAGTTCTATCTCTTGAAAGGAACTGCTCTCTTACATTGAATCTTCTATCAACTTCTTTGGCCAGACCTGCGCCCATTTTACCACCCCAGCTTACAGCCCGGACCAAAGGTAACCTAGTTTCACTATCAAAGATTGATCCCTTGTAGTGGATTACATTGAAATTATTTACATATTCTACTTGTACAACTTGTGCTAAATTTACTGATACTGCTGTTTCAGTAGTGTTTACAGGTGCTTCCTCCCTTTCTTCAATTCTAATACATTTCTTACCATTCTCATTACAGGGCCTTTGTAGTCTACGACTAAGAGCATCTGCATGACCAATGCTGGTCCCTTTTACATAAACTACTTGAAATTGATAAGGAGCCAGTTTCTCTAACCATCTGGCCAACATACCAATGGGATTTTTGAAACTTCTCAGCCACTGCAGAGCAGCATGGTCTGATTTTACCAAAAATGGTGCTCCTCCTAAATAATGATTAAATGCTTTGACTGACTCAACTAATGCTAACAATTCACGGTGAGTTGCACAATAATTTATTTGTGCTGGGTTTAAGACTTTTGACCAATAAGCAATGTAATTTCTTTCCCATCTTGTTCCTGAGTTAGCACAGCCCCTTGCCCAGTTAAACTAGCATCAGATGTCAAAGTAAATGGTTCCTCATTTACATCTGGTGTTCCCAAAATTCGGGGTGAAGTTAAATCTTTCTTAATAGCCTCAAAAGCTTCTTCGCACTTCTGAGTACATTCCCAATTTTCTTTAGCTTTCATTACCCATACAAAGGAGCTGGTTTTGTTGCTAAGTGAGGAACATATTTAGTATAATAAGTTACTAATCTCAACCAAGATCTCAATTCCTTTTGATCATTTTGTCTAGCCCAGTGAAGAATTTTATTGACTTTATTGTCATCAGTCTTTATACCCAACTCTGATAATATATGGCCCAAGTATGACATTTCTTTTTGAAATAATGAACATTTCTTTGCTTTTAACAGAAACCCTGATGCTCTTATTCGGTTGAACAACGCTTCTAAACGTTGCAGCATGACTTCAAAGGAATCACCTGCAATGCATACATCATCGAGGTAAACTGAAACTGCATCACCCAGATCATTTTCTGGTGTTGGCTTTTTGGCTGGTGTTATTAACCTATCAGTGACACACTGGAATGCTCCAGGTGCTGCTGATAACTCAAAACTAAGTCTAGTGAATTCGAATTGTCTGCTAGGCAATCCTAGATCTTCTGGCAGAATAATAGCCGTTTTAGGCTGATCATCTGGATGGATTTCTAAATTATGGTAGCCATGAGCCAAATCAAAAGCATGATACAGTTTCTTCCCTCCCATTCTTTGTAACAAGTCCTGTACCCTTGGTATAGGTGTAGCAGGTACTCGTGTGATTGCATTCAATGCTCTATAATCGATGCAGACTCGTACTTCTCCAGTTTTCTTCATAACACAAAGAATTGGAGGAGCCCAAGCTGACTGACTTGGTCTAATTGCTCCCTGCTGTAGGTACTTCAATATGGTTTCCCTCACAGGCTCTCCATAATGAATCGGAACCGGTCTTGCGTTTTGTTTAATCGGCGGATGATCTCCCGTATCTATTCGGAACTTCAACCACGGACACTTCCCGAACGTAGTATTATTTTTAGCAAACACGTCACAATGCTTTCTTAATAAATTTTCCAGACTTTTCTTTTGATCTGGTGTCAGATTTGGTGTCTTATCTGCCAAATCTTGCAAGTCTGATGGTAAAGATTGGTCCTTAGCAATTGAGTCTTTTGGCTTGGGTCGAATTCTGCATCTTCAAATTTCACAGTTTCGTGATCCACAGTTGTCGCTAAAATTGGCATATCTATTGTGTCTAATAGATCTGACTCTTCACCACACTCAGCTATTTTCTCATTATCTTTATCTTGTTCTTTTGTTACAGAATTATGATATTCAAGTGGGTGCAACACATAGACTTCTCCCAGGACGGCATATTTTGGAATAGCTACACATTTATCCCCGAAATTCTGCAAAGTTACATCTAATGGAGCAGTGGCACAAGGTACGACCCCTGACTGAGCAAGTACTGAATTGGGTAACCTAGTTACTTTGCTACCCATTCCTGGAGTTGTAGAAAACACTCCCAACTTGACGTTAGTCTCTGTTTTGAAACCCTTTTGGACCAAGCTTTCTTTTGTTCTTCCATTTTCTAAGTCGAGTTCAACGAACACACTTCCGTTTACAGACACTATGGTGTCACTTTCCACGTTGGTTTCCACGTCTACGACTACGTCCCCGACTACGTTAGTGACCGTGTTCTTTGACACGAGGGATCCCTTTTGGTCACTTTCTATTTCCATTTCATATCCACGGATCACTTGACTCCCTGCTTCCGTCCCATCTCGGCAGTTGGGTTGTGAATGAGGCGTGTTCAGTAAGGTGCAGCGAAAAACCACTATTTTAGAAATTGATGTTGGCTCACATTGGAAAATGTTCTACTAGTAGAGGTGATTAACGGTGCGAAAGCGTTTTTTTTTTTTGGACTTCATCTTCCGGGTCCAATAACGCCTTGAAAATCCGAAAAAACAGCAAAAACAGTGAAAGATAGGCAACCCGCCGTACACCGATAAGAGGGCTCTGGGTGGACGTCACGGTCTCTAAAGGTAAGTTATAACAGCATACTACGCCCCAGACCCACCGGAAGCTGTTCGCGAGGTCAGTACGTAACTCTCAATAAGCGTAAAATAATGCGAAAAATGGTCAATTGGTCCACCCACACCCTCAGGGAAGTGAGACGAGACGGCCCTGCTGTGCCACCGCCAATTGTTTCTCTTTCCCCAACATGAACATGATGGTGGGAGCAGTGGAGTCGGGTGTGGGGAGGAAGGTGGGGGAGGGGAGGGGGGGGGGGCGGGCGTGTGACCGCCCGAGCGGCCGCTTGCAGGCGGGACTCAGCCTACGAGCCAGACGGTGCGACGCGACGCGCGACCTGTTCTGACTTGTTTGTCTGACTAGGGTCGCTCGCTACTCGCGTCGGCGTTCTGTCGCCATCCAATATTAGGAAAACCTTTAATTACTTTCGACACTATGGCTGCGAAGCCACGAAAGCACATTAGTAGGGTTTCTTGTCCCATCTTCGGCCTTCCTGCCGAGTTTGTCGGTACTTCGTTACCGAGCTACCAAGACGTAATGCGTCATTATCTCTTCGTTCGTTCTGACATTATGCAAAACAATGACAGTAGGCAGGAGCCATCTGTTCTTGATATCTCTGCAAGAGTTGCTGAACACATCAGCAAAATCTGGGTGAAGGCGTCTGTTCCACCAATGTCCCTGAAAAGCATACAAAACAAGATAATTAGATACAATAAGAAATCCCTCGAATGCAAGAAATGGGTTGGTATGAAGAAATATGAAGAAACACTCCTACTTTTCCAAAATGAATCCCGGGAACTTTTTGAAGTTGGTGCTTGTAGGTGTGTTGACGAAGCACGGTGTGACTGCCCAGCTGAACACAAAATTGCTTCCAGAGAACGGGACTTCAGTACAGACCAAAGAACTTCTCGGAAAATGTTTATTGGCAATGTTGACATCAAGGTCACAAAAATGCTTGAAAGGAAAGAAAAACGGGTGAAGAGGCAGGCTACATTTATCAACGACAGTGAGTCGAAAAAGCACTGCCCTACACTTGACACTGTGCCGGAAGAGCTTGAGTGTCAAGTTACAGAATCCGTTGCCACACAAGAAGATCTTGATTTTCAATTACCGCATCACTCTCGCCTCCAGCCACGTCGCTCAGCCACTAATAAACGGCAGTGTACTTTCAAGGTAACGGCAAAGATAGCCGATAGATTTTCTCTGTCAGACAAAGCTGTGGCAGCCGTTGTGACTGCTGTTCTTGAGGACAAGAATCTTGTTACACCCCTAGATAAATCTCTTGTTATAGACAAACATAAAGTTCGTAGGGACAGGAGTAAGTAAGTAAGTAAGTAAGTAAGTAAGTATAGACAGCTAAGGCGCCCCCTCGCAAGGAGGGACACTGCCCCTGAGCAGGGTCATGTGCTGACCCGCAGCCAGATATGCGCCCTAGGGCCATATATTCCGCTGGCACGGGGCTCAGGCTGTCAACCTAGAAAAGAATGGGTTAGACTAACTATAGGATGGATCAACCCCAGCCGACCCTCGACAGGGAGAGGCAGGGCCCCCGAAGGGTTAGGACCCGGGGAAGGGAGTGTGGGTGAGGGGGAGGGGCTGTTGAAAAAAAAAATGGTGGTCTGCCTCGTGGTAAAGAGTGCATGTATTGATGCGAAAGGAAAATACAGAAATACAGAGTTTACAGAGCCAAGCCAGGCAAAAAAAGCAAGAGCAAAGCAAAAGCAAAAGCACGCATGCACGCAGCGAAGGATACAGAAGGATACATATTGCCGCCGCCGCAGAGAGGAGCATGAGGTGCGATCAGCCGCCGAAAGGAAAATACAGAAGTACAGAATTTACGAAAAGCCAAGCCAGGCAAAAGCAAAAGCAAGCATGAAGGATACAGAAGGATACATAGTGCCGCAGCCGCAGACAGGAGCGTAAGATACAATAACCGCCGGGGGAGGCGCGCAGGCCCTCCGAGCACGCTGGGCTGAAACAGAACAGACAGACAGAATTGCAGTGTGATGAACCCTGGGCACTGCCGCCCGCCCTGGGGGCCTGGCCGACCGCCGTCCGCAGGGTCCGCTGGCAGAGCCGCCCTAACCCTGGAGGGGCTCGTCGTCCCCCTCGATGTCCGTGCCCTCGTCGAGCGCGTGTGGTGGGAGGAGGGCCGCCCGCTTCATGTAGGCCGCCGTGTTGGCCTTGGAGCGCAGGAGGTTCCTCCATCCCCCTGGCGGGCGCTGGAAGCGGCGCAGGTCCTCCGCCAGTGAGGTCCTGAACGTAAAGCACGGCCTGCCGCGCTTCCGGAAGCCCAGATCCAGCTGCAGCGCCCTCCGGAGGAGGTGGCCCTGGGGGCGGCGGAGGATGTGGTCGTAGTAGCCGATCCGCGCCCGGCTTACAGCCCTCGCCAGTGAGGAGCGCCCCAGCTCCTCGGGGGTGAGCGGCTGCTCCCCAGCCCGGGGGCCCCTGGCGGTGCCCAGCAGGCCATTAAGTATGACCCCGGACTCCCGCTGCAGGGTGGCTCTAGACCGCAAGGTGGAGGCAGCGGTGCAGAGCTCGTAGGAGAGCGCCGGGCTGATGATGGTGTTGTGGAGCCTGAAAATCATGCGGGTCGGCAGCGGGTGCCGATGGAGAGAGGGGAGGAGGGCGGCAGCCGACCTCTGCGCCCGTCTGATCCGATGGTAGACCCCTGGCTGCCGATCCAGCCCTTCCCCGATGGAGGCCCCGAGGTAGATCAGCCTGCTGACCTGCTGGAACTCGAAGCCCCCTATCATGCGGGGCCTCGGCAGGCCCGGCGTCGGCGGCGCATCCGGGGTGCGTTCCAGGAAGAGGCTCTTCCGGAAGCTAATCTCCATGGTGAGGTGCGCCAGCTGTGGGACCAGGGCCGCCACGAACCCCTCGATGTCCTCCAGCGTGGTGGCCATGACCAGGAGGTCATCCGCATAGGCGAGGCAAAGGGGCAGGAGCCACTCATTATCCACCTCCAGCGAGAATCCCGGAAGCTGGCCGACTGCCCTGCGGATGGCCCAGTGGAGCACATAGATGAAAATCCAGGGGCTGACCGGGCATCCCTGCCGGACCCCGCGCCCCCGGACGATAGCCCGCAGTAGCTCCCTGCCCCAGCGGATCGTAGTAGTATCCGTCAGGGCCAGGCTGATGAGTCTGTTGATCAGGTACGGCGATAGGCCCTCCCGCTGCATCACCTCCACGACCCCGGCCAGGGCCATCGAGGGGAACGCCGCCTTGAGGTCGATGGCGAGGACATAGACCGTGGTGCCGCTCCGCCAGTACTCGTCGAGTACCCGGCGGACCGTGAAGATGTGGTCATAAGTCGACCTCATGGGGAGGAAGCCCGCCTGGTAGACCGGGATCTCCGGGGTCGCCTGCTGCAGGAGGTGGAGCAGGTGCTTCGCCTGCAGCTTGTACCACGGAGAACACAGCGCAATGGTGCGGAAGTCCTCCGTGGTAGCAGCGTTGGCCTTCTTAGGGATCGGCACCTGCACAGAAGAAGTCCAGGCAAGGGGGAAGCGATTCCCTGCCCAGCACTGCGACACCAGGGGATGCGCAGCGACCCAGAACTCCATCGGCGCATGGATCAGCAGCTCCGCCGGCAGGTCATCGGGGCCCACTGCTCGCCCTCTGGCAAGCGAACGGGCGTAGTCGGCCAGCTGGGCGGGGGTTGGCGCCGGGACCCTCGGATCCGGCATCTCCGGCAGCAGCGGGGGCGGGGCTCCCTGCGCCCGCTCCAGGACGGCCTCCCAGTCCCGCAAGGTGGGCCCGCGTCGTGCAGCCTGGACCACCCTCCGCTCCCGCCGCAGTGAGCGGTAGAGCAGAGCCATGCGCCTCTGGGGCTCCACCTCCCCCACCGAGGCCATGAACTGAGCATGCTTACGCTCAGCGTGCTCCCTTCGAGCTGCCTGGAGCGCAGCCTGGGCCCGGCGGAGCAGCTCCGCGGCATGGTGGTCGCCCGGCTCCCGGTGACAGAGGCGCTCAGTCCTCCCGCGGGCATTGATGGCTCCCTGCGTGTTGGGGGTTAGCGGGGACCTTACGACCCGCAGGGTGGCGTTCGCCGCCGTTTCCAGGGCATCCTGGAGCTGGCGGAGGCCGAGGTGGGTCCCTGGCGCCGACGTCTCCATGAGGGTGGTGAGGTAGGCCTTCAGGGCCTCGGCATACCTCCCCCGCACCTCCTCACTGGCGTTAAGCAACTCCGGCCTGATGGGAGTATGCCCCCAAGGGCGACCCACCCTGGGTCGCGGCGCCGGCTCCCGTTCCGGCCCCGGCCGTCCCCCCTGCGGGGTGCAGGGGAGCCGTGTTGGCCGCGCCAGCGTGAGCAGCAGCATCTTGTGGTCCGAGCGGATCGGGCACTCAGGCACCAGCCTCCGGACCGCTCGCACCAGCCGGTAGTTGGTCAGCACGTGGTCCAGCTGGGACTCTTCGTCCCCACGGGACCACGTAACCCGGCAGTAGCTCGCAGCCGCCATGGTGGAGACGATCGGAAGGCTGTGGATCGTCGCCAGCTCCAGCAGCTCATCCCCGGCCTGGTTGGAGACCGGGTGCAGGAGGCTCCTGCCCAGGATGCGGGGGTGCCGCTCATCCTCCCCCAGCAGCTGGTCCCGTCCGATGCGGGCGTTGAAGTCCCCCATCAGGACCTTCCAGCGGTTACATGGGATCGCCCCCATCACCGCCGAGAGGGAGGCCAGGACCTCGGCCTGCTCCGGGCGGTTGGCGCAGGGGACGTGGGCCGTGATGACGGCGAAGTCCATCCCGGCCAGGTTGAGGGTGGCCACCATGATATCCCGGTGCGGGATGGCGATGTGCTCCACCCCCACATCCGGGTGGCGGCGTCGCACCAGGATGGCCGCACCCCCCCCCCCCTGGGGGGCGTGCCCTCGGTGAACCACCTGTAGTTGGCCGTATGGGAGCGCTGCGCCGGCAGCCTCGTCTCCTGCAGCACCGCGACCAGGACCCCTTCGGCCATCAGGGCCGCATCGACGCTCTCCATCGCCCCCGGCGCCGCACAGACCCTCACATTCCAGGTGGCAAGCCGGAACAGCCTGGGGTTGTTGTGGGGGGGGGGCGAGCCCGGGGTGTACGCCCGGACGCCGTAGAGCCTGCCTGCGTGCAGGCCGGGACGCCCTGGGTGGTGGGGCCCTGGGTGCGGTAGGTGAGCGCCTGGGACGCCGTTGACTCCGTCCGTGGCCGGGGGAAGTCCCGCCGTCCCTCCCCAGGGTCAGGCAGCTGGGGGAGCAGCGGCGGCCGGGGGGTACCTTCGGGTGGGGGGAGGGGTAGCACTCCTTCGAGCGGTTCCCGCTCCGGGGGCACCGCCTCCAGCAGGTAAATCGGCACGATTTAGAAGTTAGCCCCCCTGTTGCAGTTCTTGCACAAGAAGGCCCTGGTTTGTCAACCGGCACCTGCAGCAGCACCTGAGGTAGGATGCCTCCGAGGTGAGGTTGACTCCGGTGTGATGCAAGGAGATTGTGGTCCAAATTTGAGCCCTCTACGATGAACCGTTCTCGAGAAATCGCGCGGACGGACAGACACGCACGCACACAGACAGACAGACAAACAGACAAAACATTTTTGGGCCAGTGGGGTAAGGGCTTCGGTCTCGCTCAGCCAACAAAGCCCATATTGTCCAATGTGTTAACACCAACACCTTTGTCAGTTGGCTTAATGTGAGTCTGCACGTGTGCATAATAGTTAGATGTATTCCATCTGCAAGGGAAAAGGATGAAATATTATGACAAGCAGGAAAAGTAGCAGCAGAAAGTTCAATCACAATCATTGTCTTGTTTCTGCTGACTTTTACTTCTTCATCCCATACAACACAACTAACTTTTGCAGTTAAAGATCCAAGGCCATCCTTGGCCACTATTGTCTTTATGTCAAAAGTTCCTTCAAAAGACTTTTCAAGGTAACCTTTAATACCGCTTTCTAAGGTTTTCTGGACATGCAGCAGTCTCTCATCATCACTCTGCTCTGGATCTTTCTCTCTTCTGGTGTTTTCAGATGTTGAATCCTCCTCATCACTTACAAGATTGTTAATAATTTGACGGCTGGTTGATGCGTTCTTCGAATTACTATTAACTGTCAATAATTTCTTGGCCGTTTTCTGAATCAGTCCAAAAGCTTTAGCATGTGCACAAACAATTTTAAAGCATGATGGCTTCTTGGCAAAAATTCCATAATATTAAGGGTATTCAGCTTCATCTGTTAAATCAGGCAGCATTTGTGACATGAATTTCTCAATGCTATCATGTCTTTCTGATTGAGGCACGACAACATAGTTAGATTGTCAAAATTCGTTATTTCCAAAATAGCCATCATTTGAGGGTCAACTGTGAGGCCCTCAGCCTCAAACACAGCCCATGAGGCAGACCCTCTCACGTGCAAGCAAAAAATGGAACCATACATAAATATGATGCCCAGAACATGACAAAAGTAAAAAGAACTCCTGTTGTGTAAGAAGAATGCTACTTACATCGTTACTCATTTCAGAAGATTTTCATTGTTGATGCGCAGAAAAAATGTGTAATTTACAACCTGCAACAAGTGAGCAATAATGAGAAGAGAGTTGAGTACAAAGCCAAAGGAGGGCGACACAGAGAACTTCGTGCAAATTTGTTATTATGGAAAGGATTAAAAAAAACTCCGCTCAGAGAGAAATTTAGTGGTCCCTCACACTACACACAAAACGTCGTAGGAGAGTTAATAAGAATTGAAATTGTTTAGTTCAGTAGAGGTTAGGATACCAACAAATCTCTCGGTTAAGGCTAGGTCGAAACCGAAGAGCAAATACGATAACCAAATCACATCGAAACAAGAAGATAAAGTTAGGGAAATAATATTTTCGGGGGAAACGTAGTGGAAACAATAGTGGTACTTTACCTCGTTCGGTTCGTCAATGCTGCACTGCTGCGTCTTCTGCCTTGTGCACTGCCGTTCTCGTCCGCGCCTCGGTGCAGTTCCCGCGCCTCCCCCCTTCCCTCGCCCCACCACAGCATTGGAGGGAAGGCCCCCTGAGCCGTCCGAACACACTAAACTTGCACTCTCAAAAACCGTAAAAGTTACAGCGTTTTCCTTGAAATTTAAGCTCTTTAGGGCCCTACTCTAGTCAAATTGACCTTGGAAAATATTTTCAAAATTTTTCTGCAACATTGATTTTTACTGCTGTAAGGGGCAGTTATACCCTATTCGGGTGCCCTGCGCGAACCCTCCCGGTGATCGAAATATTTTATCGAAAGTCGCAAAATCTTGTATTTTGTTATAGCATCCGAATTCGATCTCGCTCATTGACATTTTTGACTTCGCTCTTTTTTGCCCCTGCCTAGCCCTTTCATCAACCTATCTCGCTACAAAAATATATTATTTTGCCGTGCACAATTCGCGTCCATTACGCTTCCATTACGAGCATTACGCTGCTTTTACACACATTACGCCACCATTACACCTATTACGCCAATTACACACCTATGACGGCATTACAGAGGCTATTACGCGACAGGTGTACCGACTACTCGTAGAGTGAATTCCCCCTCGTCCCAGTACGTTCAAATTTTTAATATTTTACTGTCTGCTAGAGGGTTTGTGGGTGCGGAACCAATGGCCTCATCACCGCCGCATTCGCTGCAGCGGGTACCTAAACCTCACACAAAAGTCCGACCCAGCCAGAAGTCTGTCTCTTTCTCTCGCCATCTCTCTCTCTCTATCTCTCTCTATCTCCCTCTCTATCTCTCTTTCGCTCTCTCTCTCTCTTTCGCCTTCAGCCATGGCTCCGTCATCAATGTGGGTGCTCGAACCAGCGCCGCTTCCGCTTTCCCCCACTCTCGTAAGTATGGCCCGCTGTAGAGCGGCCATTTGCTCAAGTCTCTCCAATTTCCGTTCTCGTCTCTTGTGTCGAATCTCTAGTTTTGCCCTCCAAGTTTTTGAAGTGACAGACTCGGGACGTTTGGTCAGTTTCTTTCGTATTTTGTCAATTTTGTCACGTTTCTCGTCACTCTCTCGCTGATGACATCGTTGTACCATTTCCATCCACTTGGTGGGACGCTTAGGTTTGGGGATGTACCCCTCTTCAGAACATCTAACTCCGCATTTACAAACGTTAGAAGCAAACCGAGCGTTAGAGTTCGCCACGTCATGGGGGTATGGTCTTCCAATGTCACAGCAACAGTCATATTTGTATGGTTTTACGACAGCCACTCGTGGGGACGGTCTATCGTCATCGTCAAAATCAGTTGTCGACCCGCTATCAGATGAAATGTCAATGTCCGAACTGGTCCATCCATCGTCGTCATCAACGTTCAGATATTCGATAGGGCGTCCTCGGAACATTCTGTACACACAAACACGCAAAAGTTAGACACTAGCGAAAAGCAAACCTCGTCAACGCCGCGGTATCCCTCTGCTTACTCACTTTTTTGGTGGTCCTTCGTAAGCCTTCTGTGATACTGTGTTCAGTGCACGTTCTTATATATATATATATATATATATACACACACACACCTACATTGGTGGGCTTGTGTATGTGTGTTGGGGGGAGTGTGGGTTCAGGCAACAATGTTGCAGAAAATAATGAAGACTCGCATTTGCATATCAGATTCAGTTTTTATTTTTCTTGAAACACTCCAATCATTATGTATTTCCCTTTCCCTTCCCCAACCGCCACTTTGTCGTGCCACAAGAGAGTTGGACCTGCTGCTGCTGCTGCTGTCAACGACTTTGCCGGACGGGTCCTTCTGGATCGTTTCCTGGGGGCAGCATCAGCAACAACCTTCTTGTCCTTCTTAGCGACAGATGGACAACGACGTCTCTTCTTTACAGCTTGTTCTTGCGGCGGCGGCGGCGGCGGTGACAGCGGCTGCTGCTGCTGCTCCTGCTCCTGCGCAATGTAGTAATCTATCGAGGGCTGATGAAGGCCCTCGGCAGTCCATTGGCGAAGAGCCTCGTTGATTTCATCATCTGTTGGTGGCGCAGGGTTCCGCAAGGACGGCATCCCATCGACTTCGACACTGTCCGCGTACATCGTTGTGACACAAAAGCACTGACACCATTGCAACCAGCTCGCTGCTTTTATACATGTGGTTAGCACTGTCCGGGTACGGTAACGCTTCTTATTGGTTGGGTCTGCGTTCCGACTGCACTTCTTTTCTCCCCCTCCACTACAGTTGGCCGGGTTCCGTTTGCGACATCGCATAATTCAGAGTTTGGTGGACATAGGTTATGAAATTCCAGTTTCAAATCCAGATACTCCAAGTATTGCGAGAGGGCAGACGCTGTCTTCAGAGCGCATCGCATGGAATCGATGCTGTGGCATGGGTGGAGACATGTCACAACCTTCTTCAAAGCATGCCGACTCGGTGCGTTGAAATCCTCTAAAGGAATAAACGTTCGGCCAACTAGTTCCCCTAAACGCCGGGCCTTATCTCTGGTACTCGTGAACAGTACCGTAGATCTTGAAATTGTTCGATGCAATATTTCTCCCAGCTCGGAATAATCCACGTCACCCTGCGTCCACCTTATTCCATTTTCATTTAAGGTGATGTCGCCGTTTCGCTTCTTCAAGTCTTCAGTAAGGGTTGACCACTCATAAGGGGACCGCACGAAAAAATGGGATACAAAGTCTCGCGTCCCAACCGACACAATGCCCACTTCCTTAATGACATGTTCGCCAGAATTTCCATAAAAGAATTCATAGTCCACGCACAAACGCATCCTGGTCTGTGCGAGTCTACAACCAAAAGCAAACTGCCAGCCAGCTCGTATTACGAGCTGTATTTATACTATTTCTTTCTTTCCTTTATTTTTTTGTTTTTACAATATCGTTTCGTATCTTGTGTCGGGTTCAGCTTTATTATCGCACCAAAAGCATTCCGAAACAGCCGGATGGCTTTACAATCGTTCTCATAGAATCTATGTTGCTTAAACTTATTTACAATAGAGCTGAGCGTCAAACCACTCGCCTTATAAAAACAAAACAATGCAGAATATAGCGCGCATATGTTAGAGGTCGGTGCTTGAATTGGTCTCTTAGAATAAAAGTATGCCGGTCCAAGCTTGCGCAAAAACGATTCTATTAATACATTCGCCTTCATTCCCAAAGAATCAAAATAATCAATCCTCTTTCTGTTTGCAGAGCGAGAGATTCCTACCCAATGCAGCCCCATGTGAGCCCGCGGCATGACGTTCATCACCAGAACAAAAGGTCCCACAGGCAGAGAATTTGGCATTTCATCAGCAGCGAATACTCCCAGAAACAACGGTGCCGTCCGCCGATTCGTTCTCAGCAGGTCAGTAATTTCTATGGTGTTCATTCTCTCGCAAAGGCTAGTCCTATACTGAGTAAGAACAATTGCGGTCCTTGTCAATATAAAGTGTTGAATCAAAGATGCCGATGAGAATGACAGTGATTGCGTTAGGTAAAGCCTCTGCGAAATCTGCTTGTACGCGAAGACTGCCGGTAGCGGCAGGAGCAAAGTCGTGATTTAAGCCTTCCAAAGTTGCGCTGAGGTCGGCAGCCAAGACAAATTTTCCATGAATAAAATCGTGATAAGAGACTGATGCCTCTGCGGTCCTATGCATGTTGAGAGCAGAATAAAGTTCAACGAAGGCGGTAGCATAAAGATTCTGAGTTGCACTAAAACTTAGACCGTCTATTTTCGTTTGTTTTCCGTTGACATCAAAAACCACAGAGCTTAATGAGAAATGCTTAAAGACCATTGGATTTTTCGTAATGTCTCCGCTCGCAGAGTTCTGGTCTACCATCGCGTATATACAGAGACGAGGCAGAGCCCCTACCCAACAGTTGGCTAAACTAAAAGATCTCAGGTTGGCCGGAATCACAAACTGTTTGACCTGCGTCTTTTTAAAAGGTCCATTCATGGACCTTAATTGGAACGCTCTCTCGTGTGCTAATAATAGGCTCGGTTGGATAGTGCAGACCTGCGTCATTAAAGTAGCGTCGTCAATAAACAAACGCGCCGTCTGTCCTGCTGTGTCCGTGTGCAGATAAAAGTCAGGATCATTAAGGTTAATTTTTACCCTCAAATCGACATTACCGGGAATAAGACATTTCATGGTGCTAAGATCTAAGAACAGGCGACCATGCATTTCTAAAATTTTTCCATTCTTTGTTTGCTCATATCTCCAATGTAATCCCTTATTCTTTGTAAAGTCTGTAGTCCAATCGCTTTCATCTAGTATTTCGGTCTCACCAAACACGTTATCGGGAGTGGGGCGAAATAGTTCAGGCCCGAGCCTCTCGTAGCCATGCAGGGCCGAGAACGTGAGCATCGTCTCTATGTAGGCACGATATGCATAAAAGTCTGAAGACTGATTTAAATCTACTCCATTCAGGTATACATTTATTGAATTAATGATAGAATGCAGCCCATTATTTATTATTGCAAATTTTGGTGCTGTATAAGCAGCAACAGCCGGAGTACTGCCGGAGGCCGCGACCGCGGCTCTGTCTGTTGGGAGAGCGCTACCATCTGGTTTAGTCAATCGCACTCGGAGTCGCAAATACACATGGTTCAAGTTCCGATACCTTTGTGCCTCTCCAGTACTAACAAATTCTAAGTGCGATACATTTGTGTTGCTTATTGCATTAACAGGTTTCAGAGATAGCCACTCGGCAGCTGTTATCGCTCGATTCTCATGTCTATCCGCAAATAAGTCCAGCTCCGACGGCAAGACAGGAATAACATTCTTAGTGTAGCTCGTTTCTCCTCCCTCCGGTCTGCCTCTCTTCGACATTTTTTTTTTTTTAATGTCCAAAGATGTCAGGCGCGAAGCTAATCTCTTGACGTCGATGACGACGACTGCTCTTTCTTCCTCTTGCTTCAGAGTCCTTCCGTCCTTGTCGCCTTTTTGCGCTATACTGAGGGCCGACTACTTTGCCACTTGCTCTTATACCTTTTTTCTTTCCAGACCCGCTCATAAGTGGAGCACCGCCAATTTTCGGATGTCTCCTTTGCGGCAAGGCTGATCCAGCATCAGTTCTCTTCTTCTTCTTCTTCCCACTACCAGTCATGGCAGCGTTGACAGCTTTTTGAGCAGCTCGCTTGCTTCCATCACGTAAGTATTTCTTGACAATATCGGACGCCTTGGACTGTTGTTGGTGTTCTCGAGCTGTCGCTAATTCACCCAACATTTTAGAACCACTTTGTAGTACTTCTGTACCAGCTGCCTTTAAGCCTCTAGTCAGGAATGGTTTCATGTATGAAAATGCGCCTCGAAACCAATCAGAGACAACACCACGTCCGACTTGTTGTCTGACGAGGATTGATTTATATGGAGTTCCATATAAACTTGAATAGTCATCGGCTGATGGATAAGCCCCTCTTCCGACCATTCTCGCTGCTATTTACCTCTTCTGTTCAACGGTCTGCTCAGGACTAAACGATTTCTTTCCTTGCTAGGGCTTCTTATATCAGAAAGGAATCAAATATGTACTACTACAACAACAAGGGTACTACCCAGTTCCATCTCATCCTAAACCGATCTCAAATCGTGTTTGCCTTCAGCTTTATATAAAATGCGCAAAACAAACCACTCCTGCGACTCACATAAAACCGTCTTGACAACAGGTAGTTGACCTTCGACGCTGATGCTGCTGCTGCTGTGGCGGCGGCGGCTTCGCCGCCGCCGCCGCCGCCGCCGCCTGATGAGGCTGCGTGGCGGCTGCGTTGCGGCTGCGTGGCGGCTGCGTGGCGGGGGTGCAGCCCTTCATTCAAACTTGATCTGCTGCTGCTGCTGTTGTCTGAGGTAATTTTTGTTGTTAAAGACTAATTGGAAAATCTTTTAAAGAGTAGTACACAAACAGTAGAAATGTGACTGGGCTGAAACGGATAATTATTATAAAACTTGTCCTTTAGACTCACAGTTATACTTCTGATTTCTCGTTTTCCGAGTGGAATGTATGATAATGTTTCAAACTGGTGATATGATTTGAGGTAGGGCGGAGGCAAGACCGCTGCCACCTTTGACATGTAACTTCCAACAATCTGATTTTCAATCAAGTCCAAGTACAAAAATATAGGCGATTCTAATTCGCCGGTTGTAGTATTTGCTTTTGAACTGCTAGATGTTGGCTTAGACACTGGAGCAAAGATGATTTGTTTCACTGCCACACCCCATTCTTCTGCATGTCCGAATTGAAGAGGCTCAGGCAAGATGACAGTAAACTCGCTCAACGAATTGCCCGTAAACACATTCAGGGAACTGTCTGATGTTAAAATGACCTGAAAATGATCAGTCATTGTTTTGCTTCTTTCTCTTCTTTTCTGTTGCTGTATGCTTCCAGGTTTTCAACAGGTTCCCACGTTGAAGCCGACTCTGGGAAGCCGAGCCAAGAGACTAGCGCAAACTTTCGACCACCCTTCTTTTTATACCTCAGAATACGTCTGATTTTGAAACGAGTGTCTTGGTCGATGATTACAGGAGAAAGCTCCGGCTCGTACCATTTTCCTTTTATAATTTTTCCGGCACTGTCTTTTAAGGTGTACATATAAAGATTGTTTGGTCTCTTCAACACTCTATCGACGATTTCAAAATACTCTTCTGTAAAGGTTTGCTCTGTACGTTTTGAAAACGGACTTGGGCGGACTTTAGAGACCCTCACTGTTTGACCAATGTTGTAACGCGGTCGTCGAACGGGTTGCGCTTTTGCTGCCACTGTAAGGTAGCGCTGCGACCAGAGTCTGTAGAAATCCTTTTTGCTCTTAACGCTTCTAGGAGCCATTTTTGTAGTAGTGTGGACAGTAGAGTTGTAGGAATCCAAAAGTTTAGGTAGAACATTTATGTACCGTTCAGTTTGATAGTGGTACAAATAACGATTTATTAGCGATCGCAGTGTTCTATTGAAACGTTCAACTACGCTTGCTTTATGCAGAGACACTAGCGCAAAATATGATTCTATTTTTTCCTTGCGCAAAAGCTTTGCAAAATCACCTTTGAATTCCGAACCTTGATCGGACGATATAACCTCTATTTTAGTTGGTTTCATATCCTTTATTATCTCCTTCATGGCATGTGCAGCCGTTTCGCTATATTTATTTCTCATAGGCTTTGCAAAGCCTCTTTTGGTAAACACATCGATAGCTGTAAGTAAATATTTTACAGAGTCATTGGCGTGTGATAATTTTGACATGTCCAAAAGATCGACCTGAATCAAGTGACCTGGTCTAAATAGGTTGACATAACTATGTGTTGGAAAGCGCCTCCTTGCATTTCGAAACGAGGTATAAACAGGCTGTCGCAGGAGCCAGTCGGTAGCAAAAGATTTTTCAAGCTTTTGTTTCGTTTTTAATGCTTTTTTTGGTCTTTCCTTGGATTGAAAAAGTTCTTTCAACAAAGTGTCTTTAGAACGAAATAGCGCAGATGAAGGAGGTGAAGAGTAAAGTTTTGCAAGCCTATCGTTTAGTGACTCTAGTGATGACATGTTTTTTTTTTCTTGTCTCTGCAGAGTTGCTGGTAGCTGACTGTGTGGCGTCTGCTGCTGCTGCTGCTGATGCTGCGGCTGTTGCTGCTACCACTACCGACTCAACTTTGGGAATGAATGTGAGGAATTAGGTAAGCACACAAATATATATATATATATATATATATATATATAATGATTTTTTTTTATTTCAAATTCCATATTCCTTTAAAGTTACATTTGCCAGTCCCAGTTTGTTTCCTTAGTTTACGAGGAGTAACACCATCAACATGAGTTTCTAATTTTTCATCAAGAAATGCTTCAGCGTCGTCACTGTCATAATCAGCCATGACATTCCTTGGAATTTTCCTCTTAGAGTCCGGAGTGCCAACAAATTTGCGTTTACGCCGACTTCTTAAAATGCGTCTGGGTTCGGGCTCGGTCTCTTCAGTTTCCTGTTCTGTTTGAGTTGCCTTGTGTCGACCGCGTAATTTGCGTGGGGATGTGAACGGTTGACTTTCTTTATTTGCTTTTTGACGTTTTGGTTCTATTTTGACAGCTTTTCTGGAGACGTCCGCGGCAGCAGGATGCTGGAACACCAAACTTCGACGTTTCCAATGAGGGGTCGTCGTGGAGTCAAAGCTGCCAGAGGCGATGATGTGTTCTTCTGGTGCCGCTGCTGCTGCTGCTGCTGGCTTATGGAGATAGCTCTCGCCACTCCGAAATTTATTCTTGTCATCGCCATCGGAATGAACGTAGGACAGGTATTTCTCAAGTAGCCGTTGGTACATAAACCATTTTTCCTCATCAGAAAGGTCTTTTCGATGCAGCGTTTTGATCATATCTTTGTACACGGAATGAAAATCAACCTCCTGCGGGGTGAGGTGCACTTGTCTTAAACGCCTGTACTGAGGCTCGGTAAATAAATACAATTTTTCCATTCTGAACTTTAGTTCTTGTTATTGCTACCACCGCTAAACTTTTGTATGAGCGCAGGAATGGCACTCCCTAATAGACTAGTTATGATTGGAATCAACCATCCCCCGGTTTGCGGTCGTTTTAAAATGGCCCTTTTCTTGTGTGTGCTAACTTGAGGACTGGCAAAGGCGCGGATTGTATCTTTATAAGGTCTCAGTTTTTTTATACAATAAGGCGAAAGCTTAACGTCGGGGTTCTGTAGAGCATTTAAAACACAATTACTGAGCACAGAGAGCAAAGTGCTGTCGCAGTTACTGAGAATAGATTTTCGGACCTTCGGACACGAATTACTCAAAACCATCAAGTGAGGTAACTTCTGACGCAAAACTTTGCTCATTATAATATCTCCGCGGACAATACACTATACTGCATTCGTCAGAATCAAAAATATGACTCCTGTAACGACACCAGTTTGGTGTGCAAGGGTGCAGATCGAGGATGAAGGGGGCCCTCGTTGTTGTCGTTATATGATTGTGATACGCTTCTAAAAGCGCTCTCCGCTCACCCGGCTCTGCTATCTGCGTGGCCAGGTGTCCAAACTGAGCGTTTGTCCTCGGGGAAGGGCAAAAAACAATATATTGACTATTGAGCGTAAGGATCCGAGCGTTTTTTTCTTTTGGGAAGAGAACTTGTGAGGTTAGAACGACTGTTATATCAGAATGGTGAATGGAGTTGACAAAGAGGTTAACAATATCACTGTTGTTAAAAACTTGAGAGTACAAATCGTCAAAACAAATTATAGCTGGTTTAGAAAAAGCGAGGGAGGTAAGGTCTGAGGGGATTCCAGAAACTAGAGTTAATTTTTTACGTACATCAATAGGTATATTTTTCAATGCATCTTTTTCACCATAACAATACAATATGGTTTTAAACGTAGTACAAGGAGAATATAACGACCTTAAATTACGCAAATACGAGTACAACCAATGGCTTTTGCCCGCTTGACTTTGACCTACAGGAGGAACATACAATATTTGTTAAAGAGAGAATAGAGTACATACAGATAGATCATCACAATTACCAACCAGCACAATAGATGGCGGCCGGGTGCTTAAGACGCAGAGTCATTGCCAACTGAGCCTCTATCCTCTGCTTCCAGGCCTTTTATAGCTACGTGGCCAAATGGGAGGGAGCGATACAGACTGTCTAGCCAATACCTTTTATTTTCGAAGCTAGTCAGTGCAATTTTGGTACAAGACAGAGTATACAGACGTTGTCTCTTGCGACCTATCCTTTTAAAGCCGACAGTTTTTGGATCACCCTGCAGCAGACAGTTTTTGTAATCATCGAAAGAAAACCTTTTTTGACTAGTTTTTGGGACACCTTTACTACGGATAATCAAAGGAGTATTTTTAATTTTACAACAATAACTTTTTGGTTTTAGACAGACAACCTCTTCCAAAATGCGACCGCCAAGCTCGTCTGTGAAACACCCTGGACGCTTTTTGCGGTCCAGAGAGTAATGAGGACTTGACGGGTCGTAATTACTGGTGTCCAATATATCACCAAATTTTGGGATGAGATCCGTGCTGTAAAAGTCATCAGTCTCTTTTTCCACTTTTGCAATGATACTGTCGGTGTCACTAAAAATTAAAGAAACAGAGTCCTCATATTCCTTCTTTAGGTTTTCATACCAAAATTTCAAAATTCTATTTTTACTATATGAGAGAATGAGGATTCCAATAAAAATTGGAGACTTGACAGTGACTGTGATACGTTTCATTTCAACAACAGCCGCATCTTCGTCAAAGGGGCTTGCTCGGATAAACCTAGGGGAATTAACAAGCTTGGACAATGCTTTCTTATTGTAGACTAGACGCATGTCTAATTCATTCAAACAGTCTCTCAATGTAAAACCAAAAACTGAATTTCCAGCTAATTTCATCAGATCACTTTCCAGTTTCGTTGTTGCTTGGGCGCGCAGGCGGAGACATAGGTCCAAGTAAGGGGTTAGAATTGGGGCCTGAGAAAATGACATGACTCTGGTAACTGAAAGGATCTTGACTCCCAAGCGTGCTATAAATTGGAGTGTTGCCAGAGGAAGCACGTAGTTGGATCTGTCATGAAGATCCGCTACCAATTTACTTGTTTTCTGATTAGGATCCACACCCAATAATGTTGCCAATATTTGAGAACGAGGACTCAACTCTTCTGCTAACACTGGGCGCTTGATTGGACAGGGCGGAAAATCAGCAAAATACGAATGCAGGTGTTCGGGAAATGAAAAGGAAGCCTCTACTAGGTATCCTGTGTTTCCGCTGCAATCTACCGAAAGAGGGTCAAATGAGGAGAGATTAGTTAACCATTTAAAATTGCCCGTGGGATACTTCTCTCCCGCCATCGTGGTGGCGTACAATGAGACTGCGTCTAGGTACAAAAGCCAGCTTGTCTTTTGTGATGAATCATAATCAGAACAAAATCGGTTGTTAGCCTTTTCGTTTTGACTCACCACTGTTGTAAATCCGCCATACATAGCACGCTGCCAAAACAAATGCATGTCACTGTCAGTCAAAAGTTCAATTTTCATACCTGTCATTTTCAAACAACAGGACCATGAAAATGAAGGGAAACTAATGAAATGCATTACATCAAGGCCAAATCTGGCAAACAATGTCTCCCGAAACGCAACCAAAATGTCAGCCAAAAGAAGGACATCTGTCCTTACATACAAAGAAACAAGATCTTTGAGAGTTTTTAGATCAAAAGTGTCCCAAATTTTTTGTGCCTTTTCATAGTCGGCAGGCGAACATTCTTCCTCCGTCAGATCGTTAAAGTAAGCCTCTCGAGGAGGAAGGCTGCGTTCCTGCAACACACTCTCATTTTTGAAATAAGTGTAAGGAAATAACATTTTCTCTGTGACCAAGTTAAATTTTTCTTGGTCTGGAAAGAAGGTCGCAGTGAGTTTAAAGTCTCCAGGTTGTAGAGTGGATGCAAGACTTGCCAGAGAAGCGGACAGAAGGTTGAAACTATCTATAAATCGAACACGGTTCCAGGTAATAGAAGTAAATTTTTCAGAATTCTTTGCTATGACATGAATATTGTTATCATCTGGAGCGACAATTTTTAGCGCTCTGACGATTTCTGCAAAATCGTAATTTGAACCATTATGAAAGGCGACAACCATGTCGCGGGAGAGAGTGAGTTGCAGGTTGCAGGGAGAACACAACATTCCCAAATATTGACCTGTTGTATGGGAATGGTGGGCCACTCGTTCCTCGATAGGTACATAGTTAGCACATAAAGAACACTGTGCTGCAGGGTCAGCAAAATCAATCTGCTGGTCATGTGACAGTGGCATTATTTTTTTGTGAGTTTCAGTCTCTAGCTGATCATGGAGATCCTTAATTTGCCTCAGAAAGTTCACTGCACAGTCCTTACCATGTAGCACTTTCAGAGGGCGCCAAGGATTCCCATTCTCATCTATTACAAGAAAGGAGAGTGCCATCGGAAGGTGCCGGGAGGTTGATCCATCTGCTAGGGGCTTGATAAGCATTTCAAAATCAGCAATGCACAGGTATGGTCTCTTTAAAGTAAATTTGTGTTGTTTAAAAAATAAGAAGTTGTCTCCCGCAGCAGGGAAGCGCAGTTTTTGACATTTCATTGTGAGACAATATGGTTCGTGGTCAGTCAGCAAATACTCGAATGAAAATTGATGAAAACAATTTCGACACACAAATTTACGACCATGCTTTTTGCTCCTGCACATGGACAGCAACCGATCCAGTTTGCGAATGAATACATAGTGACCAGAGTCAGATTCTTCTTCTTGTTTTACAAAGAGCAAGTCAATGCGCCGTCTGTTGGGCTCACACAGAACAGGGCTTGTACGGAGAGGAAACAGCTCCCCCATGTCATACCCGATCACCGTGATTGCCAGAGCATTTTGCTTTTCTACTCTTGCTATCTGACTAAATGTTACTGGATAATTTACACCCGAAAAATCTACTTGGTCAACCATTTCTAATAATATTTTGGGGTTTTTAATGCAACGTGAAATATTAACATTATCAACATTCAAGGCCAAGAGAATTGCATAGAGGAAGCACATTTCATCATTATTTCTCAAATTAATGCAAGCCTTTTTCTTTTGAATAAATGCTGGAAGCGGGCTGTAGCTCGCCGCAGAAAGCGGGCGATAACCAACAGTCCTAATAACAAAGCTGAGCACCATATCAACAGTGAAGTTTGATCCGTTCTCGTTGAAATTTGACACATTTTCCGAAATATTCATTATACTTTGTTGATAGAGATCACGAATTTCCTCTATATTATGAACAATTTTTGTTTGACTAGAAAAGTGGGGGTCGGTCGTTACTACCTCTCCAGTTGCTAAGGTAATTTTGCTCATTCTCAAATTTAGAACTAGATTGAACTTTAAACCCCGATGAGCCAAGTAATCGTTTCTAATGAGGCTACAAGCTCTATCTGTTTCTGTAATCATAACCACTATTGGATCGGCATGAGAATTAACATTTAGAGTGTGCGTTCTTAGAAGAGCGCGGAAGTGTGAGGTAGTCACCCAAGGTATTGACGATGTGAATGATGTTGCTTCTGCTTCTGCTGCTGGCGGCGCTGGCGGTGCTTCATCTGCTGTCTCCTCTTCGGCTCGTCGTGGTCCAGCGGGGGAGGCCATTGGTCATCCGGCTGCGTTGAAAGGCCAAGAAGATTTATGGAGAAAATTCCTCCATGTCGAAAACGAACCCTTCCCCGACTTTACGTATCACTTTTATTGTGGGCGGGCGGCCCGCCTCAATCTCATCAACAAGGTACGCAAGATCGTCCGGACTCAGCCCCGCGTACCTCTCCGGAAAAATCAGCCGGCTCAGTTCGCCCTTAAACATAATGTCGGAATAGAGGCGCTCGCCGAAGCGCGTAACTGTTTTCCCGATGCTTAAAGACACGAAATTCATTCCCACCCTCAAATCTTTGGCTTTTACGAAGGGCACCACGTTGCCCAGCTGGTTAAAATGTTGGGCCATCTGGGGAAGGAGAGTGAAAAAACAAATAATAGTTTTAAAAAGTCGATGTAGACACTTCCCCTAGCTTGCAGCTACACACCCCCACACATGTGGAACAGAAGCGTTTGAAAAGAGACGAGACGGTACACCCACCTTTATTTCCAAATACCGTTGAGCAGGACGTTGAGCAGCACCACAATACGGTCAGGAGCTTGGGAGGTGAGCTGGCTAGGCACAGAGCACGCAGGGAAGGCTTGAGGCGTTGGAGCAGCGGAGCAGCAGAGCAGCGGAGCAGCAGAGCAGCGGAGCAGCCGAGCAGCGAAGCAGCCGAGCAGCGAAGCAGTGGAGCAGTGATGCAGGTACGATGCACTGACCAGAGTGACTCTCCCGAGTGCAGCGTGCTGCGTTTTAAAGGGTCCCCGTGCCCCCATGCCCCCGTTTCTGTGCTGCAGGAGCCGGGCCTCAGACGATATGCATTTGCGTACACGGATGCACACACACACACACATGTGGATGCACCGAGGGAGAGTTGGCGACGGGATTACTTTTGTGGGCCATCGGTAAAGGACGAGTTGGGGCGGGGAAGAATCGTTGTCCTCGCTGCAAGACCTGGACCTCGTGCAACAAAGTTGGCCTCGCGACGACGTCTTAGCCGCCGCCGCCGCTGCCGTCGCTGCACCGCGATGCGAAAAAACTGGTTTGATCGCGCTGCATGGCAATGACGCAGCGCGCGCGCGAGAGAGAAAAGGAGGTTGGCCCGGACACAGTCCTCTCCCTGTTGGTTTGGATAGGCGGACACAGAACTCTCCTACCGTTTGCGAGGCGGACACAGACCTCTCCCTGTTGATTTGGTTAGGCGGACACAGTCCTCCCTTAGCCCTGGCGAGGTGGACTCAGTCCTCTCCCTGTTCATTTAGATAGGCGGACACAGAACTCTCCCCCCATGTTTGCGAGGTGGACACAGAAGTCTCCATGCTGATTCAGATAGGATTACTTTTGTGGGCCATCGGTAAAGGACAAGGTGGGGCGGGGAAGAATCGTTATCCTCGCTGCAAGACCTGGACCTCGTGCAACAAAGTTGGCATCGCGACGACGCATTAGCCGCCGCCGCCGTCGCTGCACCGCAATGCGAAAAAACTGGTTTGATCGCGCTGCATGGCAATGACACAGCGCGCGCGCGAGAGAGAGAAACAGGTTGGCCCGGACACAGTCCTCTCCCTGTTGGTTTGGATAGGCGGACACAGAACTCTCCTACCGTTTGCGAGGCGGACTCAGTACTCTCCCTGTTCATTTAGATAGGCGGACACAGAACTCTCCCCCCTGTTTGCGAGGTGGACACAGAAGTCTCCATGTTAATTCAGATAGGGGACACAGAACTCTCCCCTCTGTTTGCGAGGTGGGGCGGACCAGAACTTTCTCTCTCTCTCTCTCTCTCTCTCTTTCGCCTTCTTTCTCTCTCTCTCTCTCTTTCGCCTTCTTTCTCTCTCTCTCTCTCTTTCGCCTTCTTTCTCTCTCTCTCTCTTTCGCCCTCTCTCTTTCGCCCTCTCTCTCTCTCTCTTTCGCCTTCTTTCTCTCTCTCTCTCTTTCGCCCTCTCTCTCTCTCTCTTTCGCCCTCTCTCTCTCTCTCTCTCTCTCTTCTCTCTCTCTCTCTCTCTCTCTCTCTCTCTCTCCTCTCTCTCTCTCTCTCTCTCTCTCTCTCTCTCTCTCTCTCTCTCTCTCTCTCTCTCTCTCTCTCTCTCTCTCTCTCTCTCTCTCTCTCCCAGCCCCAGGCAGCCGGCGCAAGCTGGCGTGGCTCGGAGATGCAGCGCGGCGGGCGGGCGGGCCCGTTGCTTTGGTGGCTACCCACCCGGTCCACAAAAAGCGTGTGCCGATGCTTACAATTCCAAAATAGTTTTTCGTCATTTTCATTTTAAAAAGTTGCAAAGTAAAACATGCTTAAATGACAAACGTAAATGAACACAAATATTTATGCAAAAGCCGTTGCAGCATTGGCTGGCGTGTGACTTTAGTGACTGTTTTTTACTGTAATCGGAAATGGGATGACCCTCAAACCGGGGCTCATAGGTCAAAAAATGCCCTTTACTGTTTTCTGACTTTGTGACGCTCTAGCAGAACGGTAGAAGCAAGAAACTATATCTATTCTGCGGTGTAATCTTTGGAATATTCTGCAGTTTCTTTTGCTGATACTTAAGGGATCCGACCATTCCTTCCCAACTTAATTTAAAAGTCACTTGGCGAAATATTTGTTTTCATTTTAAATGTAACATCGTGGCGCCGAAATAAGACCAGATATCAAAAGATTACTCGTATCAAACCGCCAAGTGTGCGGGCATTTTTTAGGTCTGTGACGATACTCTCGTTTTTTCCATCAGTTGAACGGTTGCTGAGATATCCTTTTTGAAGGTGAATTTTGCAGCCCGCCCGCGCGGGCCTGGGCGGCAAAGCCGCATCCGCACGGGCGATTACTCTCTCCCTCTGCCTGCCCAGCCGTACGTGCGACAAAGACGGGACGAACCGTCTTCCTGAGCAGCCGCGGCCCGGGATCGGCATGCCGTTGACCCCATTGTAAAGTTCATGGCCCCCCTACACTCACTGCCGGCACCGCAGTAGTCGCGCACGTGCGCGGCGGCAGTGCGAGTCTTTCAGTGACAAAGTTAGTGACAGAGATTTGAACGTAGGAAAAATGTGGATTTGTATTTCAATATCCTTGCGAGTTGGCGATTAAAATGGCACCAAACACGATGTAATTGACGCTGTTTGTCGCCGGTTTGAGGTGATCTTAGTAGTTGATATGCTGCTGCCTTGCCACCCCCCTGTATGCTCCTGCATAACAGGCCTCCTGTGGTCGTCGGTGATGCTCCTGCTGTCCGGCTGGGGTCCCCCGACCGGGCCACGCCTCTCCGCCCGAGTTCCCCCCTCCCCCCGCTCCACCTCCCCGCCCTGTTATGCTCCTGTGTGCCCGGTTACGTCACCGCTGCACGTGCCGGTGTCAGCGTGTATATTGTAGTGTTCTAGAGTCAAGCGAGCTAGCCTCGCACCTAAACCATGCGCGACCCAGCGCCTTTCTACAATCGCCCCAAACAGTCTAGCGCGCCGGGCGCTAGCCAACAGTGGCCTGCCCGGGCAGTCACCAGCGGACCGCGCTACGAGTAGCATCCTCCTGTACCGTCCCTGGTTTGGCTATTAAAGTCCTTTTGATCCCAGCAGCCCTTGTGTCTCCTTTCCAGTCCAGAACCGTAACTTTACAACTGGCGCAGTCGGTAGGACTGGAAAGAAGAAAAGGGATTGCTGCTAGGTCACTGGACTAACGACATTTGCTGTTGCATGTCATCGGCGCCGGTGTGAACGAGCAGCTAGCGTGGCGAGCTGGTGAACCGGCTGTACGCGGGCCCCATCCCCGTCCCCGTTCCCGTTCCCGCCCCCCGCCCAGCCGTCTCGTTGCGGTGCCACGGACAGAGGTGACCCGGTGACCCTTCCCCACCAGGACCAGAGTGAGTGTTTCCCTGTGCCTCTGTGTCCGCCCCTGTCCGTCGCGCGTGTGGCGTTTGTCGCGTTGCGTCTTGCACGATCCGCGTCCGCCCCGCGCACTAGCAGAGCGTCATGTCGGACGCCGACGCCGGCCCCGGCCCCAGCCGTGAGGGCGCCGCCAACAATGAGTTGGCCGCCACCGCTACCGCCGCGCCCGATGCGATCGCCGCACTCATGCAGCAACTGCAGGAGTTACGCGGTATTGTAGCCGGCCTGGCCTCGTCGCCTGGTGGCCCGGCCCCGGCCAGCCACGCGCCCGTGCCCCCAGTCGCCGTCGGCGGCCCTTGTGCCGTCGTCGGCGGCGGTCAGCACGCCGCCGTGGCTCGCCCCGCGCCCGAGGTTGTGTCGCCGCATCTCATGTTGATGCTGCGCAAAGGAGTGCCGAGATTTGACGGCTCCTTTTCGTACGAGGTGTATCGGCCCTCGTTCGACGACTTCGTCGGCTGCTACCCAGGCCTGACCGAGTCTCAGCTGTACCAGCTGCTGTGCTCTGGTCTGGACGGGTCAGCCCGGTCAGTGCTGGAAGATGTCGGTACCAACCGAACCTTCTTCGCTCTCGATGATGCGCTGCGCATCGCCTACGGAAGGCCCGTGCACGCGCTTTCCGAGATGCGCAAGCTGACCGAAATGAGACAGGAGGCCAGCGAGACTCTGGAGGAGTGGGGCACGCGTGTCAGTCGTGTCGCGCGTCGCGCGTATCCTGACACAGCTACTGCCAGGGTGGAGGAGTATGCCGTCCAGCATTTCCTGACAGGCCTCCACTCGGAGACGCTTAAGTCCAGCGTTGCTGGTCTGGAGTGCCGCTCAATGAGTGTGGCTCTAGATTCATGCCGCCGCACTCAGTCTCGGCTCTGTCTCGGAGGTCCACCAGCGAAGAAGATCCGTGTCGCTGATGTTGTCGACCTCGAAGCCGGCACCCGCAGCCAGCCTAAGTCCTCTCCAGCAGCCGAGTCTGCCATCGACGCACTGAAAGCGCGTTTTGACAGCTTGGAGGCTAAGATCGAGGCTGCTGTTGCTGTCCGCCAGGCTTCCGCGCAGCCTGCTGGAGGGCAGAACAAAAACGCGAACCAGCAGGGCGGTAAAGGTGGGCGAGGAGGAGACCGCTGGAAGGGTAAGGGCAAGGGCAAAGGTGGCAGGAGCGAAGCCGGCAGGTGCTACGTTTGCCAGTCACCTGACCACTTTGCGGCCCGCTGCCCAAAGCTGCACGCGCAGCAGAGCGCCCCCGCCGTGGTCGCCGTCCAAGCTCAGCCTGCCGTGTACGCGCAGCCGCCGAGCCAGCAGCTGATGCAGACGGCCCCGCAGTACTACCATGCGGCCCTGACATGGCCCTTGCAGACTGCTGCCGGAGCTGTTCAGATGCAGGCTCTCCCGGCCCCGCCGGAAAAGACCAGTGGCCCTTCGGGAAACGCTCGATAGCCTCCCTGTCCACTGTGTCTTACCGGCCAGAGGAGGCCCCCGAAGTGGAGCCGGTGGGCTCGCCGATTGGTAGTTTTCTGATCGATGGGAAACTTGTCAAATGCACCCTCGACACTGGAGCCATGATCTCAGTGATCAAAACAGGTGCCGGCGGCCCACGCGGCCAACCTTCCCGTTTGCGACTTCAGGACGTCCACGGTGGTGTTTCCGTCCTGTACGGCCCCATCGCGGTTACCCTGACAATTGGTACGAGCAGGTATCGTTTTGTCGTGTTTGAAGCCGACATTAAGGATCCCTGCATAATCGGAATGGATTTCATTAGGCCCCATGCCGGAGTGATCGACACGGGTAACCTAACCTTCCGATTGCGAGGTCCGCGGTGCTTGACAGATGATTGGGTATCTGCCGGATTCACGATCGAGCATTCCTTTGATGCTGGTCGTTTCAAAGCAGCTTCACTGTTTGTCGTGGTTCGCGCGGCCCAGAGGTTAGAGTTGCAGCCTTATGGTGCAGCTGTCTGCACTGCGCAGCTTGTGGGCCCGCCGGACATAGATGATGGCATGGATCTAGCCAGGGTGTTCCGTGCCCGGTGTGTTCTCGAAAGCGGAGGCTTTTTCACTGTGGCGGCCAAGGGCGGATGGTACCCCGCGCCTTCGGTCGAGGACTTGGTGTCCACCACGGAGGGTGACTCGGAGACGCACCAGAGGGGCGCACCTGTGGAAGCGACCCTTCCGGTAGGTCCATCCATTCCTTGCAGGACAGCGACGACTGTGTCCGGGAGGAATGACGGGCTCGACGCCACCCCGTCTTGCGTTCAAGATCGGGTCCCTCATTCCTCTGAGACGGATCAGTCCGAAGCTGACAGGTTAGGGATAGGGCTTGTGATGCCCTCGCATCTGTTAGATGCCCGGCAGTGCACAATTCAGTCTGGAATCGTACCGTTCGCGCCAACTCAGATGGACCTGTCGATTGAGAACAAGTCTGGCAACCACGTAGTCATACCGCGCAACTCCGTCGTGGCGTATGTACACCCCACTTCCCTGGAGGAAATTGCGTCGGTTTGTGACTGCGAGGTGCACGATGCGGCCGTGCAAACTGCCTCCGTCGAGCAGGTGCCGATATCTGAGCAGGCCGACATCGAGCTCACCCCTCGTCTGCCCCCGATCGCCCCGGATGACCCGCTTCCTGAAGACTTGCAGGATTTGGTAGATAGATGCGAGGATTTGACCGACGATCAGAGAGCTGAGGTTGCAGCGCTGATGCGGAAAAATCATGACATTTTCGTCAAACACAATGACGACTTTGGTCGTTGCCCTTGGGTGAAATTTCGCATTGATACTGGCGATCACCCGCCTATCAAGCAGCAGGCCCGGCCCATACCTATCCACCAACGCTCTAAGGTAGCTGAAATTTATCGGCGACACTTAGAGCAGGGTACTTGCAGGCCTAGCCAGTCCCCTTGGGCCTCGCCTATCTTGATCATCCGGAAGAAGACGTTAGACAAGGACGGTAACCCGGAAATGCGTCCCGTGGTGGATTATCGGGCGCTAAACGCGATCACTCGTGTTCCGGCCATACCAATCCCCCGCACGCAGGAACTGCTGGAGAAGCTTGGCGGTCACAGATGGTATTCGCACGCCGATTTGGCTTCAGGTTACCATAACCTGGAAATTGCCGAGGAGGACATACCAAAGACTGCCATTGCTCTGCCGGATTCGTTAGGGTTGCCCACTCGCTTTGTGGAGTATACCCGGCTCCCGTTTGGTCTGTCCGCCGCGCCAGGCGTGTTCCAGAGTGTTACGGATCGGCTGATGAGACCATCACGCCATCCAACACCGGATGATGACCTAGGCGACGCGAACGGAGTGTATCTGGATGACATTTGTGTAGCTGGAAATGAGTTCCGGCGCATGCTCCAGATGATCCTTGCGTTGTTCAATCGAATCCGTGCCTCCGGTTTCTTGCTCAAAGCGAAAAAGTGTTTTCTGTTCAAACGGTTGTTGCACTTTTTGGGGTATGTCCTGTCGTCTGACGGAATTAGCGTGGATGAAGCAAAGGTGGAAAAGGTCGTGCACTGGCCGCCTCCCGCAAATCTCACGGAGTTGCGTTCTTGGCTGGGCCTGGTGACGTTCTATTCCCGCTTCATTGACCACATGGCAGACATAGCAGCGCCTCTTTACGGGTTGTTGTGTGGGAAAGCCCCGTTTGTCTGGACAGATGAATGCCAGAGAGCATTTGACCAACTTAAGACGGCTCTCACGTCAGCCCCTGTCCTGGGAGTGGCCCGGGCTGACGGGGGTGTCTTTGTGGTCCATTGTGATGCTTCTCAAAAAGCTGTGGCCTGCATCTTGTCGCAAGAACAAAACGGACAGCCCGTGGTGTTGCACTACCATTCCCGCCTGTTACCGCGTAACAAGACAGCCTTGTGTGCGACGCATGCTGAGCTTTACGCACTGGTGGAAGCAACCAAGGCTTTCCGGTTGTATCTGTTGGGCAGGCCTTTCATTTTCTATACGGACCATTCCGCACTTCAGTGGCTGCGAAGTTTCAAGCACCTGGAGGGTAAACTCGCCCGCTGGCTGATGCGATTGGAGGAGTTCCGTTTTGAAATTCGGCACATGAAAGGAAAGGACCTGACCAACGCCGACGCTCTGTCCCGCCGTCCCTCTCGCCCCTGCTCACCGGACTGTAGGAAGTGTGAACGTACGGAGCAACGCGATCTTGGCGTTGACGACAACATCAATTTTGATGTGCGTGCGTTTCACATTGTGTGCGAGGAGTGGACCGACAGGGCCGTGTCCTCTGATCAGGCAGACGATCCTGACATTGGACCGATTTTTGCTGCAGTCCAGGCTGGACGGAGGCCTAAGCTCAAGGAGATTGTTGGTTTTGGGCCCGTCACACGCAGCCTCTGGATGCAGTTCAAGTCTCTGTTTCTGGACAAAGGAGTTCTCAAACGAAGGTTAGAGCACAAGACGCTGGACCCTCGGTTGGTTATCAAACAAACCGTAGTGCCAAGGGCTCGTGTTGACAAGCTCGTGGCTCAGTATCACGCTGGGCTAAGCTCAGGTTCACACTTTGGCATCGCCAAGTGCTGCAGTTTGCTCAGAAAGCGTTTTTACTGGCCCGGGATGTTCCTTGACGTTTGTCGTGTTGTTGCCGCCTGCCTAGTGTGTGGCAGAGGGAAGGGACCGACACGTCGCACGAAGGCGCCCATGCACGTGTACCGAGAGGGAATGCTCTTTGGTCGCTACCACATCGACTTCCTGGGCCCGCTGGACCGATCAGAGCCCGACGGCTATCGCTATGTCCTAGTGGTGGTCGAGGCATTCAGTGCGTGGCCGGAAGCACTTCCGTTGCGCACAAAGGAAGCTTCGGAAGTGGCGAGTGCTCTCGTCACACAAGTGTTTAGCCGGCTGGGAGCCCCGCTTTCACTTGTTAGTGAAAGACACAACCTTCGAGTCGCATCTGTTTAAAGAAGTGATGGCAATCTACAAAGTGCGCAAGGCACACACTTCTGTAGGCCACCCTTCCGCAAATGGCAAGGTCGAGAATTACATTCGCAGCCTCACTCGACAGATCAGATCGATCGCCGAGGGAGAGCCCAAGCGATGGCCCGACTTGTTGCCTCACATTTTGCACTCGTACAGAGCGTCCGAAAACTCCGTCACGGGTTTCTCTCCGTATGAGGTCTTGTTCGGCTACCCCATGCGTGTGCCTCTCGACCTGGTCCACGGTGTGCCCCCGACGGGCCGCCGCGAGGCGACAGGAGAACGGTGGTACCCAGCTGCTCTGCGAGCGCGGCTGGACAAAATTCACCGGCTGGTCCGAGAGAACACCCAGGCCGCAGCGGTTCGCATGAAGCATCACTATGACAAGCATTCCACCATAGTGTACTTCACTCCAGGTGACTTTGTGTTGTTCTCCAACAAGCGTCGAGAAGTTGGCAAGAACCCAAAGCTCTATCCGTACTGGGAAGGTCCCTATGTCATTGTTGACATGCTCAATGACTGCGTTGCGGTGATTGAGCAGGTAGTTCCCCCTGGAGAAAAGCGACGGCCGCAGCGCCACATCACCCATGTGGACAAGTTAGCAGCCATTGGTCCTAGTCAGGTGGACCAAAATGGCCAATGGTGCACTTTCCATGGGCTTTGAAATCTAATCCTGCATGTTCCTGTCCCCTCCAGTCCTCTGTTTCCCATGCCTCTTCCCCGGCCCTCGCGTTCGCGGGAGCGTGCGTCACCGAGTAACCGACGCCGACGGCAGTCCAGCTCTGCCTCTTCCGGCTCACCGCGCCGTAGCGTTCATCGCCGTCTCGGCGTGCGCGAGCGGCCCGTGTCGGCTGAGAGGCAGCTGACGTACCGTCAGCGGAGGCGCCAGCGCAACAAGCAGCGGAGACGCCAGGATGTCCAGGCGCAACCCCAGGCGCAGCCCCAGGCGCAGCCCCAGGCCAAGGTGCGCAAGGCGCAGACCAAGGCCAAACCCAAGGCGCAGCCTAAGGCCCGCGCAAAAGTGCGGTCTGATGCGCAACGGCAGCGCAAGCGCCGCCGCCGTCAGCAGCAGCAGGCTCGGCAGCAGCCACAGCCGCAGCAGCAACCGCTGCAGCAGCCTGCCTGGTCCCCACTGGAGATGCTGTGCCAGCTGCAGCAGAAGCAGCAGCGGCAATGGAGCCGGCTGCTGGAGACGCAGCAGCTCCAGGACCAGCTGCAACAGCAGCTGCTGGGCGCACCCGTGCCGATGGCGCCCCAGAGGATGCCAGCGCTGCAGGTGCCGCCCCCGACCGTGCCACCCCCGCAGATGATGCTGCCGCCATCTGGTTGGCAGGTGCAGCCGGTGGCCCCGCAGTATGGGTATGGGTACCCGCACGGGTGGCGTTCAAGTTGAACATTTTAGTTTTGAACTTTTCATTCTTTTGAATGATTTAGTATTTTGGGTGTTTTGATTACCCCTCAAGTTCCCAAACTTTTTAATTAAAGTTTTATGTGATGTTCTCTATGCGCTGTTTGTTATTTTTCACCCACACTTTACCCTGGGCTCAACTCCGCGTCGCACGGAGAGGGAAAGGAAGTGTGCGTTGAGAACGAGCAGCCCGCTACGAGGTGCGTGAGGCACTCGTTGGCGCTGAGAGCATCCGAACGAGAACATCGGAACGAGATCTGCTCGGCAGTTGCAGTTTCTGGAGCTGATCATCAACATTGCCAGGGGAGTAATTTTCGGAATGACAGATTTCAGTTAATCTGTCTGACCTTGTCTTTAGCAATGTTGCAGTTCGTCTCGTGCACAATGGAGGCCCACTGGCGGTGCTCTAGATCTGGATTGGCTTCGTATGGACCGTAGTGTCCGCCAAATCTAACGCAGTTGTCTTGCAGGACTACCATCTTGTTCTGGGACAAGTGACTTTCCGATTGCATGTGCGTGTTTCAGCCTCCCTGTCCCGATCCTGGTCCTGCGTCATCCCTGCCCCGTTCCAGTCCTGATCCCGTCCCCTGCCATGGGCTTGGCCAGCTCCAACACCATCATGGTGACGGGTAGCGCATCAAGAAGGAGATCCGGCCCTGAATGGAGAGGTTTCCGCCTCCCGCGCTATCGTCCTGGGGGTGACACTTCAAGAAGGAGATCCCGGCCCTGAATGGAGAGGTACCCGCCTCCCAGTGTCGCCACCAGTCGAGTCATCTCAAGACGGCCTTTGATTTTTGGGATGAATGCCTGGGTCGGTTTAAACCACTCACAAAGTGGATTGTTCCCGTACTCCTTGGGCCGAATGGGGGTGTTCATCCAAGGGATCCAAAGTTTCTTTTCTTTTCTTTTCCCTTTTTGTTTTTTTTCTCAAGACTGTTTGGGTCGCTTTGCTTTAGGGGTGGTCTCAGCCTCTCAAAGAAAGAGAGGGGTAGTTGTAGTGTTCTAGAGTCAAGCGAGCTAGCCTCGCACCTAAACCATGCGCGACCCAGCGCCTTTCTACAATCGCCCCAAACAGTCTAGCGCGCCGGGCGCTAGCCAACAGTGGCCTGCCCGGGCAGTCACCAGCGGACCGCGCTACGAGTAGCATCCTCCTGTACCGTCCCTGGTTTGGCTATTAAAGTCCTTTTGATCCCAGCAGCCCTTGTGTCTCCTTTCCAGTCCAGAACCGTAACTTTACAATATGTACCCCCTTACCGGGGGTACATGTTTCCTAGGAGTCCTTTACCCCCGGTAAGTAAACACTAGGAACCTATTACCCCCCCGGTAATCCTCCACTGACGGCCAGTGGAGGATTACCGGGGGGTAAAAAAACACTAGGAATTTTATACCCCCTCCGGAAGACGCCGGGGGGTACAGTACTCCTAGGAACCTATTACCCCCGGTAATCCTCCACTGACGGCCAGTGGAGGATTACCGGGGGTAAAAAAACACTAGGAATTTTTTACCCCCTCCAGGAGACGCCGGGGGGGTACAGTACTCCTAGGAACCAATTACCCCCCGGTAATCCTGCACTGACGGCCAGTGGAGGATTACCGGGGGTAAAAAAACACTAGGAATTTTATACCCCCCCCCCCCCGGGAGACGCCGGAGGGGGGTACATTACTCCTAGGAACCAATTACCCCCTGGTAATTCTGCACTGACGGCCAGTGGAGGATTACCGGGGGGGGTAAAAAAACACTAGGAATTTTTTACCGCCCTCCGGGAGACGCCAGGGGGGTACAGTACTCCTAGGAACCTATTACCCCTTCCCCCCTCCCCTCCCGGTAATTCACCACTGCCGGTCTTTAGAGGATTACCGGGGGGTAAAAAACCACTAGGAATTTATTACCCCCCTCCGGGAGAGGGGGTACAGTACAGTACTCCTAGGAATCGTTTACCCTCTGGTTTAAAACAACGCTGCAGCGTTCTAGAATAGACTCGTTCTTTAAGATTAGAGGGTAAAAAAATGTTTTTGAGCTTTCCATACTTCACGTTTGGTTCTCATGTTTGGAAACAAATTTTGCAACCAGTACTTGTGATTTTGAGTCACATTCTAATTGGATTTAGCCACTGGTCTATTCCTCCAAGTCCTGAAGGGTATGCGAGAAGTGAGCGTTGACTGCGGGCAACGGATGATCCCAAGGCAAACTGCGGTGTCTATAAACTGGTTTTGTTTTTTCGGAAATATGTTGTCACTTTCGAAACAACACCAGTTCCCAACTAAAATGCCACCAAAACAGAATCCTTTCGTTACGTACTTTTCGAAATGAATAGGGGTCTTAACTGAAAGGGCGAGTGCAATACTCGTTCTTATTTGCTTCTATGCCATAGTAGTAGTAGAGGAAGCAAAGAACGAGTGTAAACGGTCGCCGTCACTGGTGTGAATGCTATCAGGAAAAGCTATCAGAGTTTTGCTATCTGACCTGAGCTATCAGAATATCTCTGATTTCTGATAAATTTTCGCGCACCTCTGATAGCGAATTTCTTATGAAAGCAGTATGCTTCTGATAGCATTGTGATAGTTCAAAACATTCTCAGAGCATCATTGACACGTTCACTTAGGGGTCGTGCTAAAATCATCACAGGAACTGAAAACCGAGTCTCATCCAAATTTGCAGTCAGATTTGAGCTAGTGCGCACCTCTCGAGATGCAAGAAAAATTTGTCGGTTTTAGATAAAATTAAAATGTCTCCAGTAAATTGGCACACTGATGTCGCATACCAAATTTCAACCAGAAATTCAAAAATGTTTCGGTTTCGTTGCCCTTTCGAAGTCAAAGTTTTCAGAAAATCCTGATAGCGTTGTCTCTGAAAGCAGACTTCTGATAGCTTACGCTGAAAGCAAACTGCTCTCAGGCTATCAGGAGAGCTATCAGCATAAGCTATCAGAGATCAGAATAGCTTTCAAAAAATGCTTTCTGAAACTCAGAAAAGCTATCAGACTATCAGGAAAGCAATCATGTAATCAAACAAGCTGGCCCGTCCCTCCGTCAAACCTCGGTGCCAGTTCCGCTGCGCTCCACCGGCACCTCGGTTCGACAGGGGGACCTGGCCAGCTTGGCCTGCCGGCGGCGTTTGCGGGGGCCTTCGGCCCCCGCCTCAAGTCTCCCTGTAAGATCCCGACAGCAGATGTATTCGCGTTACGATTAAAATCGTTAACCTGAGCCCGTCCCGTGTGACTGTGCGGCCTCTCCCTCTGCGGCGGCGGCCAACCCTAACCTCACAAAACAGCAACAGAAATATTTTCATTACTCAAAAATGCGATACAAATCGAAAATTGTTGCCACCGCACGTGATTCCACGTTAAAAAATTCCAGCGCTTACAGCACTGAGTCGCCCTCGTTAACGGAACGATGAGTGTTGATAATAAATTATTTCTCACAGCTTGGAAATTTAAGTTTAGAAAAACATAGAAGAAAAGCGTAAAGGTGTATCATTCGAACCGGTGACCCGCCGCACGCTGAACCGGCCCATTAGACCGCGCGGCCAAGCTGACATTGTTTACGAGGTTTCGTGTGGCCGACCATCACAAGCTGATCACAAGCCACTGCCGGGGTGCGGTGCGCCAACCAAAGCGCAGAGCGATGCGAATATGCAGCCATGTTGGCGACAATAGGCCTCCTCATTGAACTAGGGACGATTCTAAAATCAATCGGAAATGATATGATCACACACCCAATTCTGGACTGTAGGAGATTGGTTAAGTCTGCTTCTGTTATATAAACTGGAATTCTTTTTAAAAGTATATTGGTACAATTGTTTTAGATTCTCCGCCCCATACGTGCGATGCCAATGAGTCATTTTGAAACAAGAAGCAGCAATGTTGAGATGTTGTACGTTGTGTTAATCTGCAGTATTACCACGGGTTCAATTTTATTCTATGATAAGTAAGATGTAAAATATAATGTGGGAACAACGATGTTTGATATTTTTTAAATGAAAATAAATTTTGAAAGTTGGCACAACCGCAGCATAGCTCCGCCCATTCTTGTGGTGCCATCTAGCGCTCTGGCAGGGAACTCCAACGGGGGCAACAAGAGTTACCTTTAGCAACGACACTTGCTGTGAAGGAGAGGAATAAAAAGTAGAATAGTCGATGCAGAGAGCACCTCGCTACGCTCGGGCTCAAAAAGGAGTTGATCCTCAAAATTTGAAGTTTTTCTATGAACGATAAGTCGGCGTACACACGTCCGAACGAACAGGACGCATCAGACTATAAGCCCGGCTCCTGCCGTTTCTAAAGAAACGTTTCGGGACGGGCTAAAAAGCTATCAGGTTATCAGAAGTCCCATCAGAAATCTCTGATAGCATTTCTGATTTCTTTATAGAATTTACACCAGTGTGGGGCTGAGGAAGTACACCTGATCAAACATTCCTACAAGTATTTAAGAACTCCCTACCCTCAGTAACATGTTCTCAGGGCTCCTTACCTACGCTAGTACTTCTTTGTCGCAGTGGAACTCAACACCTCCGTATGACTGCAACTCACGAAATGCAAACGCAGCGACCGCATCTTTTGAGACATTATAATATTGAGTTTAGTGAAACCTCAGTAACCAGGCCATTTTATTTAGTTTTACTTTTATTACTCCAACACAATTATTACAATGACAATTATTGTGAAAAAACTACAAGATGGCACCGTACGTCAGTGTTCGGAGGGACCACCGGCACGTCCACTGAGAGATCATCGTAACAATGCCACTGATTTTGGCGTCTAGCGTAGGCCACATAGTGACCTACAGCCTGAGCCCTCCTAGACCCACGGAAAGCCACGACACCACGCATATGGTAAGTGATATGACTGAAAATGAATGAAAGGGGAAGGTCACACAGCCTTAGCTGACACTCAATTAGTTTGTCAGGGTTCTCCTGTCCAATTTCAACCAAAATGTGGGCACAAGTAACCCTTCTGTTCATTACTACATCTCCAGGGCAAATCCGGACACCGCGCTGGTTGCACTGACTTCTCACTGCTAACTGGAGCTCCTTTACGACCGCCTCTGACAGCTCGCCGAGTCCATTCTTAGGGAAAGCAACGTAGAGTATGTTCAGCGCGGACTCTCGTAAGGGATTTGGACAGACAGGAGAATTGCATCGTCGCACTTCTGTTGCCGACGGACAGGCGGACAGAAGCAGATCTACTACTTTGGAAATGTTGCTCACACAGTCAACAAATTCCACTGTTTTCCCCCGACCGCGAGCCCTCTTTGTCGTACAGGGGAACAAATCTTTCAGAATGTCTGTCCTCGCTCTACAGATCTGATCTCCAGCAGTAGTAGTGTTAACAAGCAATCCGAGGAGCTCGTTCAGCGGGGAATTGTTTTCAGACCACTGACGGTACCCGGGGCTGTCCACGTAGGCAACTGCAAGCACCTGCGTCAAGGCGCACACGTGTTAAGAAGGCGAAACACGCGTCCGTCGTCCATAGTGACATCGTTGGATTTCAACCCGTTCTGCATAAGAACGACGGGTTGGGTGATCTCGTCAACACGGCAAGAGCAAGCAAGGCAAACTCTCTCCTGCCCGGCGCAGGAACCTGGGGCAGGAACGAAGCAGCGTGGTACGGGATGCACGGCCTTGCAGCATCGAGTACACTGAGCTGGAGCGTGTCCTTCCCCGCAAGCGACGCAGCTGCTTGCAACCGGCGGCTTCGAAGCGTCGGGTTTTGGTGACTGGGACCCTGCGAAAAATTGAATTACTGCTGATTACATCACCACCTATGCTAAACAATATTAGTGTGCTACGCCACAGAAAAGAGCGGCTTCGAAGCGAATTAATTTCCGCCTGCGAAACTTCAAGGCACCGCGTATTGATTCGCACTTCAAAACATGTGATTCACACGATATGTTGTGTATAAATATATTAAGCGCCTAAATTAGGGAGTGCGCCTGCACTCGAATGCAATGCAATACGGATCATACAAATGTTTTCTCATCTGTAATATATCGTTAAAAACGTTAGCTTACGGATGAAAAAGCATCCGTATTATAAACTTAAACACCCGTACAGACATCCGTACTGCGACTGCACTAAATCGAACGTGTAAAAGTGACTGTAATTTTCTTTCTAGTACGACGGTATGCTTACCAGTATCTCCAGTAGATGAGAAGCAAGCAAGGCAAACTCTCTCCTGCTCGGCACAGGAGCCTGGGGCAGGAACGGAGCAGCGTGGTACGGGATGCACGGCCTTGCAGCATCGAGTACACTGAGCTGGAGCGTGTCCTTCCCCGCAAGCGACGCAGCTGCTTGCAACCGGCGGCTTCGAAGCGTCGGGTTTTGGTGACTGGGACCCTGCGAAAAATTGAATTACTGCTGATTACATCACCACCTATGCTAAACAATATTAGTGTGCTACGCCACAGAAAAGAGCGGCTTCGAAGCGAATTAATTTCCGCCTGCGAAACTTCAAGGCACCGCGTATTGATTCGCACTTCAAAACATGTGATTCACACGATATGTTGTGTATAAATATATTAAGCGCCTAAATTAGGGAGTGCGCCTGCACTCGAATGCAATGCAATACGGATCATACAAATGTTTTCTCATCTGTAATATATCGTTAAAAACGTTAGCTTACGGATGAAAAAGCATCCGTATTATAAACTTAAACACCCGTACAGACATCCGTACTGCGACTGCACTAAATCGAACGTGTAAAAGTGACTGTAATTTTCTTTCTAGTACGACGGTATGCTTACCAGTATCTCCAGTAGATGAGAAGCAAGCAAGGCAAACTCTCTCCTGCTCGGCACAGGAGCCTGGGGCAGGAACGGAGCAGCGTGGTACGGGATGCACGGCCTTGCAGCATCGAGTACACTGAGCTGGAGCGTGTCCTTCCCCGCAAGCGACGCAGCTGCTTGCAACCGGCGGCTTCGAAGCGTCGGGTTTTGGTGACTGGGACCCTGCGAAAAATTGAATTACTGCTGATTACATCACCACCTATGCTAAACAATATTAGTGTGCTACGCCACAGAAAAGAGCGGCTTCGAAGCGAATTAATTTCCGCCTGCGAAACTTCAAGGCACCGCGTATTGATTCGCACTTCAAAACATGTGATTCACACGATATGTTGTGTATAAATATATTAAGCGCCTAAATTAGGGAGTGCGCCTGCACTCGAATGCAATGCAATACGGATCATACAAATGTTTTCTCATCTGTAATATATCGTTAAAAACGTTAGCTTACGGATGAAAAAGCATCCGTATTATAAACTTAAACACCCGTACAGACATCCGTACTGCGACTGCACTAAATCGAACGTGTAAAAGTGACTGTAATTTTCAAACCCCTCTATAACGCCATCCCGATGATAATAATAATAATAATAATAATAACTGACTCATTTAAAGTTTTGGGTAGAACGGACCCAGATACGATTTTTTTCATGAGAATGGACCCCCTCTTAAATGACCCCAAAGCCCCGGGAAAAGTGCCAAAAATGACCCCAGGTGCTGCTGCAGGTGCCGGTGGGCAAAACGTAGCCTTCTTTGACAGGAAGTGGAACGGGACGGCAAACTGCCTGAGGATGCGGTATTTCGAACTTGAACATGAGAACCAACCCCTACTAAACTTAAACCAGAACCTCTGTTACGATGCCAAAATCGACCCCAGGTGCTGCTGCAGGTGCCAGTGGGCACAACAGGGCCTTCTTGGCCAGGAAGTGGAACGGGACGGCAAATTGCCTAAGGGTGCGGTATTTCGAATTTGAACATGAGAACCGACCCCTACTAAACTTAAACCAGGACCTCCGTTACAATGTCAAAAATGACCCCAGGTGCTGCAGCAGGTGCCGGTTGGCAAAACGTGGCCTTCTTTGCCAGGAAGTGGAACGGGACGGCAAACTGCCTGAGGATGCGGTATTTCGAACTTGAACATGAGAACCAACCCCTACTAAACTTAAACCAGGACCTCTGTTACGATGCCAAAATCGACCCCAGGTGCTGCTGCAGGTGCCAGTGGGCACAACAGGGCCTTCTTGGCCAGGAAGTGGAACGGGACGGCAAATTGCCTAAGGGTGCGGTATTTCGAATTTGAACATGAGAACCGACCCCTACTAAACTTAAACCAGGACCTCCGTTACAATGCCAAAAATGACCCCAGGTGCTGCAGCAGGTGCCGGTTGGCAAAACGTGGCCTTCTTTGCCAGGAAGTGGAACGGGACGGCAAACTGCCTGAGGGTGCGGTATTTCGAACTTGAACATGAGAACCAACTCTACTAAACATAAACCAGGACCTCTGTTACGATGCCAAAATCGACCCCAGGTGCTGCTGCAGGTGCCAGTGGGCACAACAGGGCCTTCTTGGCCAGGAAGTGGAACGGGACGGCAAAATGCCTAAGGGTGCGGTATGTCGAATTTGAACATGAGAACCGCCCCCTACTAAACTTAAACCCGTTACGATGCCAAAATCGACCCCAGGTGATGCTGCAAGTGCCGGTGGGCTTAACAGGGCCTTCTTGGCCAGGAAGTGGAACGGGACGGCAAACTGCCTGAGGGTGCGGTATTTCGAACTTGAACATGACAACCAACCCCTACTAAACTTAAACCAAGACCTCCGTTACGATGCCAAAATCGACCCCAGGTGCTGCTGCAGGAGCCAGTGGGCACAACAGGGCCTTCTTGGCCAGGAAGTGGAACGGGACGGCAAACTGTCTGAGGGTGCGGTATTTCGAACTTGAACATGAGAACCGACCTCTACTAAATTTAAAACAGGACTTCCGTTACGACGCTAAAATCGACCTTAGGTGCTGCTGCAGGTGCTGGTGAGCAAAACAGGGCCTTCATGGACAGGAAGTGGAACGGGACGGAAAACTGCCTGAAGGTATACTATTTCAAACTTGGGCATAGGAACCAACACTACCTTAAATGACCCTAGGAACCTGGTAAAAATGCTGGAAACGACCCCAGGTGCTGCTGCAGGTGCTGGTAGGTCAATCAGTGCCTTCTTAAGTAGGAAGTGAAACGGGAGGGCAAACTGCTAAAATGTGCGGAATTTTAGACTTGAACATATGAACCGAGCCCTGCTCAAACAACCCAATGACCTAAGTTATAGTGTCAAAATCAACCCGAAGTGCTGCTGCAGGTGCCAGTGGGCAAACCATGGCCTTCTTAGACAGTGACTAGAACGGGATGGTTCCTGCTAAGATGTGCAGTATTTCAAACTTGAACATGAGAACCGACCCTGCTAAAACAATCCCAGAAACCTAGTCGACCTTCGGTGCTGTTGCAGGTGCCGGTGGGCAAAACAGGCCCGTCTTGGGCTCGAACTAGAACGGGACCAACTGGTGAGAGATACGTACTTCTTTAACAGAATGAATCCCGTTAACAACGGGTCCAGGAACGCGGAGACAATGCCAAAATCGAATGCACGTGCTGCTGCAGGTGACGGTGGGCACAACAGTTTTTTTTTCGTTCCTTGCCCTACCACTGGACTGCTTGAAATCATAAAACCTACCAAATATGGTACCAAAGGGAGATACAGCAGGGCGCAGCCCTGCACGGGGGTCTGGGGGCGGAGCCCCCAGCGAGCAAAGCGAGTCTTTCTAGTACGACGGTATGCTTACCAGTATCTCCAGTAGATGAGAAGCAAGCAAGGCAAACTCTCTCCTGCTCGGCACAGGAGCCTGGGGCAGGAACGGAGCAGCGTGGTACGGGATGCACGGCCTTGCAGCATCGAGTACACTGAGCTGGAGCGTGTCCTTCCCCGCAAGCGACGCAGCTGCTTGCAACCGGCGGCTTCGAAGCGTCGGGTTTTGGTGACTGGGACCCTGCGAAAAATTGAATTACTGCTGATTACATCACCACCTATGCTAAACAATATTAGTGTGCTACGCCACAGAAAAGAGCGGCTTCGAAGCGAATTAATTTCCGCCTGCGAAACTTCAAGGCACCGCGTATTGATTCGCACTTCAAAACATGTGATTCACACGATATGTTGTGTATAAATATATTAAGCGCCTAAATTAGGGAGTGCGCCTGCACTCGAATGCAATGCAATACGGATCATTTAAGGGCGGGTACAAATGTTTTCTTATCTGTACCATATCGTTAAAAACGTTTGTAGCAGTAGTGAAAAAGCATCTGCATTATAAACCGAACCACCCGTACAAACGTCCGTACTGCGACTGCACAAAATCAACCGTAAATGTCTATTTCTTTAATCACGTCGATATGCTTACCAGCATCTCCAGTAGGAGAGCAGCAAGCAAGGCACACTCTCTCCTGCCCGTGGCCTTCTACCGAATCTGGTGCGGGAACGGAACAGCCAGGAAGGGCATGCACCACATTGTTGCAATGACTGCACTTATGAACATCGTCTGTTGCGACCTCAAGTGAGCAAGAACCGCACTCCATTTTATTGCCTGGAACACAATGAGCAGACCTGTCAATATTTTAAAGGGCACGCAGAAAAATGATTAGTTGTCACAACGAATTAGTTCGTAGATTTTGACCCAAGCACCATATTTAGTTGTGAGAAATAAGATTTCGTTGGGACAACTGAAAGGCAGTTGGATCAGAAAAATGTGAAAAAAAAAATTGCTTTTCGCTGACGCCACTGACTTTCAGTTGTCCCAACGAAATCTTAGTTCTCACAACTAAATATGGTGCTTGGGTCAAAATCTACGAACTAATTAGTTGTGACAACTAATCATTTTTCTGCGTGTGGAACAACACGCACTGTAACAACGTAAATAACACGTCCTACCTTTTCCTGGATCAGTTTTAAAAGGATAGAGCCGTTTGATGGGCATCACAGTTCTCAAAACAAGCCCTTTCATGTTTTGAAGCACTGCTCCCTTATTCGGCTTTAGTTCAACAATCGTGTATGGACCACTCCTCGGTAGTTCGGACATCTTACCGCCCTTTCTTTCAGCGCGTCGGGTATTAATGAGCAGAACCAGTTGTCCGACGTAAAAATCATTCCCTGTGAAGTGCTTCTTATTGTACTGAGCTTTCTGGTCCCCTTGGGCCTTAGAGATATTGTCCATTACTGCATCTTCAACTACAGATTTTAGCTTCAAACACCCTTTTAGCACCTCGTTGAAGTTTTCCATGTCAAATAAATCTTCATCACTCGCCAGCTCATCTACTTCTAAATGTTTTCCATCCATATCTTCAGTATCCTCCGACTCGTCAACCTTGATATCGGTAGGTAGTAGGGGAAGTCTTTGGTACATAATATAAAAAGGGGAGAACTTCGTAGACCTCTGAACAACAACTCTGTATGCAAAGAGAACTCCAGCAATTACGAGAGGCCAACTATCAGTGTCCTCACCAATTGCCTTGAGGATAGCATTCTTGAGTGTGGCATTTAACCTTTCGACCATTCCGTTTGCCTGAGGGTGGTATGGGCGGTGCTTCGTTCCAGTTAGACGAAACAACTCATTTACGACTTCATTATTAAATTCTTTACCTTGATCAGAAATAATGGTTTCGACACACCCATGTCGACATATGATATCCTCGAACAGGAACTTTGCCACTTCGGCAGCAGATTTGTCGGGGATAGCTCTCGCTTCAGCCCACTTGGAAAAGTAATCTACAGCAACAACTAAATATTTCTTTCCGTCTGCTGCAGGTAACTGACATAAGTCGATTCCAATCTGAGCCATCGGTCTCTTTGGAACTCCGACTGGGTGAAGCATGTCGCGTACTTTTAAAACAGCTGGATTGACCTTTTGACAGACTTCACAAAATTGGCAGTAATTGTAGACCTCATCGTACATACCGGGCCAGAAATACCTTTCCCTCAGCAACTGATAACAGCGATCTCTACCTCTGTGAGCAGAGAGAGACGCAGCTTCTTTGCTACAATCTGACCCTTCATGTATCTGTTTGATCAATTCAGCTCTTGCCTTCATACTGCTTACCACATTTCGCCTTGTCGGTAAATCTTTCTGGGCATGTATTTCTCGATTTTCCTGCTTGGACCCAACATAATAGAGATTGCCTTGCTCAAGAATGAATGGTTTGCACTGCCGTCTAAAGTTTGCTTTCTTATTTTTAGTATTCACGGCAGGTGGATAACCATGACCACATAAATAGCGTTTCACATCCGTCATGAATATTCGTCTGTTTGATTTATCTGTAATGCGAAAGCAAGCTAAATTAACACTCGTTTCCAAACGTCAAGAGAAGACTGGAGGAGCGGAGGACCCCCCCCCCCCCCAAGAGTGTTTAAAATGAATTAAATTCTACTGACTCGACCGAATTCGGACACTTGCTAGTCTGCAATGACCGTATGCAAAATTTGAGTGCGATCGGACAACGTTTGCACGGTGCTCAAGACGATTGAAGAATTTGGCCGCCTGACAGATGTGCCCATCGGGGCTGCCTTGGCGGCATTCTCGTGCCTTTGAATGTGATCACAGAAGAGTTAATCTGCACACGAGCGTCCATGAGGTTATTCTGCGCCTACTGATGTGGAGATACCAGTGACCCCGCTGCCCACCTCCGCTCTATTGCCACAAATGTTAGTAATTTGTAATTCTCGCGTTTTCGGATACTTTGAATTTCAGTCACTCATTGTAACTGTGCGGATTATGTAGGCTATTCGACGAAGAGCTGGCCGAGCCACTCCAAGCACTAAGCACACTCGCCTTAGATAGTGAAAATCGGAAAAATTATCTCGAGACTGCTTGTACGCCTGGAGGGTAGGCAGGATCTCGACACACACGTCAGACTGCTGTCTGCCCTCCAGGCGCTAGACAGCGTTTTTTCCCTTTTTCAGATAAAACTAAGTGTGCTTAATGCAGGCAGAGCTCAAACGGCATCCTAATGGGCTCTCCCAGATTAGCAACAAAGCAAAACATTCAAAGCAATGTTTCAAATTCTGAAAACTTTAAAATAAGAAATCTCGAACAATTTTGGGCTGTAAACGGTGGATGAGTCGACGGGTTGCCTTCTTTTCCATCTAAAAGCGTAATACAGGATACCCCTAAGAACTCACACACCGGGTATCATTGATCTGCGACCAGGTGCGGTCACAAAGAAGAACCGTTAAGTAGCGTCAAAGTGCTCACATTAAACATATGGCACAGAAACATCGAGCGACTTGAGCACCGGCTAAACGTCGTCCGACCACGCTCAAATTGTACACACGTTCATTCTAGACTAAGGCACACCTCAATGCGGTCGCACAATATTGCGCGTAGCTCATGGAAATTTTTAGACATGCGTAGCTACGCATAGACACATAGTACCTAAGTAACGGACAAAATTGTCCATAGCTACGCACTATTAAGTACGTCACTTAGTACGTCAAGAACTTTGTTGTTTGTGCGTAACTGCGTATGTTTAAAAACTTCCATAGGCTACGCAGAGAGCGTAACTTCACATAATATCGACCAAAAGAGAAATTTGTACCGAATTACGCACAAAATTGCGCGTAAGTGCATAAAACCTTGTGCGTTAGGCTTGCGCACAAACGGATTGTTACGTACAGATAAAAAGTCAATCAGCATTTTGTGTGAACACGTCGAAATCCATTCTTGCTATTTGAAATACGTCAACAACATGTACGCACATCCGAGCGCTACACAACATCCCAAACGCACACACCCAAGGAATTCTGTTCTTGATCCCGGTAGGCAAGAGCATTTGCATTGAATATAGTAAAAAGTGCTTGGTCCAAGTGCATTTCACCAGACTCAATGCAAATGGTCTTGCCTTTATACGGGATCAAGAACACAATTTTCTGGGTGCATTCCATTACGCAGGGTAACTTTAGTTGCGCATCTGTCTCAGAGCGGTCGCGAAATCAGTTTTTTCGATTTTTTCCCCACTTAGAAGGGCGGACGCGCAACAAGAAATGAAAGTGAGGCACGCGGGCCATAATTTAGAGAGGGGGGGGGGGGGGAAGAAATGGTGGACTGGAATTTATAAGGTAATCCAGTGGCGCCCACACTAATTTTGGAAGGGGGCGCGAGCGCTTTTCGGAGACACCCACCCACCCCGACAACCCCCCCCCCCCCTTTCCCCTACTTTTTTTTGTTGCAAAATCACAACCCATATTTTTTTTTTGATCGTCCGAACACAAATATTTAGCCGCCTCGGCTGTGTCGTACACAACTACGAAGAGTGAACAAGGACCACGAGGTAATTGGTAATTGAAGTAATTGAACTACGAATTACATGTGTGATAGGTATTTACTTGCTTTTTTCTGCTTTCAGGGGATGCCAACTTCGAGCAACGGACGGTACAACTTAACAGCATACAATACTACAACATTTGACAATTAGTAGGTAAGGTAAAAATTATTTTGAGAATTATTAGATTTCTTATGTATGTTGCTGGTGCAGCTAGTTACTAAATACATTTGTGTTCCAACAGGAACAGGCTCATCGACTGGCGGTGGTGGCACTTCAGATTTCAGCAGTGAGTACATACGTCCATAACAGCTGAGATGAAAACAGCAATTTTGTTGCTTTATATGTACGTTGTACATACAATACTTCCCGATACAAAAGTATTTCTTACAAAACTGCATACATTAAAAAAACGTTAAAAAACATTTATAAAATTGTTTAACATGTGTATATAATTTGAAACAATAAAATTAAATGTAAATGCACATCGTTTGCCTTTTAGGCTTTCCCCTCTACACTTTAGGCATAGCGACCCTCCTGTAATTAAGTGAATTCAATAGCAAATCACTGTTTTTTGCAAACACACTAGTGGCCTTTTCAATATCAATAGGAATATCCCACTCCATGGAGATGATCATGAGGCTTTCTAGGCGTCCATCCCCCATAGTCGTCCGTAACTTTGTTTTTATTAAGTTAAGCTTGGAAAAGGCTCTCTCTGGTGTGGTACTAGACACAGGCAAAGTAACACAAATGGTCAAGGCAGTGGAAAGAACTGGAAATGCTTCATGCAGGTTGCTTAGACAAAATACTTTAAAGATATGCAACAGGCTTCCACTGTTCTTGAACTGCTTTGAGGTATTGGCGTTCTTGCACTCATCTTCGGTATCTGTTGACTCAGAATCGGCATTATAATCTTCCCCTTCGCTGTCGGAGGACGAGTGGGAGCGGAGGTTGTGCAGCTGTGATGGAAGAGTTACGGTTTTCTCAAATTCAAAGTATGACTTGCAAAATAATTTGTACTCTTGAAGAAGCTTAGTTCTGTCAAGGAAATTTCCGTAGACCTTGCACAGCTCATCAAAAGCATCGTTCGGAATGCGGTCGGGGTCAACTCTTACTTCTACCATGCGCCTCCTTGACAATAAAGAAAGATCTCTCATGATTTCAAGCGAAGAGTCGTTAAAGTAAACATCCAGTTGAGTAGATATGACGTCTAGAGTGGGCAAAAAGCATTCAATTCTAAATTTATCGTAGGGGTCTTCGATAGGCTCGTCTGATGCTTTTTCCCCGTCATGCTTTCGCTTTCGGCGAAGCCTTCTCACTGGTAGAGGTGACAGTTCATAGCCGCCGCGTTCATGTTGGTCAGCAAATTTTCCAACCTCCTCTATGTAGGTAGCCCAAGAATTGTCAGAATTAAGCCGCCAATCAGCAAATTCTTTCTTTACTCTGCGTACTTCGTTGGATGCGCCCAACAAATCTATATCCCTTTTCTGGAAGTACAGGTTCACGGGCTCTAGAATCTTGAAAACGTCACGGAATATGAGGGCCTGTAAAATGAATTTTTCTGAAAAATAAAATTCATAAAGGCCGCTAGCAGTCGCCTTCCCTGCACTATCAGCGGCGCCCTCCACGTCACGAAGATGAGCAAGTGTGTCCAGCAAAGCATCGTAAGTTTTCCACACGGTGTCCAGTGCAGATGAATGGGAAAACCAACGTGTAGTGCGACATCTCTTCAGACGTTTCACTGGCTGTCCAGCATATAGTTTTCTTTGGAAATCTTCAAAAAGAGCAACTCTAGATTTGGCGTTTCCAACAAAATCATAGACTTTTTCGAGATTTCCAAAGAGTTCTTTAACCTGCGTGCCTGTCTCAACGCCTTGCGACACGACCAAGTTCAGACGGTGAGCATGGCACCATATATATAGTGCAGCTGGATTTACTTCCCGCACCCGGGTCTGAAGGCCCTTCTCGTCACCCCTCATGTTCAAAGCGCCGTCGTATGCTTGGCCAACAAGATAACGACGCCAGTCTAGATCCAGAGCTTCGCAAAGGTCAACGAACTCTTTGAAGAGTTGAGCGCCCGTACTTGACGGAGTAGACCGCACGCCAAGCAACCTTTCATTCACATCCCCTGTCAATTTGTTGGCGTACCGTACCGTAAACGCAAGCTGCTCATGTTTACTTTTGTCAAAAGCGCCGTCCATCTGAACGCTAAAAAACACTGCGTCCCGAATTTCATCCTTAATATCTGCCGTAATGCAGTTCGCTAATGCATCCATCATTTGGTTCTGCCGCCTCCATGAAGTGTAGGTGAACCTATTTTTCTTCTTTGAATGAATGTTTCTTACATAGTTCGCAAGTTCTGGGGAGTATTTGGACAACAATTCAACCAGATCCTTGAAGTTACCTTTCATTCCAGCTCGATCATGATTTTCTCTGTGTCCGCGGAAGGCCAAATTATGACGTGCCAAATACAAGGTTATTTCTAGCAGCTGCTTGACTATTTCCCTATTTGCCGTGACCTCGGCATTTTTTGCAGCATCCAAAGATGGCGCCAGTGAAGCGGTTGACTGACGAGTGATGCGCGCAATGTTAGCGTCGACGTGACTCTTGGACGACTCGTGGTGGAGAATCTTAACAGACCCCTTGGCCCAGTTGCAAAAACCCTTTGATGTCCAAACATCTCTACTGACGTTCGACTTTGATTCAGCCTCCGCCGAATGGACGTCGCGTTTCCCAAAGATAATACATGTAGAACAGAAAGCTTTGTCGTGAGACGGCGAATACTGTAGCCATTCACGACGAACGCGTTGTTTCGATGCATCGACACGGGTATACCATGCATGGGAGAAATGGCGACCTCTCTTGTTCTTTGGAAATTCGCCGGACGGCAATTGATCGGCCAGTGGCTGACAAGGCTCACCATCAACATACTGGTGAACTTCCTCTGGAGTAAACGTGACCTTGTGGCAGTAGAATGCAGGGTCGTTGGGGAAACGAACGCCATCGCAGCCCACGTACTCCGGCCTGGAGGCAGGGGCAGGAGGATCATCGGGGTCAGTCTCCTGTTCGCTCTCGACGTAGCTGGTGTCGCTGCTGACAAGCGTGTCCGCCTCGCTTCCAGGGGCCACAGTGCCGTCCGTGTCCGTCTCATCAGCGCCAGCGCCTGTTAACGTGTAAAAACTCAAGAATGACCAGAATGTAAAATTACTCCGAAAATCACTGTTTTCGAAACTGCAATATCCATCAATACGATTTACGGTAAATTGTTAGTGGCAAGAAATAGTGATACATACATTTCCGATATAACGTAATAGAGATTGTATCACAATATCTTTGTACCAACAGTTTTTCGCAAATCGTTTGACGACAACAGGGCCATTGCGTCTTACGGGGAGCGTTTTGCGTTTCTTTACTTTGCAAAAACTTTTTATATCGCAAGTCATAATGACGATGACTGCAATTTCTAAACAGTAATCCGACCGCACTTGTGTCCAGAATAAACAACCTTAAATGAACTGCCAGCGGGTAGCGTCGAGGAAAATTGTAACCTAGATATTCAAAAATGTACTACACAAACGGCTAGAGTTGCCCCACCCGACCCGACGGTTGTTCTTGTTCTTGTTCGTTTTTACCGCTTACCATTGCTGTCACTTCTGGGTCTGCTACGCGCGGAGCGCGGGGCCTCGGCTCCGGCTCGGCATCGGAGAGCAGAAGCGTTCCATCGGAAACGGATGTTGCCGCATCCGTTTGCTCGTCAAAGTCAACACCAAAACGTCCTTAAATCAGAACAAGAATTGATAAATACAAGTGGTAGACCTGGTGTCTTGTCACTTTCGAGACAAGAAATAGGCATTTCCAGCGAGGCCCGAGAACGGAAAAGGAAGAACAAAAATACTTCCAGAGCAGAAACGGGTGGTATGAGAAATCGCACGGCGAAGAATATCTCTGCCGCGGGTCAGCCACGAGCCGCCTGAATAATTTGGAAGCTTAGCTCGCGCTGCTCATGTTTTCTTGTTCTTCCACTTCCGTTTTCGAGCTTCGTTGGGAAAGGCTAACCAGCCAGAAAATTGCGTTCGGCGTACTGTACATACCGCTAATACTGCCACTAATAGAGGACGAAACAGAAATTGGTGGTGTGACAAGTGTTGTCAGACAGCTGACAACGACCCGTCGTTAAGTTAAAATACATTTTGATAAGTTTGGCTTCGTTTTCGCGAGCCGTGCGCGCGGCCGCAGTGTGTGCGCGCGATGAGAGGGACGGGACAGCGCACAGCGCGGCGCTTCCAGCGGCTGTCCGCCGGTCGGCGGGCCGAGGTCCAGCCGAGGGTCGAGACGAACTTCGGGGGTCTTCGGGTCGCGGCCGAAAGGCCGGGGCCGGGCCGGACAGCGCGCGACAGTCGTGAGGTGAGGGTCGTGAAGGAGGGTACCGGAGTAGGAGTCGAGAAGAAGAGACGTCGACAGGAGAAGTAGAGAAAATGTAAGTGTAATGGCGGCGCTGCCGGCCAAGGCGAAAGGACGGTAGCTGTTGATAAGTCGTATTGTTCTTGAGACTACATTGAATTATAATGAAGTAAACAAACCAACAAGCGTGCTCCCTCACAATTCCTTAAATACCAAACCATTATGAGAAACTAGAGAGTATTATTTGCGGCCGCGCAGCAGACCACTGACTGGACAGGAGTAGGATGCGGTTCGGATAAAGTCAGGAGTGGTACAATGTCCCTTGCTTTCTAGCCGAGCACCCCCAAACCACTCCAACCCTTTACCCCCCAACCGTACCCCTACACAAGAGCAGGTTCCCGATCGAATAGTAGTTGATTATCTTGCTCGCCGCATGGGCTCGGGCAGTTCAAAACCACCTCCAGAAGATTCTCTGGGATCACGTCCCCATAAGTGTCACCTGCGTACAGAAATAAAAACGGCATGTAGGTGCTTTCGTTTCCATAACGACGGCGAAGTACTGTAGCTCATACACTTCTCCACTTACGCAGGAATAGGGTACTTCACTGCACGTTAACCGGAACCTATGGAGAAGACGATAACGATGATAACTGCCAAAACTGTATCTGGTATGAAAAATCACGGCGTTCAACGGCCCATATCGGATACAGTTCTTAGCGTCATGATGCTCTTCTTTGCTTCCGGTTTCGATACAGTGAAATACCCTATTGCGCATCCGCTTTTCCAAAAGTGTGATAGTTACTGCACTTTCGAAAACGCGAAGTCAAGTCACTACACTACACTATTCCAAAAGGTTGCACAACTACAAACTACTATACCTGTTTCTGATGCTGTTGACACCGACACTACTGAAGAGGACGGTGAAGAAAAGGGTTCCCGCGGAAAGGCACTTGACGGCGAGGGTGTAAGCAGCAGTTCCGGTGAATCACACCCCGAACTCCCTGCTCCTGCAAGTCAAGAAAGAGAACATGCTTTACATTAATGTATGCAAACATCATACTGATGAAGGTCACATAGGCTTTTCCGATGAAGCTCTGAAACGGAAGTCGAAACTACAAACTAGAAACCGGATTACCTTTGTAAGTAGGCTAGTGAGTGAAATAGTAAATAGTCTATTACAGAACATCCGATAAAACCCACAAAATAAGGACGAAGGGTTACGCCGGAAGGTTGTTGCTACTGTTATAACCAAGAAGAAGCCTCAGTACTTACCAAGTCTGCCCCTTTTCGGCGACGAAAGCGAAGATTCCGGCCCTGAGTTTTCTGTCCCCGCCGCGGTGGTGGTACTCGTCGCTGCACTCTTAAAAAAGTTAAGAATTCCTTGCGCAGGTGTTGCAGGATTCTTCTTGCTCTTGCATGCTTGCAAGTGCCGTTGTACGTTCGTGGAATTCAAACCTCGCAAAGTTCGTCCGCATTTCGGACACTCACGTTCACGCATGGTCGTTATTGCATTTACATCCACAAAACGAAGCACGAACGGCGACCGACAACGAAACGAATCAAACAGAAGAAGCAAAGCGCCGCCGCCGAGCCGAAGGCCGCAGCGGAACCTAACGCGACACGCCACGCAACAATCGAAACGAGTCCGTCGCCGCGACACCAGGCCAGGCTGCACTCACTCCCCGTCGCTGACGGCCGCTCGCTCGCTGGCTCAAGCCCGGCTTACCAGCCTGGTGCTGGTGATGTTAGGTATTAGGTTCCGTACCCATATTACGTGACCTGATGGGGGATGCGGTTTGTGTGTGTGTGTGTGTGTGGTGGGGGGGGGGGGGGTCAAAAGAAAAGGAAGCCTCAAATCGGTCATGTCATATGGGTATGAGCAGTCGGTAAGTCGGTCGCAACAGTACCACCGGCCAGCGCGCTCGCAGAGTACATGTTTCTAACAAGGCTTGGAAACGGAAGTTACAGAACAAAAACACTTCCAAACGGGAAACTCTCGATGGCAGGTATGAGAAACTCGAAAGGCGTTTTGAGTGAATTTGAAGGTGATTTGCCATATGTGGCGCGCCCTCCATGTGCATCAATATTTCTCATACCTGCTCTTGAGTTTCCGGTCTGGAAGTGTTTTTGTTCTTCAGCTCCCGCCTCTGAGCCTCGGTGGAAAACTATCAACCCAGCGCTACGAGCGACGACATTCGGTTCGGGCACTAGGACGTGTATCGTGACATATCGCCCACCACGCGTTGTTATGCGTTAGTTGTTATGCGACGCGATGTCTTAATGTTCCCAGCTAGTCGCCAGTTGTGCCTGTACCCTACCCCATACCCCTCTCTTTACTTCTTTCTTCCCTTTCTCTTTCTCTTCCCTTTCCCTTTCTCTTCTCCCTCTTCCCTTTTCCTTCTCCTTTCTTTTCTTCCTTCCCCTCCCTCCTCCTTTCCTTCCCCTACCGCCACCCCCACCCACCGCGACCACCCACCACCCCCTTGACAGGGGGAGCAGCCGCTCCCCCTGCTCCCCCTCTAGGCGCCACTGAGGTAATCCAATAAGAGATTAAACGTACTGAGGGCTCGAGTTGTCGGAAATCTTTGACATGAAAACTGCAAACATTTAACGATCGTGTTTTCAAAAAGCCAACAAACACAGATTTGCGCATTTATCACTGAAAGCAACGTCAGTGCTGTCTAACAATTAAAAGAGGAGTGCCTTACCTTCATTCCGAGTTTCAGAGGACTTATCCTCATCTCCCGAAGTTTGCTTGTCATCTGCTTCCCCTTGGAATCCATTCCGGTGTTTAAACTTTCCTGTGAGCTCAGTGGTTGAACTCGCTAATGGCTGTGGCTGTGTTTCCCAGGGTCGAAACATCTTGAGCTGAGCACATGAAAAAAGTTCGCGTTTAGTGGTGTACAAATGATTTATTCATGGCTATGTTGGTAAAGTAAACGGAATAGGGTACTCCAATCACGCCATAAAGAAAGCTACAATAAAACTAGTAATAAAAAACATCCTAAGCAGGTAGTCAAAGAGTTTTTAACCACCGGTCCGCTCCCACTGACAGGAATTTTTTTAAAGTCATTCGCGCTATTAGGGGTTTCCAATGAGACTTGGAAATGGAAGCTAATAAACAAACGCACTTCCAGGCCGGAAACTCTCGAGGACAGGTATGAGAAACGTGAATGGTATTTTGAGTGAGTCTTCTTTTTTTATCATTTCCGTTTGAGATCACTCCGAAATATGGAGGAACTTCGGTCAGCTACCGCACTATGGTGGATTTACATGTTAACAGATCGTTATTAACAAGACTGGCAAAGAGCGCAAGCAGTGGTGCGTGCTAGCACCCACATTCATACACCAGGAAAGCACATAAAATGCATCGTGACGATTTATCCCGTATATCTATCTTAGGGAGCGTTCAATACTTACGTAAGGGAAATTTTCGGAACATTGGACCCTTCCCTTCCCCCATGTAAGGGTCCTAACCTAACCCTCTTATGTAACGAATGCACGCACATAAGATATCTCAGACCCCCTCTCCTAAATGCCCTTACGTAATTAATGAACACCCCCTTAAGGATAATCGATGACTGAACAGGGTATTCCGGCGAATTCTGCAACGGAAGAACCCGGCTTCCGGCTGCTTGCCTGCGGAGAGGGTGGGAAGGTCGGCACTCTCCCCCTCCATAGGAGAGCGTCTGGATGCGCTTCAGTAGCCCAGTAACACAGAAATCAAACATGGCGGACGGGAGCCGGGCTACAAGTGTTTCGCAGACTCAATTTAACATAAAAGATACGGTAATCAACGGCAAGGTGTTTTTTTAATCAGGTTCAAGAAACACCCCACTAAAGGACTCGACCCACGCCACATATGTACCGGAAATGAATTGCACGGATACAAAAACAGTATCGCAATAGACGATACCGTTGCGACTGCTGACATCACCGGAAACGACAAGTGCGTGAAAGGAATAACGATCGCTGACCTCTACAGCGCATGCACAGCGCATTTACATCATAAGAAACGCCATGAGCGCATGCGCAGTGGTGGGCAGCGAAGACCAAGATCTTGTTGGAGGTCGAGCACATACCACGTGACCTAAAATAGGCGACTTTTGCCCCCCCCCCAAAAAAAAAAAATTCGGTCACGTGGTATGTGCACGACCCCTATTCCTTCCATCTCCTTGCCGCCAGACACCCCGCCCGACTCGAAATCACGTGAATCATCATTTTCCTATCATAGCTTCCTACCACCAATCTTAACACCGCGATATAATGCGGAAGGAAGACGCCTTGTGGCAGTGTGTGCGCGATTTTTCATTGATCCCAGCTATTTCCTTCTTCCTTGTGATTCCTACATTTTGGGCTTCTCCGGAGTACCCTATTCTGTTTCGCCTGCCGACGTCACCGGAAGCCACAAGAAGATGAAAGGAATAATGCGCACGGACCTTTAGTGCGCATGCGTGGCGGAACGTCGGAAATGGGGTCCGTGCCTGCGCAGTGATAGGGTATTTCTGAGAAGGTCCAAGCCGGAAATGAAAAAGTCAAGAATAAAATCAATGGAACATGAATGGAATCATGAATGGTACTGCAACAGAGAGTATTTTCGCCACGGCGTCAGCCACGGGGCAAGGTCAAAATTTGGAGGCTGACGATATGCCACGACAACGCAGAACTTCACTGCGCGGCCGGAAGTGTATCTTCAGGCCGCGCGGAGGTCTGTGCTAAACGGTCGTGACATCGCCAGCGAGAGCCAAACCCCCAAATTTTAACGTTTACTCGCGGTTGACGATGCGGTTCCATTCATGATACCCGCGTATTGTGATCGTTGAGTTTATTCTTGACTTCATTTCCGATTTGGACCTTTTTAGAAATACCCTTTAACTGTGTTGGGCCGACAATTTTAATTATTTCCGTGGATCCTGGGCCGGAAGGGAGAAGAACAAAAGTAAGCCCCAGACCGGAACCAGTAGGCGGGAGTCTCACCCTGTTCTCACTGGTTCCGGAGTTCATTAGATATTACCAATAAGGCCCAAAATTGAATGTTGAAGAACATGAATACAGTCAGACCGAAAACTACTGCAAGCTAGAAACGATGCAGAATAGGGTATTCCAACGAATCCTGGGCCGGAAGAAAGAGGAACAAGAGTAAGAACAAAAATGGCTTCAGCGCACGCGCGAGCGGGCGCGGCCGTCCGTCGGTATGATCAATCGGGTAAGCGGTTGAGGGGCCTTCGCCCCGCTCGCGCATGCGCCGAAGCCATCTTTGTTCTTACTCTTGTTCCTCTTTCTTCCGGCCCAGGATTCGTTGGAATACCCTATTCATCCCAAAATACGTAAGAACCTCGAACTCGACGTTTTTGTACTTTCTGATAGTTTGTGTTCGTTTACTTACGCTCTGGGGCCTCGTTGTGATGTTTTGGAGTAAATGTCAGCATACTGGATTCCGATGCGCCCGCTGACGTCAGCGGAAAAGGATGTGGTGACGTCAGCAGGTATATCGTAATCCACTATGCTGACGGATCGCATTTCCCTGACAACACTCACCTACGAAAGCAGAAAGCAGAACGTCAGCGGAGCGATGCTGCTGGACGGCGGTCAGGGAGTCCACTCCTGTCCAGTGACACCGAGCGAGCAGGGGGTGCGGCGGGGCAGTGCTGCTGCTTCGCGCACTTTCAAGAGCTTGCGACGAAAGAAACGTTAGCCAACAGTAGTCGGCGTCTGCGTGGGCTTGCTCGGCGGTGGAGCGAGTCCAATCCTGTCCAGTGACACCGAGCGAGCAGAGGGTGCGGTGGGGCAGTGCTGCCTGCTTCGCGCACTTTCAAAAGCTTGCGACGAAAGAAACGTTAGCCAACAGTAGTCGGCGTCTGCGTGGTCTTGCTCGGCGGCGGAGCGAGTCCAATCCTGTCCAGTGACACCGAGCGAGCAGGGGGTGCGGTGGGGCGGGGCAGTGCTTGCCTGCTTCGCGCACTTTCAAGAGCTTGCGACGAAAGAAACGTTAGCCAACAGTCGTCAGCGTGGTGTCGCGGACCCTCATCAAAGTCGACACGCACATGGAAGAACCGCTTATCTGCGACGCTCCGATGCACAACCGCCTATGTTTTCCGACCCGATAGAGGACCGCTTATTTGAACGGATCCGCAGAGAACCGCTTAAGTTTAAGAGAGTATAGTATTCCGTTGCGCTAGCTGACGTGACCGGAAAGGGCAAGAAGATACGTTGCCCATCACTGCGCAGGCGCAGACGGTACTTCCGGCGAAACAAACCCGATTCACCGTTCTGGCTTACCTTATATGTTATTCGTTTTATCTTCCTGCCGTTTCCGGTAACGTCAGGAACCTAGGATCATGTGGTTTTCCCCAATGGGACAGGTTACTCGACCGCAGTGTAAAAAGTTTCGAGACCCAATGCCCCAGTCTCGTGCGCAAACTTCAAAATAGTTCATACGAGGTCTTGGGCAATGGACCCCACATTGGATTAAGGTCCAGAGTGAAGTGCTCAATAGCCGTCCTTGACCCTATGAAATGACGCACATGTCAAACGTAGTCCCAAGCGAGTCCATATTGGGTATTCCACCTACGGATTTGGCCGGAAGCTGGAACAAAACGACTTCCAGAAGACGGTGGAGGGGGTAGGAGTCGGGAAATGAGCGTAAACGCGCTCACAGCCTGCCTCCCCCCCCCCCCCCCTCCCGTCTTTTGGTAGTCGTTACATCTTTAGGCGGAACACCCTATAGGGTATTCCGCTGAACCCCAGACCGGAAGTAGGAAGAAGGCAAGAAGTACTAAAAGATGGGGGGAGGGGGGACTGTGTCCGTTTCCGTCCAACACGTCCCCCTCGCCCAGCCTTTTGTACTTCTTGCCTTCTTCTTACTTCCGTTGTGGGGTTCAGCGGAATACCCTATGGAGTCCAAATTACGCCAGAACAGAGCGAGATACAAATTTTCCATGATCGACCTCTCCATAAATGACCCCACGAACCTAGGAAAATTGCCCGACTCGACTGCGACTGCGCCAGGTGTCGGGAGACAAAACGGCCTTCTTGGGCTCAAACACATATTTGTAGTTACCTACCCTTTTACATGGGAATGGACCCTCCCTAAAATGACAATAACTCTAAAACATCCTGAGGTATATACCAGGCACTGCTGACGGGTGTGCATTTGGCCAAATCGATTTGGCGAAATCGGTCTCAGCTTATATGCGCGTGCTATGCACAGCCAAACGCAAGGTATTTGTCTCACAGACCACTCGATGGAAAAAAGTTGAAAAAACATCGAAAAACCGTTAAGAGAGACCCGTTCTTCCTAATTTCTGGCACATCATATGAACACGGACAAAAGTCGTCATCTCCGTGATAGCATTTTCTCCGCCTTTCGCCGTTGGAAATGTCGTACTTTCCAGCTGGAAATAATTCTGAAAACAGGCTTCTGCGGCAGTTTGGTGCTTGGGGAGTCGATAAACTGCTCCCCAGAATTATTTCCACCCATGAAGCGGAGCAGTGGCACAGCAAAGTTACGAAATTTGATAAAAGACGCATTACCTGGCTACAATTTTTTTCCCTTTTTTTGCCGTTGAAAAAGTCGTCCTTTCCAGATGGATATATTTCTGAAACCATGTTTCTGCGGCAGTTTACTCCTTAGGGAGTCGATGACCTGCCACCCAGAATTATTTCCACCCATGCAGCGGAGCAGTGGCGTAGCAAAGTCACCAAAATTAAGAAGGACGCATCACCTTGCTACAATATTTTCCGTCTTTTGCCGTTGGAAAAGTCGTACTTTCCAGGTGGAATTCGTACGTAATTACTGGAGGATAACATACACCCACAATTGTGCATATTGTACATATTTAGTAATGTGGCTCTAACGGAGCGTCGCAGATAAGTGGTTCTTCCAGGTACCTGACAGAGTGTGAAATTGACTGATTTCGAACAAATTAATTTTATAGTGGATTACAATGCGCCTGCTGGCGTCACCAGAAACGGTAAGAATACACAGTACTTGCCTTCTTTGTGTTTTCATAGAGGAGATTTCAACGAATGAACAACGGCAGATCTCGCAGCTCCGAGCGAACAAGGGCCGATCTCGCACTCACACGATTTTTAAGTTGTAGATGTGGACAAAATCGGCTTCCCTACTTCTAAATCTGCAATCTCGAGATCTAACACTTGGGATCTAATTTAGCGGTCCCCTTTTTGCAGAGTCTGACATTTCGTCCCTAGGTGACATACAGAGTTTCAATTTTTGGAAGGTATGTCGTCCCAAGCTTTCTTTTCTGAGTTACCGAAACGTGAGTTTAATAATTTCATTTGAAGGGGTTGAACCACCCCCATATCTGGGACTTTGCCGAATTACGCTGAAAAGCAGGGCCAACAATACCCATTTGTAGGGAGGAAGTTGACTGAATTAGTCAGCGTGGCAATGTGAGGCATCAAAGATGCCAAATCTAGAATTTTTATAAAGAGTTCCCCAGCTACAAGCGCCATTCTTAAGGAGATTCAAACAACCACTCATATCCAAATACGCAAGGAAACGTCCGCGCGTGCCATTTGTAACAGTGTCTCTAGCGACATCTCAGTCTGGAGCCCTTCGTTTTCCAGTTTAGAACCTTACCAAAGCAGCTCGCGCACGTCCCCACCCCTATTGGGAACGACGAGACAGGAACATGAAGAGATCGTTGAAACAGCTTGATTTTTCAGTTTTTTGTCACTTTTTGGGGATCTGAGCAGCGGCGATTATTTTCGAGAACCCTGGAGGCCAATTAAATTTGGAACCGAACCGCTCTTAACCCTCAAAACCACCCCCACTGTCTCATAAATTGAGGGATGGTCGGAAAGGGTTGAAATTCGAGGTTTGGCAACTTTGATGAATCATCATGCCACGCTCACTGTAAGTTTGCCAACAACTTCCCTTCAGATAGCTATTTTTGACCCAATTTTCTGCGATTTTCGACAATGTCCCAGTTAAGGGTGTGGTTCAACCTCTTAGAATGAATCAATTATCTTGACGTTAGAGAACCTTGCGGAGGAACGCTTGGGACATACGTCCCCGAAATTTGAACTCTGTATTCAACTGGGGACGATATGAAAACTCTGCAAAACGTGGGCCGCTAAATAAGGTCCCCAGTGAGTGCATGAACGCCTACAGTCATTGTGGAAGATGTCATAGCTCACCTGTAATTTTGAACTGTTTTTAAAGCTGTTCTTTTGCATTACTCGTAATCACAATTAAAATACTGATGTTTATTTATGAGTGGACTTTCTGTTTTGATTTTTTTTTTTTTACCACATTGCTCTTGTAATTTCATTTTCGTCTGTATGTTTTACATATTCATACATGGGATGGCGTCGATACGTCCATGCACAGTTGATCGAAATTCCCGATAATTTTTTTTAAAATAAGAATTTTATATTAATAATTAAATTAATTTTAAAAAAATTAATGAAATGTTTTTTTTTCTGAATTTTTTTTTTCTGCGGGGCATTTTTTATGTTTATTTACTGCTTATTTTACAAGCATTTTAGAATTTCCAAATACTTAGTTGATTGATGAAATTGTGCGTTTATATTTTTGGAGTGGGAGGTGGCCTGGGTGGCGAGGGAGGGGGTGCACCTTATTTTCATATTCACAGTACGCCAAATGTGCGACCTGTGCGAGGCTACATCGATTCCGTGTATGAGAAATTAGTCGGTGTATGAGAAATAAGTCGGTGTATGAGAAATAAGTCGGTGTATGAGAAATTATTCGAACGACACGACCACGGAAACGGCGCCATGGCACCAAGCGGTGAGTACGTTAACTACAAGGCGGTCTGTTCAAACTGCACGGTGATCGGGAAACCTACTGGTGGGCTTTCGTCGCGTACTTACACTCGCGATCTGGGCCGCAGAATAAGAATCGCAAGTTTGTCTTATTATTAGAGAACACATGATACTAGTGCTGTGTCCTCTCCCGCACCAGATTACCGAGACACGGCGAGGTTGAACCACAATATTTTCGTCACACCAGTGTGCGTTGGGTGTTGCAGTAGATTTTACACTCGCGATCTGCACCGCAGAATAAGATCTTATTATTGGCGAGAGAAGCGAGTCCTCCCACCTTACCGAACGCCCACTCGTCGTTGGTCTGTCCGTCATTCACGGACTTTTCAGAAACGCCACGCAACAGAACGGACTCAACTTTCAAATTTCGAATTGGCGGAGAAACACGATGAGTCGTTTTTTCGGTTAGTGGAGTTTGAAATATGTTGTCATGTACCAATCTCAAAGCCGCGCAACTGGTACCATAGCTCGGCACGGCTAGGCGTGGGCTCGCGTCTGTCGCTGCGACGAGCTGTTTCTCGTCGTTAACCCGCGTCATCTTGAAGACCTTTATTCGAAGTTTGCCTTTCTCTGATGCAGTGCACTGTGATCGTAGGTGATGTGCGAGTTCGTAATTTGTCGACTGCTCTCATTTTGTGACCACTTCGAGTTGGTTGTTGTTCGGCTTCATTTCGGATTGCCAAAATGTAATTTTTAAGAAAATATAAGCAGTGCAATGCGCCGAGTGCGCCTTCGTCTCGGCCGAGTACTCCGTGTCCGTGTGCATGTGCAAAGGTGTGCAGCAACCCAACCATATGCAACTGACCACCTTAGCCCGCGTCATCCTCCGCGCCACCACCGTGATCACCAAACTGAGGGGGTAGACGGGTCTGACCGTCGTTGTGCCTGTGCTCCATAACCTTCATCTTCCTGTTCCGGTTTTCATAAAAAGCGACATTTTCATCTTGACGTCATGGATACCGGCACTGTATGTATGCGTTTTTAAATATTAATCTGTCGTATGCCGTGCTCACTTTAAGTTCTTGTGGGTGAAAATTCCATTTTTTGTTAGCTCGTCCGGACACGTTTCTCTCGAAACGGACAGGAGCCGGGCTAAAATGGTCCGATGCCGACTGTTCGTTTCTAGGGCGGACATGTGAACGCCGACTTATCGTTCACAGTAAGACTTTAAATTTGGTGGAGAAACTCCTTTAACCATAGAACCTCGGTGCCAGTTCCGCTGCGCTCCACCGGCACCTCAGATTGACAGGGGGACTTGGCCAGCTTGGCCTGCCGGCGGCGTTTGCGGGGGCCTTCGGCCAGTGGGTGGAAACGCACTAGGGAAGAGCGAGGGCGAGGCGCGACACCGGGCGGAAGTGCGGGGCCGGAACGACATCGCTCGCTGGGGGAGGCTGTAACTTTTGAACGGATTAATATTTTACAAAACGCGAAGGAAATTCGGAAAGACGATTAATTTCTTCATGGGGTAGACGTTGTGCCGACGTTCTGTACGTTGTGGTGCTGCGACACGAATCACATAACCTTCAACTTTTCCCTTACTCAGTGCGTGAGTCAAGATGGCCACCGTCTTTTGTTTACCCGCATCGGTTTGGCTGCTGCACGCCTATTATTATTGGTGTCGCACGCACAGAACGTCGTCACAACGTCTACCCCATGAAGAAATTCTTCTTCTTTCCGAATTTCCTTCGCGTTTTGTAAAATATTGATCCGTTCAAAAGTTATAACCTCCCCTAGCGAGCGATGTCGTTCCGGCCCCGCACTTCCGCCCGGTGTCGCGCCTTGTCCCCGCTCTTCCCTAGTGCGTTTCTACCCACTGCTTCGGCCCCCGCCTCAAGTCTCCCTAGAAGTACCCGATAGCAGATGTATTTGTTACGATTAAAATCGTTAACCTGAGCCCGTCCCTGAGCGCGCCGCGATGGTAATAGTGTGCGCGCGGCGGCCAACCCTAACCTCAAAAAACAAAAACAGACAAATTTTCATGCATCAAAAATGCGATACAAATCGAAAATTGTTGCCACCGCACGTGATTGTACGTTAAAAAAGTAGTTGATCCTCAAAATCTGAAGTTTTTCTATGAACGATAAGTCGGCGAACATACGTCCGCCCGAACGAACATGCGGCATCAGACTATAAGCCCGGCTCCTGCCGTTTCTAAAGAAACGTGTCGGGACGGGCTAAAAAGCCCAGATCCCCACTTCATGAAACCAATACCATGGTAACGCTCCTGTTCGCCATGGGAAAGGCCAATGTCGATGAGGACGCGTCATGCCAGGGGGGTCTCTAACATGGAAATGGATGCAACCATGGGACGATCACATGGTGTTCGCATGGGAAAGGTGATGTCCCATTGTTCGTCGAGGGGGGTCCGACTCGCCTTAGCAGGCGCGGATCCGGGGGGGGGGGGGGGCGACGGGGCGATCGCCATCCCCTAGGGCGCCCGAAAGGTAGGCAATTCGCGTTACAATCTGCCTGAAAGTAGGCAGAAAGCGGTACATCGCCCCCCCCCCCCCCTAGAGCCTTCCCTGGATCCGCGCCTGCGCCTTAGCCGGGGTGCTGCAAATATATACAGAGCAATACGACGGGTGGCCTACCCGCTACACTACAGGCGCGAGGCACACAGCAAGCGACCGGACGACTGGCGGAGCGTTTAGAGGGGAAAGGGTGGTGACCAGTGGTGACTCTATCAGCCCTGTTGTCGTCTCGACGTGTCGGCCGGGCCTGCTCGCTCTGCAGCGTCAGACACGGGGAAATGCCAGCGCCACTCTGGTCGCGCTGCACACTCAGGTAGTTTCCGGGGATGGATGAGTCTACGACCGGCACGTGGAGATGACAGCGGGAGTAATAAGGGAACCTCTCCACCCCCTCCAGAGGCTGGCCCAGCTGTTCTGTCCCTTGCTTTAGGTTAGGCCTTCCCCCCTGCAGTTGAGCGGGTAGGCAACCCATCGTACTGCCCTGTATATATTTGCAGCACCCTGTATGTACGAAGTACTATATTATGAGGTATTATATATTACAGTTATTATAAGTACTATAAACTATTATCAGTCATACGAAGTACTCGAAAAATGATTACTTGTCACAACGAATTAGTTCGTAGATTTTGGGACAAGCATCAAATTTAGTTGTGAGAACTAAGATTTCGTTGGGACAACCAAAAGTCAGTTGCATCAGCAAAAAAGTGAAAAAATTTACTTTTCGCTGACGCCACTAACTTTTAGTTATCCCAACGAAATCTAAGTTCTCACAACTAAATGTGGTGCCAGGCCAAGGGGCTTGCTGCGAAGAGAGCCCGACTCGGACGCTTCCCGGAGTTCACACCGCGATCGCGACTTAGAAAAATACTACACCAAAATCATGAGCGACCACTTTCGGGACCTAGAAAATTTTCACGTGCCTAAATAATGAGAGTCCACAAATGAGATTAAAATTGGCTGCAGAGATACCGTGCGACCTTCGCGCCTGCCATGCGTGGGATAGGCAATCCCGCTAGGCATGTCGGTGAATGTGGTGGCCTACCTCCCAGGCGCCCACCCTTCGTGGCTGTTCAACATTTGCGGGCTGGCGCTGAGTGGACGGTAGATACCACTTGACTGAGTGTGAGATACCCGATCGGGGACGCACAAACAGGCGTTCCGCACAGCCCTTGGTTACCTAATAATAAATGTGTATGGGAATAAAGTTCAAAAAATAAAAGAAATTTTACAAATATTGAACGACAATTTATTCAACTTCCAAATTGTTAATAGGAACAGAGATGTACTCTTTGTCATCTACAGACATAGAGATTTAATTGACTGAACAGGAAAAATTCTACATTAACCTTTCTCTGAGACTCTTTGAACATGACTAGCAATTAAGTTAAGAGGGGCATTGTGCAGCTCCCACAGATCTCTGTCATAAATAGAAACAACACAAAAATAACACTTCACACATTCAGTACATGGCACAAGGAAGTTATCTCGACAAGGAGACCACCTTATGAAGGAAAGCAGTTTACACAGATAAGGAGTGTCACGCTCAAAAATTTCAACAAAACAAGACTTTTTTTTGTTAGGATCGTATATATTGGGATGAAGTATACACTAACCCATTCAATTTAAGTCTGAAAAAAGAACTGTGGCATCCACCAATTATATGAAACCCCTCTTAAAAGTAATCTTCGGATACTGGTTGGAACTGGATAGCAAGTTTTGAATTTTCCCACAACTCCCCCTCTTTCATCAATCATTTCAGTGACATTTACTTTTTGGGTTGCTTCTACAAATCTTAAACACAAAGTCTTTGCCTCTCCAGCTGGCATAGAATTTACCAGAACAGGCAACTTCATAAAAACAAAGGATGACGAACAAATTTGCAAGGCCACATGCCGACTTCCATGAACCAGCTTTGCTATTTGTCCATTTAAGCTCTCACAGGTAAAACAGGAATAAACCCATGTTCGACCAAGATTTCTACAAACAAGGACTAAGTGAAGCAGTTGATGAAAGGTCAAAGTTAAATGACGCAAATAGAATCTATGGAAGAAACAATCATATGCAATATTTCCTCTGCACTGTTCAGTTCTTATGGAAAGATGCTCTACTGACTCAGCAAACTTATTGCTGTCACTAACTGAACATGGTGAAACCAGTAGACCTCTGGAAGAATACCACACAAAACTACTAGAGAATAATTGAAATTAAAAAAAAAATTAAGTCAAAAGCCTTCCACCTGGCTATATCTTTCATCCAATGAGACATATTTTGAAATGAGGAGGGTGGCTTTATATTTTCAAGTCTTTCATCAACACTGTGTACCATATTTGAGACTAAAGGGCATATTAGAGTACTGAACATCAAACCACAATGACGTAAGTGTTCTCATAGCTCCTAAAAATACCCCATGCATAACATCTATCCCCATACAGAGAATCATGTTAGGTAGCCCCGTCTGACAGACCGTCTACAGCAGGCTGGCCGCCACCCACCGAGCGCACCGCTTTGCGCACGGCGCAACGGCGCAGCCACGCACTGCTCACAAAGCGCCTGGGAGGTAGGCTCACCCGTGGTACTGTGCTGTGCTGCGGTATTGCCTACCTGTCAGGCGCTTTTGGCTGGCACTGAGATTCTCATACTCTGAACCTAGTCTCGCGCGGACACCGTGTGGCCGGTAGCCTCGCACCTGCTCCCCTCCTCGTACCGTATCAGCTTCGCGATCCCGGAGCCGGTCGACAGGTGTTTGCGAGGGTGTTTGTTGTTTGTTTACATCTGTCTTGAGTTATTGGTCGGCTCTTTTCTGTGTATTTTTCTGGATTTCTCAACAGTTATGGATCCAGGTTAGTTTTTCTAATTGTTTGCACTTATCCTGTCTGCATGTGTGAGTGGGTAAATAAATCTTGTATTTGTATTTCATAGATTCTTCCTTGGAAAATGCACCAGGTGCAGCTGATGTTTTTACAAGTGATCTTCCATCTCCTGTCGGAGAAGGTAATCAAATAATTTGAGATTCATATTTAGAAGTGAATGTTGCTGCATCACTTGAATGGTTTCATGGCTGTTCTGTTTTTTCACACAGGTGGTCTACAATTCTCAGGGGATGTGTTTGAAGGGATGGATGTAGATGAAAATGCTGGTGTCGTTTCAGGTGCGTGTTGAAATGTTTGTGCCTAAAAGTGACACATTTAACATATTTAGTGGGAATCTATTTGTATTTTGTTCTCTTACAGCTGCAGGTTTGGGTTCTGAGTGTCAAATTGAATCCCATTCAGAGCCTCTCATCATAACACAGGAAGATCTACTGGGTAATATTTTATATTTCTTTATCAGGACAGTGATATTAATTTTATAAGAAATAAAAAAAAACTTGTGATCATTTTATCTTTAGATGGCGAAAGTTTGAACATTCCTCCAACTTCACTTGAGCCAATTGTGATTGTGTCCCAAGAAATATCACAGGCTGAAGCAGAAGGTAAATTACTGTTTGTATTCACATGGCAAATTGCTCTTTTCTAAATTCTGCCATAATATTTGCCACTTATATTTTTACGTTTAATTGCAATTTGATTGCCTCTCAATTTTTAAACCAGAAAAAAGGATATGCTCATTTGGAGAAGAGGTGAAAGACCATCAATGCTCTCCGCTTCCCCACCAACAACTGCAACATTTGTCGAGGGCAGAATGTGTTGCCCTGATATGGGCTTCTTTCAACTGTGTGCCACTTTCACCGTAATCAGCTGCTGGGAGAAATTAATCCTGCACCAGGACCAGCACCAAAGAAACAGTGCCATGATCCTTTTGACGTTCACTTTAAGAAAATTACAGCAGTGAGAAAAGTGACATACTTAATGGCTCTCAAAGCAAAGGCACGTGGAAAAATTATTCCTGTTAATCATTGGCTGTGTGCCAAATGTCGCACAGATGTTTTATCTCTGCCGGAAGCTACAACAGATCTGCAAGGTCCGGACCCAGCTGGTGATTCTGGAGAGCCTAGTAGACAGAACATAGAAGACGATCCATGCTCTGCTCCCAGCCCTAAACTTTTAAAAGTTGAGGCCACTCAAAACATTCTCAAATTGGGCTTATCGCCAATAGAAGTAATGCAAAGGTCAAAAGCAGCCAGAATTGAGGAGGCCAAAAGAAAAATGCAAGGTCATAATGTAAAAATAATAGAAAATTTGTGTTTGCTATTTGACCTTCAGCCTGAAGATTTGGAAGAGTTATCAGGAGACTTTGAACATCTCCTGAATGAAGTAAAAAAAAAGGTAGTGAACGCATCAAGACAAGAATAAATTCAGCTTTTGACTCTGGCCCCTCCATCTTGGTCTGTCAGGTACACTGCAAATTACTTTGCCGTCAGTAGATTCTGTGCTGCCAAGGCTGCAGAGTTACGAAAAGACCATGGCATTCTAGCAAAGCCTGAAGTCATTCATCGTCAAAGACTGGACGATTCCTTGAGAGATGCTGTAAGGGTCTTCTATGAGAGCAGTGATAATTCTCGAATACTACCAGGGAAAAAAGACAAAGTTAGTATTGCAAAAGGAGTCAGTCAGCAGAAAGTTTTGATCTTATCTAACTTAAAGGAGCTTTACATTCTATTTAAAAGGGAAAATCCTTCTAAAAAAATTGGATTTTCTACATTTTGTTCTCTAAGGCCTAAGTGGTGTGTCCTTGTGGGTTCTTCTGGAACACATAATGTTTGTGTGTGTAAGTCACACCAAAATGTGAAGCTGCTGCTACATGCCTTACCATTAGTGGAAGACTACAAAGTTATTATAAAATCAATTGTGTGCGACTCTGAAAATAGGAAATGCATGCTGAGGCTATGTCCAAGATGTCCCACATTGGTTGACATTATTGAGATATTAAGAAGGAAGGTGTTGGAAGCTTGTGAAATGGAAGAGGAAACGGCTGAAAATGACATTGCAGAAACTCTAAACAGCAAGATAGAATACCAACAGTGGCTGGGCACAGACAGAACTGAATTGCAATCATGTGCTGCTACCCTCATGGAATTAATTGAAACAACTGCCAGAAATTTTTTAGAATTAATTCCTCATCATTATATCAATATAAAACAAAAAGAATATATAAGAGACCAGAAGGAAAACCTTTCTTCTGACAAGGCAATAATCCTCATGGACTTCAGCATGAACTACACATGCACAGTACAAGATGCCATCCAGGCACACCACTGGGCCAAAAGGCAAGCTACTGTTCATCCTTGCGTAATTTACTATAAAGATTCTCAAAATGTATTGCAGCACAAGAGTATTTGCTTTATATCTGATGATTTAGATCATGACACAGCTCAGGTATTGTTAGCACAAAAGCACATCACTGATTACTTAAAGGCCAACCTTCCACTTGTCAAGGAAGTTGAATATGTGACAGATGGATGCGCTGAGCAATACAAAAACTGCAAAGCATTCCTGAATTTATGTCGGCATGAGGAAATGTTCGGCTTGAAAGCAATGTGGAGTTTCTTTGCCACCAGTCATGGCAAATCACCATGCGATGGGATTGGTGGCACAGTGAAGCGTGAAGCTACAAGAGCTAGTCTTCAAAGACCTTTGGCCAACCAAATTCTTGACGCCCAAAAGCTGTTTGATTTTTGTGTCGAACAGTTGAGCAAGGAAATTCTTTTTCTTTTTTTAAAGAAAGAAACCGTTCAAGCCAAGCGCCTTGAGGTTAAGCTCTTTGGGATGCAACCAACCACAGTCCCAGGGACTCGTTCATTCCACTGTTTCTTCCCCATTGGTGGTAAGATCGTTAAGCTACTGGTTAAATAATTTTACTTTCTTATTATTTGTGGTATTATATTAAACTTAATTTATTCCAGGGTTTGTCATAGGTGCCAAACGGTTCAGCAGTGATGCAGAAAATGCACTTGTCCACAAACTGAGTAGCAAAACTTGTAACATAGTACAGTGCAAAGAAGGCGACTTTGCCCTTCTCTTAGTGGATGCACAATTCTACGTTGGGTTCATCACCGACTTAGATGAGGAAGAAAAGGAAGCTGATGTCACCTTGCTGAGTCCTGAAGTACCATCAAAAATTTTCACGTGGCCTGAAGAAATTCAAAGTTTTATTGTGCCATATCCACACATTTATTTTGCAGTAACACTGGAGGAACTGCCCCAAAACAAATATCAGCTGAAGCCCGAAGATTTCACAAAAATTAACCTTGTTGTGAAAAAATAAAATGAAATAACTTGTTGCTTGCATTACAGCCTATCAATAGTAAATTCCCTATGATCTCATTGTATTTGCTGTAGCTGATGAATGAAAATGAAGGGCAGTAGTACAGAACAGTACCAGGGGGCGTCTGATTTTCTCAAAATACAGCCTTATGCACTCAGATCATGTGATAGACTTAGGAATGCTAACTCTTAACGCGAGCGCCTGGCAGGCAGGCAATACCGCAGCACAGCACAGTACCACGGGTGAGCCTACCTCCCAGGCGCTTTGTGAGCAGTGCGTGGCTGCGCCGTTGCGCCGTGCGCAAAGCGGTGCGCTCGGTGGGTGGCGGCCAGCCTGCTGTAGACGGTCTGTCAGACGGGGCTACCTCTTCATTTATCGAGATTTTATACGTAACCATGCCTTTTAGGTCCTAGAACGTGTTTTTAAGAAAAAAGAAGAGGAAAACTAAAAAATCATTTTTCGTGTTTTTTTCGAATTTTGTGGGTGTGTGGCGCCTAAACTAGGGCCGGTACCACAACTTTGGGGCTCAGATTATTAAAGTACTAGTCCAGGGCTACCGTTTACACCGCAGAAACAGTCAAGTTTGGATTGGAATCACCCCCTCCGATCCGCACGAAAATGACCAATTCTTAAGTGTTTTTCGCGAAAAACATTAGTTTAGAGTTGACGCACGGCTTCCATACTGGCAGAATCGGATTCCTCATGTAAAATTACGCCCATTAAACTTCACCGCACCCGTTTATCACAATTATTGGCCAATCTGTGGGAGATTTTCACTTTTTACTAAGAATTGGGGTTTTTGGTGCTTTCAAAACTTTAGAAGGCCCCCGTTTCCAAACTACTGGAGCTACAGCGGAGATACTTCGCACCAAACCAACCCTAACTAGGGGCAACATTTGGGCCGAGTTTCGCCGAAATCGGAGATGGTCATGCAAATGGTGGCTGATCTCTCCTGGAATGACCCATTCGTATTTAAGTGTTTCTCTATTCTGCCCCATGTTAAATGTGATTTTAGTTTGCATTCCTTGTTGCATTTTCGTGTAAGTGTCGTGAGGATACTTGCTGTATGTAATTGTTTTTTTACGAATCTATTAAAAACATTTTTTTATTCACACTTGTTTTGTCATCTGTCAGCACTTTTAGTGGGTATGTGTGGGGGCTAGGGGAGGTAAGGCAGGTTGGGGTGGGGAGGGGTATCTAGTTGGGGAAGGGGGTGGGGGAGGGGGGCTTCATTGGGGGGAATGGGGGTGGGAGGGGGATACGGGGGGAGGGTGGAGACCCTCGACCCCTCGGAGCTGGATGCGTTTCGGATGAGCCCGTGGACTTCGCTGGATGAGCCCGACTCAAAAACTGAGTTGATTTCGGGCTGGATAGGGTCTGAAAGGCGCTCGTCGGACACATCCTGAAGTTGGCCGAAAAGCTCACATTCTGGAACACCGGTCGGGCAGCCCGAACGGTGCTCAAATCGGACAGATCCGTGCCCGTGCTGATCGTGGAGCAGATCATTTTTAGTTCATTTGTGGATGAGCAAACTGAAAGAACTGTGTTTGACTCGTGTCGTACATAAAAGTGAGGAAAATTGTTTCTCGCTTCGGTCTTTTGTCGACGTCCGTAGGTAGGCAACCCAACAGGCACTGGCTTTCAACTGATTGCCTACGCCTGTTACGCGTTACCACTGTCATGGCCACCTCCCCGCCAGGGCACTGGCCTGGCCGGCAGGGCAGAGCAGGGCAGAGACTCCCCTCCTCGTGGTGGGCGTAACCGCCGTACCCCCTCGGCGGCGTCCTGACTTGGACCCGACGGCGGCACCCTTGGGCCTGGCAAAGATCCCCCTCCTCTTGGCCGTCCGCCTCCTTGCCTTGCGTAGATGAAAAATATCAGAAGTTACAATCTAGCCTCAGAAATACCGTGTGCCTTCAATGCTGCTACAAACAAACTCGAAACGAAACAATCTAATGGAGAGGAAGGGAGGAGAGGCGTGGATTGTCGACAACTACCAGCAGGCTTGTTATGCATATGATAAGCTCCCAACTCACCTTCAGCCGATCGGACTACACCAGAGGAAAGCGTCCTCTAAAATCTTCTTGAAGTTAAGGGAGAGAGAGGTATCTCATTTGTTGTTGGCTTTGGGGCTTGGTCGTGGTTTCTTGAAGTTAAAACGAATGAATCATAGCGCGGCACGCACTAAGGAAAGTGGTTGTTTGCCTCACTAGCGCGGCGCGGCGTCGGCTCGGTTTTACCGTGTGGTCGTCGGGTCGGCTCGGACCCCGTTCTGTTTTACTTGGAGGTGACGAGCCACCATCTGACACTGACATGCGAGTGACCTAAAATCTACTGCAACACACAACGCACACTGGTGTGACGAAAATATTGTGGTTCAACCTCGCCGTGTCTCGGTAATCTGGTGCGGGAGAGGACACAGCACTAGTATCATGTGTTCTCTAATAATAAGACAAACTTGCGATTCTTATTCTGCGGCCCAGATCGCGAGTGTAAGTACGTGACGAAAGCCCACCAGTAGGTTTCCCGATCACCGTGCAGTTTGAACAGACCGCCTTGTAGTTATCGTACTCACCGCTTGGTGCCATAGCGCTGTTTCCGTGGCCGCGTCGTTCGAAGAATTTCTCATACACCGACTAATTTCTCATACACGGAATCGATGTAGCCTCGCACAGGTCGCACATTTGGCGAACTGTGAATATGAAGATAAGGTGCACCCCCTCCCTCGCCCTCGCCACCCAGGCCACCTCCCACTCCAAAAATATAAACACACAATTTCATCAATCAACTAAGTATTTGGAAATTCTAAAATGCCTGTAAAATAAGCAGTAAATAAACATAAAAAATGCCCCCGCAGAAAAAAAAATTATTCAGAAAAAAAAACACATTTTAGTAATTTTTTTTAAATTAATTTAATTACTAATATAATATTCTTACTATTTAAAAAAAAAAAAAATTAGGAATTTCGATCAACTGTGCATGGACGTATCGAGCCACTCCCTCATACATGCCCACAAATATCTAAAGTTGTGCGGCATTATTTAAAATTTTGAATCAAGTTTTGTAATAATTAGACGATAAAAAATTAAATAAATTGCCTGGTTGCTAAGGTCTCACTGAACTCAAAAATATAAGTCTCAAAATATGCGGTCGCTGCGTTTGCATTTCGGGAGTTGCAGTCAGGACGTGTTCAGAGTTCCACTGCAACAAAGAAGTACTAACGTCGGTGAGTAGGTGAGGAGCCCTGAGAACATGTAACTGAGGAAAGGGAGTTCTAAAATACTTGTAGGAATGTTTGATCAGGTGTACTCCTCCAGCTTGCTTTGCTTCCTCTACTGCTACTATGGCGTAAAAGAAAAAAGAACGAGTATTGCGCTCCCCCTGTCAGTTAAGACCCATATTCATCTCGAAAACTACGTAACGTAGAGATTCTGTTTTGGTGGCATTTTAGATGGGAACTCATGTAGTTTCGAAAGTGACAACATATATCTGAAAAACCAAAACCAGTTTATGGACTCCGCAGATCGGTGAAAGTTTGACTTGGGATCATCCGTTGCCCGCAGTCAACGCTCACTTTTCGCATACCCTTCAGGACTTGGAGGAATAGACCAGTGGCTAAATCCAATTAGGATGTGACTCAAAATCACAAATACTGGTTGCAAAATTTGTTTCCAAACATGAGAACCAAACGTGAAGTATGGAAAGCTCAAAAACATTTTTAGCAGATGATACATATAATCACCCACAGTCTTAAAAGAAACATTAACTCAAATGTTATGTATCAGCGGCTTGTACTCTCATGCGGAGGCAGGCGAGCACGCAGAAGTATACCGCACGGGGGGGCCGCGGTCCGCCTCGCCTCGCCCATCGCGCATTGTTGCGGTCACGGGCCAGCCCAGCGCCCCAGCTGTTACCTAGGGAGCGGAGGGAAGGAGAGGGGCTGGGCTAGTTGCACTTTGGGCTCTAGGGTTTTTTGGTGCGCCGTGCGCTGCGTTGTCGTGTCGCTCAGTTGTTCGTTGTGTCCAGTTGTGTGTGTGTCCAGTGGTGTCACCATTCAAGACAATCTAAATCTCAAACCACACCTACACCATATCAAAGTAAACTTTCAACCGCAAACAAAAGAAATTTCATAAAACTAGCGCACGGACATGCAGCACTTCTCCCACTACGCCAGCAACCTACAGCCACAGGACCGCTGTAAATGCTGCTAGCACCCCGCGGCGCCCGTTGCAACCGAATTAAAATCGGCATATGCAACACATCATTCACGTTTAATAGTTCCTTTTACAGTCCAGGACTCGAGTCAAGCTCTGCTTTCACAGACACACATAAGACTTTATTTTCATAACTCCCTAAATAAACCCTTAAGAAACTGGAAGACATTTAGAGTTGGTATCATCTGCTTCCTATTTAAATGGGGATTTAAATTTTTTTTTACCCTCTAATCTTAAAGAACGAGTCTATCCTAGAACGCTGCAGCGTTGTTTTAAACCAGAGGGTAAACGATTCCTAGGAGTACTGTACTGTACCCCCTCTCACGGAGGGGGGTAATAAATTCCTAGTGGTTTTTTACCCCCCGGTAATCCTCCACTGGCCGTCAGTGGAGGATTACCGGGGGGGGGGGGGGTAATAGGTTCCTAGTGTTTACTTACCGGGGGTAAAGGACTCCTAGGAAACATGTACCCCCGGTAAGGGGGTACATATACACGCTGACACCGGTCGGGAGAGCCCCCAGCCCCCCTTATGCTCCTGCCTGCCCCGTCCTGGCGGTCTGAGCTCCAGCTGGCAAGGGTGTTGTGCGCGCGCATGTTATGTGCTCCTGCATTAGTGTATGTGATAGTGTATGTGATAGGGTAGGGAAAATGAATGACAGTTGTTTTTTTTTTGCGACTACTCCGAGTCAATTTTTTTTATTATCGATTTTAGTGGCAATACAGATAGATGACAATTATTTTGTCTTCCTTTCACAACAGACCTGTGTCTATTTCGTATGTACATCATCGCACAGCTTAACATTTCTAGAATACCGTTTAAACATCGAGTATACAAGTCGATCATTTTTTGACAATGTTCGGTGAAATATTTATTTACAAAGTTTTGCATCGTGTATCCGTGCGCTCTGAAAAGCACAAACATCGCAGAGTACTGTCCGAATTTAGTGCCTGAAGGTCAACAGTGTTGTACCTCCAGCTTCGACATATCTGATCGAGATATCGCCTTCGTTTCGGGACGTATGGGAGGAGTCCATAGCTGTCAAAATATTCTCCTTTGCCATTACAACCGATCCTTATAGCGACCCAATGCGAGCCGGGCTTTGATATCGGATCAAGGTTTGCGATGAGAAGCGCCGGCTTGCATTGTAAGGTTCGAGAGAGCGTATCGCTGGCAAAGACCCCGGCAAATTGAGCGTCAGCGTGCGGGTCTTGCCGCACTACTCTTTCCAGAGCCGTCCATGACTACATGCTAAAGTCTGCGACAACGTCCCTGGTTTTGTCAATCTCGATAAGATTGCTGGACTCTGAGAAAACGACGCAGTTCACTGCCTCCGGGAGTTCGTTTTTGAACCGGGCCTCGAGGCGAACTGTGCCTTGTCTCTGCAAGTTCCAATGCGACTCGTGGCTCGAGAGATCGCTAGTCAGATCGAAAGCGTAAAGCGTGTAGCCATTCGACGCCTCCTATCTATAGTCGCGTATCTAGCTGTAGCCCAGGGAAAAACCACGTACCTACCGGCCGCCTGAAACAAAACCGCGTACCGACCACCCAGCTCCTGGGTAACCGCGTATCGGTCGTACCCTGGGGGATAACCACTCATCCGCTAAAATCTCTTTTCTCAGGAGACGGTATTGAAAGTTTAATATCATGGCACAATTCGCTGGTAGCTTAGTTGGTTGTCTAATTGTTGCCATATTATTGTTCTGAAGATTTGTCAGCGGCAGTTTGGAGTCTTATAAGTAGGGGAAATGGTTTTCAATGATAGGAAAATAATTTAGATATGGATATACGTGCCATGGCGACCGTGTGGCGCAGTAACGTCATCAAAATGTGTGGACAGTCCTAGTGTTTGCTAGTAAGTGATTTATCAACGTGATTTAGCCTGTAGTATCCCTGATTTATGCTTATGTATTATTCTCGGACCTAAAATGTGCCTTCTGAGGAGGTTAAGTGGCCTTGCTCAAAATTGTTGTCCCGTATCATTTCTGCTTTGTCACAGTTCGTTCATCTCATAATTTTTCCTTCAATTCCTTTGATTTGTTTGTATCATCCATTTGTTTAACTATCTTATTCTCTGAGAGTGTAATAAAGTGCTCTTAAGTTCGCAGCGTACATGAGCTACATTCAACTTTTTGCTATGACTTTGTAGCAGCGTTCCAACTTCCAAATATTACTCTTTATGCTCTAGAAGATGTTACGTACTTGACAAGCAGTGATTAGTGAAGGACAATAATTTTTTTTTTTGTTGTGCTGTGTCTGCCTGATAGTACACGATGAATTACTATCCTTGTCTCATGCGGGTTATTTTTGTTCGCAAAACTGGTGGCTGAAGCTGTTTATATCCCATTCAAGATGGTGTTCGCTACTCATAATCTGTCCATAAGCAGGTTAATGAGATTGAATTGAAATATATATCAGTAACTAATTTGTTGTCATGAACTTTCAGTTTGCAAAGTGGTAAATAAAACCAATATTCCATAATTCTTGTCAAGATTTCTCTTCTCTCTTTTTTCCCCCCATTTTTTTATAAATAGAAACACAATTCAAGTGTCATTCTGAATCAAGCAAATAATATGGATAGAGTCAGTTATAGAAAAGTGTGAATATCAGTGAGGAGGAAGGGACTCTATATATATATATATATATATATATATATATATATATATATATATATATATATATATATATATATATATATATATATATATATATATATATATATATATATATACTCGCTTCGCTCGCTAGGGGGGGCTCCGCCCCCTCCAGACCCCCTTTTTTTTTCTCTTCTTGTGCGCACATCCGGTTTGGCGGCGCCCGGGTGGCGGGCTTCGCCCGCCAGAACGCGTGCTACGCCCGCGTTTTTCCCTCAGTATATTGAATGTATTACCAAAGCTACCCCACCCTCTCCTACCCTCACGTTATCGACGAGCGACGCGGCGTGAAACAGTCTGGCTGCAGCCATCCGCTCCGTGTGACGCACAATCAAAAACTGTGTTGTGGGTTGTGGCGTTCTTGGTAACACCTGTTAGTAGAGATATCTCGAAAACCGTAAGAGATACAGTGTTTCTTTTGAAATTTTATTCCTAGAAGACCCTACTTTGGCCAGATTGACCTTGGAATTTTTTGTAGAATTTTCAAAAAACATTGATATTTACTGTTTATGAGGGCACTTCGTGACCCTTCGCGACCTCTAAATATTGTCCGACAGATTTCCGGTTTTGCACACATTTTTTTAATGCCAAATTGAAACTTTTGACGAGTCACCGCGAACCCACTTTGCGGATTTTGACCACCCTAGCCTCGCTGGCGACGATTTCTCAGGATTTTGGACGTCGCCATCTTTGAAACGATTTCGCGACCTTTTCCCGCGGGCCGAAAAATCCCGATTTTTTTTTAAAACTCATGTTATAGGTCATAGACAAATATTAGCACTAGCCGTCATGAGATTTTAAAACTTTTGTTCAAACGGACCACTCTAACCTGTTAGGTGTGGTATACGTCTGCTCCGTGCTATCTTATCGCTCATCGGTGTCCCTCTTTCTGGAGGGGTTGGCCGAGCAGTGGAACGGAGTCGGCGAAGGACTTCAAATTGCGACAAAGCGACCACTGAGGTAAGGACACATTCGCTGCTGTATAGGCACAGGTCGCAATAGACAATTCCGGTGTGGCTTGGAGTGCCTCTAAAATCCGAAATTTGTAAAGCAGTGTGCCGAGGACCGGAAGGTGAGTGCACTCAGCTGCTGATTTTATCGTTAACTTTGAATATTTATATTTCCACTCAAGGTATAGAAGTCTTGCTCACTCATCCAAACAAAATGTTGAACTTTTCTATCCCAGTTCTGTTACCAACATCACGGACCAACATCCTCATGGAATAATAAATCAGAGTTGTTTTCCACCAACCGCTTAAAAATGCTGACCCCAATTAATGCGTACGCCAGAACGCTACCATCACCCATTGCTGCGAACGAGAAACAAAGAAAAAGACAAGATGGTTTATAAAGTTCAAAGAATATTCCAGAGTCGAAGAGTTATCGTGGCAAGAAGGACCAGCAGAACGAGTAGTAACTTCCACCAGAAAACAGTGGAAGGAAGAAAAAGCAAAATTGTTCTTTATAATCAACAAGGGCAAAATGTAAAATACAACAAAGTATAAAGGGTAGGGGGAAATTCCTTTAGAAGAGCGATTCACAGACCAAGGAAAATGCAATCGCAGACAAGAATTAATCGGAACACAAGTGTGCCTACAGGCCAAGGTAGGTGTGCGCTGATTGGGCGACACAGCTGCTGATCGCCGCCAGCTCGCTCGTCGAAGAGCTAGGGTTGTGGAACGAGAACCGACAGCAGTGGCTGCAGCTGCAGACCATGCCCTGTTGGTAGAACACACTGATCACAATACTTTCCTATTCCATTCTTGTTCCAACATTCAAAGAATTCAAAGACTGGAACGCAGTTGCAAACACTCTTGCTCCCAACATTACCTATCCTTTCTCAAACTGGAGGAAAACTTTGTACTGTACAAAGAAATCATAAAACCTGACCAATGGTCAGGGCTCCGGAGAGAACGACAGCTTGTTCCAAAAACCGTACGTTCCGCGTTCCGTTCCGGAACTTGGATCGAGAACAGGCTGACCGAATAGGAACCGTTCCGTGGGACCTGTGTACGCGTCGTTCCAACCATGGACCCGCTCCGTGGAACCCGACCGAGCGGGGGAAATGCGGAACTGTTCCTTGCTGGCTCCGTTCCGATTGCGGACCGGGTCCATACCTCGGAACCGGCCGGATGGCGGGAAAACGAAACTGTTCATTGTAGGCTCGGTTTCAAATGCGGACACGGAGCAGGTACTTTTGACACATCGTGTTTCGTTCTTCGACGCACGTCGGGCTGCGTCGGGTTTTACCATTAACCCACAACAGTTAGTTAACTAAATTAACGCAAAATACGTTACCGTCAACATTTCTTGTTTGGGACGTTAATAATTATCAATAACGCAACGGACGATATTTCTTTCAACTTTAACCTGCGTGCTTTTTAATTTTCGTTTGGGTTATAACTTTAACATGCCGTGACGTAATAACGTTAAATATCAATTTTCTGCACAGAAAAAATAACGATTTGAGAGAAAAACCAGCGCTGCAAAGCGCTGCGCCCCCCCCCCCTCCTCTCGTCTCTCTCTCTCTCTCTCTCTCTCTCTCTCTCTCTCTCTCTCTCTCTCTCTCTCTCTCTCTCTCTTTGTCTCTCTCTCTCTGTTTCTCGCTCTCTCTGTCCCTCGCTCTCTCTGTCCCTCGCTCTCTCCATATATATTGTGAAATGTCTCGCCCTCACAACATTCTTTGGCGCCGGCGCCCGGAGACTCGCGGTCTCTTATGCATTGTTTCGGACTATAAACCTTTAGCCCCATAGCAAAAAAAGGCATAAATGTTAGTTAGCGTAGGGGGGACGCGAACCGGGACTCATCAGTTGGTGTGAATACTCCACGAAGTCTTGGTTGTCTAACCACTACGCCACAGGGACGTCTGACGTGGATGAGTTTCGTAGCGACCAGGTCGAAGCAGAAGCGAAGATCTGCCAGCTGAGTGCGAGATCTTTGGCTTGGCTGCTACGCGCTGCCACAGCACAGTCACCGGCTCGAGCTATGGTTCGTCACCGGGCCTGGCTGCAGGGCTCCGGATTTTCGTGGTTTGGCGTTCCGTGACGAGATCCAGTAGAAACCAGAGAACCGGTTCCGTCTGCGGTTCCGTTCCGTAAGGGGACCCAAGCGAAACAGATCCTGCTCTGGAACCGGTCCAACGGAACGAGCGGACTCGGTTCCACGATGTCTTTTTCCACAGGCGGAACTGGCTGGGTCGGTTCCGAGCTGGACTGGTCCACGAAGCGGAACGGAACGGAACGGAACGGAAGGTATAGGAACGGAACAGGAATAGAACCGGAACGGAACCGGTATAGAAACGGAACGGAACGAGTATAGGAGCATATCAACCGAACCGACGGATAGAGCTCTGCTCCTCCATAACTGACGTCACAGCTGGTGGCTGTCAGAGAGCGCGGAATTCTGAAAATAGAGTCGCTGCCTGAGGCTGTTAGATTTATCGGTACCTTCGGTTCACGCCGCTAACCGTTATAAGTTTAACGATCGAGTTTTTAACGTTATTGCATGCTAAGATGGGATAAACGTTAAATCGATCAACGTCGATTTTATGTTATTTAATTCGTTTCATTTAACGTTAAATTTAGTTAGTCCTGCAAAAGTTTAAAAATTGTGAATTCGCACTGCTATGTTGCCAGTGAACGCCCTCCTCCCCCCCCCCCCCTCTGTGTTGCCACATTTCATGAATCTCTCAAAGACCCATCCGCCCGGCCAGCCCGGCCAGCCCGGCCATGCCCCCGTGTCAGTTTTGGTTGCCTTCTCGCCCCTGCCGGAGCAGAAGCAAAATTGACTTTGGCAGCAGCGGGTGCTCGAACCCGGGTTCAACGAAGCAATGCGGTCAATCCGGCGTTTCCGACGCCTGTACCCACTGCGCCACCAAGCCACGATGAGTGCGACGATGCAGGTTCCGTTTACGCATCCATCTCCGTCGGTGTTGTCGAACTAACCGCTGCCTGGCAAGGGTGAAGCGAGGGCAAGTGGGAGCGCCAGCCGCGTCGCCGAAGCTGACAGACGCCTGATTTACACACTGTCTTCGTAGGTCTGTCTCTGTTGCACTGGTGGGGTGCTCCGTAAGAGAGCAAGCGAGAGGTCCGCGTTCGCAGTGTTCGGAATCAGGCGGCAGGCACCGAACGGCCGTGTCCAGCAGCCCAGCCAGGCCCGGTGACGAACCATAGCTCGAGCCGGTGACTGTGCTGTGGCAGCGCGTTGCAGCCAAGCCAAAGATCTCGCACTCAGCTGGCAGATCTTCGCTTCTGCTTCGACCTGGTCGCTACGAAACTCATCCACGTCAGACGTCCCTGTGGCGTAGTGGTTAGACAACCAAGACTTCGTGGAGTATTCACACCAACTGATGAGTCCCGGTTCGCGTCCCCCCTACGCTAACTAACATTTATGCCTTTTTTGCTATGGGGCTAAAGGTTTATAGTCCGAAACAATGCATAAGAGACCGCGAGTCTCCGGGCGCCGGCGCCAAAGAATGTTGTGAGGGCGAGACATTTCACAATATATATGGAGAGAGCGAGGGACAGAGAGAGCGAGGGACAGAGAGAGCGAGGGACAGAGAGAGAGAGAGACAAAGAGAGAGAGAGAGAGAGAGAGAGAGAGAGAGAGAGAGAGAGAAAGACGAGAGGGGGGGGGGGGGGGGCGCAGCGCTTTGCAGCGCAGGTTTTTCTCTCAAATCGTTATTTTTTCTGTGCAGAAAATTGATATTTAACGTTATTACGTCACGGCATGTTAAAGTTATAACCCAAACGAAAATTAAAAAGCACGCAGGTTAAAGTTGAAAGAAATATCGTCCGTTGCGTTATTGATAATTATTAACGTCCCAAACAAGAAATGTTGACGGTAACGTATTTTGCGTTAATTTAGTTAACTAACTGTTGTGGGTTAATGGTAAAACCCGACGCAGCCCGACGTGCGTCGAAGAACGAAACACGATGTGTCAAAAGTACCTGCTCCGTGTCCGCATTTGAAACCGAGCCTACAATGAACAGTTTCGTTTTCCCGCCATCCGGCCGGTTCCGAGGTATGGACCCGGTCCGCAATCGGAACGGAGCCAGCAAGGAACAGTTCCGCATTTCCCCCGCTCGGTCGGGTTCCACGGAGCGGGTCCATGGTTGGAACGACGCGTACACAGGTCCCACGGAACGGTTCCTATTCGGTCAGCCTGTTCTCGATCCAAGTTCCGGAACGGAACGCGGAACGTACGGTTTTTGGAACAAGCTGTCGTTCTCTCCGGAGCCCTGCCTAGCTGGGCTGCTGGACACGGCCGTTCGGTGCCTGCCGCCTGATTCCGAACACTGCGAACGCGGACCTCTCGCTTGCTCTCTTACGGAGCACCCCACCAGTGCAACAGAGACAGACCTACGAAGACAGTGTGTAAATCAGGCGTCTGTCAGCTTCGGCGACGCGGCTGGCGCTCCCACTTGCCCTCGCTTCACCCTTGCCAGGCAGCGGTTAGTTCGACAACACCGACGGAGATGGATGCGTAAACGGAACCTGCATCGTCGCACTCATCGTGGCTTGGTGGCGCAGTGGGTACAGGCGTCGGAAACGCCGGATTGACCGCATTGCTTCGTTGAACCCGGGTTCGAGCACCCGCTGCTGCCAAAGTCAATTTTGCTTCTGCTCCGGCAGGGGCGAGAAGGCAACCAAAACTGACACGGGGGCATGGCCGGGCTGGCCGGGCTGGCCGGGCGGATGGGTCTTTGAGAGATTCATGAAATGTGGCAACACAGAGGGGGGGGGGGGAGGGCGTTCACTGGCAACATAGCAGTGCGAATTCACAATTTTTAAACTTTTGCAGGACTAACTAAATTTAACGTTAAATGAAACGAATTAAATAACATAAAATCGACGTTGATCGATTTAACGTTTATCCCATCTTAGCATGCAATAACGTTAAAAACTCGATCGTTAAACTTATAACGGTTAGCGGCGTGAACCGAAGGTACCGATAAATCTAACAGCCTCAGGCAGCGACTCTATTTTCAGAATTCCGCGCTCTCTGACAGCCACCAGCTGTGACGTCAGTTATGGAGGAGCAGAGCTCTATCCGTCGGTTCGGTTGATATGCTCCTATACTCGTTCCGTTCCGTTTCTATACCGGTTCCGTTCCGGTTCTATTCCTGTTCCGTTCCTATACCTTCCGTTCCGTTCCGTTCCGTTCCGCTTCGTGGACCAGTCCAGCTCGGAACCGACCCAGCCAGTTCCGCCTGTGGAAAAAGACATCGTGGAACCGAGTCCGCTCGTTCCGTTGGACCGGTTCCAGAGCAGGATCTGTTTCGCTTGGGTCCCCTTACGGAACGGAACCGCAGACGGAACCGGTTCTCTGGTTTCTACTGGATCTCGTCACGGAACGCCAAACCACGAAAATCTGGAGCCCTGACTGAGTGGCTACAATCTCAATTCAGGCAGGACCAGCTGAAAGCTGCTCAACCTGGCAACAGTCGGGGTAGGCAATGGGGTATGGAGTCAGTGAAGAAGGCCCTCAGCATCCAGTGCGCAGGAGGTAAAGGTGGGGTGAGGACAGCAAGTGAAGAGATCATGCCCCTCCCTGTAGAGTGGTCCGTTTGAACAAAAGTTTTAAAATCTCATGACGGCTAGTGCTAATATTTGTCTATGACCTATAACATGAGTTTTTAAAAAAAACCGGGATTTTTCGGCTCACGGGAAAAGCTCGCGAAATCGTTTCAAAGATGGCGACGTCCAAAATCCTGAGAAATCGTCGCCAGCGAGGCTAGGGTGGTCAAAATCCGCAAAGTGGGTTCGCGGTGACTCGTCAAAAGTTTCAATTTGGCATTAAAAAAATGTGTGCAAAACCGGAAATCTGTCGGACAATATTTAGAGGTCGCGAAGGGTCACGAAGTGCCCTCATAAACAGTAAATATCAATGTTTTTTGAAAATTCCACAAAAAATTCCAAGGTCAATCTGTCTAAAGTAGGGTCCTCTAGGAATAAAATTTCAAAAGAAACACTGTCTCATACGGTTTTCGAGATATCAGCGTTTAAAGTGCATAAATCAAGCCAAAAGACAAAAAAAGAAGATTTCCCTGACCACTCTACCCTCCCTGGCACTAGGACAATACAACGCCGTTTGCAATGCATTAAATTTGAACCTGGCCTTCTATTTGAAGTTTTAGAACCGTTTAAAATCAAAGTTGCCACCTTCAGTAAAACGGATAAGGATTGTGGCTTGTTCTTTGACGAAATGTCCATGAAGACTCGTATTGATTTTGATAAAGCAAATGGAAAATACATAGGCACCGTCTCTTTCCCTGGTTTCTCCGCCAAACCCCTTGCCAGTAAAATGTAAGTTTGGATGTTAGCCGGCATTCGGTCTCGGTGGAAGCTAAATGCTGCCTATCACTTGGTGCTGGATGTGCGGAGTCTGTCAGCTGTGTCAATTTAGATCTTTTAAAATATGCTGCTGACAGTCAGCTGAATGTGATTTCTATTACATGTGATATGGGTAACTGTGGTGCCCTTTCCAAGTTGGGGTTCTTGACTACTAAGAATAAAAAGAAGTTTTGGATTTCAAACCCAATGGCTCCTGCTAAGAAGCTCTACCTTGTCCCTGACATTGTTCACCTTCTGAAGTCCATCAAAGAAATGTTGGCGAACAATTCTGAATTGCAACTGTCAGAGGACATCGTGAGAAGATTTATGCTGCCCTTTCCCACGGTGACAGCCAGCCACATTGAGTGGCTGGTGGCTTTTTAGGAGGACATGGATGTGAAATATACTCCTCGACTGAAGATGAAAGACATTCACTCTAATCACTTTTCTAAAATGAATACTGCATCAGCCACTCACGTTTTTCATGACATGACTGCGAGGGCCATGGAATTTTTGGTGAGCCATTAAAAAAGAAACAATTCACAAAACTGTAGTTCATTTGCCAAGCGAACTTTCCAACAATTTTCAGCTTACGAGGATCGCCAAACTTGAACAGACTTCGAGTTCTTAAAGATCAGTAATACTAGCACTTGACTTGAAGTGGTTGCCAAAAATTCCACGCTCCTACAGTGGCACGTTTGCTTCGCACAGGAATTACAGTCGAACAATTTAAAACTCAAATTATACTCACTCCCTTTTCCTAATAACAGATCCCTTCACGTGCACATGCAAGTCTGGTTGGATAAAGCACCAATTTTTACTCGTTCTTTGCTTCCTCTACTACGACTATGACGTAGAAGCAAAAAAAGAACGAGTATTGCGCTCGCCCTGTCAGTTAAGACCCCAAATCATCTCGAAAACTGCGTAACGGATGGATTTTGTTTTCGGGGCGTTCTGGTTGGGCGTTAATCTCGTTTCGAAAATGACATATTAGATTTCTGAAAAACAAGGAACAAAAATTCTTGTTTTTAGAGACCGCAGATCGGCGGAAGTTTGTCTTGGATCCGTCGCCCGCCGTCAACAATCACTTTTCACGGACTCTGCCGGGCTCGGAGTAATAGACCAGTAAGACGTGAGGAAAAGAGAATTAAAAAAAAAAATCACAAATACTGAATGTGCATAAATTGTTCGTTAATATGAGAACCAAAAACATTAAATTATGAAAACCTCGAAAAAACTTATTTTCCTTCAAAACTCAAAGAACGAGTCTGTCCTAGGACGCTAAAGCGTTCTCCATGCCTGTCTTGTTAACCCAGACGAAAAATCAACTTGGAAAACTGTATGTGATTTCATCGATGAAACTATTTCACTCTCGGGTTCAGATTAAGTGATCTTGGTTTTACTGATCGCTGCACTTACTGATACAAATTCGTGCACTTCGCGCTCAGTAATCTATCGATCATATTTAAGAACAATTAGGAACGTTCTGATCGTATTCATAAACGATCAGGAATTTATGTGTGCTTATTTCTGAGATCGTCGTCAGCCTACTGATCGTATTTTCTTGGTCGTATTACTCTGATAATCTTTTTCATATGACTCACGACTGTGGAGACCCCACACACGAAATAGATGTCTACTAGATGTCGAGTAGACGCCTACAGCCCATCTAGTAGACGGCTAACGTTGATCTCGTGCTAGACCATCTACTCAATGTCCAGCATGGCCGTTTTTGCAACGTCTAGTACACAGCTATCCGTCAATGTCTAGTAGCAGACGTCTATCCGTCAATGTCTGGTAGACGTCCATCCATCGATGTCTAGTAGACGTCTATCTTTCGAGGTCTAGTGGCCAGCCCAATACCGAAGACATCTATAAGTAGATGCCTTTTAGATATGGTTTACAAGTAACGACAGCAGTGTAAGTTTATTCTTGAGAAAATAAAGTGGACGAATGGGTTCATCCATAAAGTGCGTCCCACTTCGAAGTGAACCCAACGAACGAGAGAGATGAGCGCCTGCGAACGTCGGGGTAGGCCAGCCTGTGCAACATGCGTGCATACCTGAATCCGAATTGCCTACCCATCTGGCGGTCCTGGATCCACAACCATATCTGGGACAGCAGAAAACATTCCTGCCATACCGGAAGAACTTCAAGGATGACCCCTTATTAGGGTTTCTAGTCTCGAAATTTTCACAAAGGTTGGAAAACTTGGAAAATATTGGAAAAGTTAAAAAAGTGATTTCTTTACCCAGAACTCACACAAAACTTTTAAAATCAGTAGGTCACACTTGAACAGTTGGCTTAAACATATATGGTGCAATTTTCCCACTACTCATGTGTGAAAGACCCTTCACAATGGTGCCCAAGCACTCCCGGACATTCCTGAAGTAGGTATTATACTTGCTATCAATTTGATATAAAGTAGAAACAAACTGGAAGGTCAGCATATGACATAACAATAAGATTATACACATATTAAATATGCTCCTCTTACCTTGCAAAGTAGTTTTCAGCTTTCAACCATTTACGGTTTCGTTGGGCCTTCCCTCTCCCTTCCCTCCCGTGCCTGCGCCTTTCACAACACGTCTCTAAGATTCTGAACTCAGCCGCTGGCCAAGTAGGGCGCGTGCGCGAATTTGAATTTCCGCGAACGTGAAACCATTTGTCACGCGAAAAGAGCGTTGTGTCGTTTCACAGATATCAAATATTCGGGAAGTCGTATATTATGTTAGGAAGTGGAGTTTGGTTTTATGACAACATGTTGTCACAAGGGTGCAAGGGAATTATTTGTGAGTAATTTCTGCATTTTTCTAATTTTTCCCGAAAATTTCACAACTTTTCCGAAAATTTCCATTGAAATTTTCAAAAATTATTTTTTCCGGAAAATTAGAAACCCTTCCCCTAATCATAATAAAATGCAGGTGCAAATGAATGATGCAAGATTGGAAAGAAATGACAATGTTCAAATATATTGAATGTATTGAACATAAAGCATTATGAACATTTGACATATCAACATAAAACATAACATTTACAACATAAATAAATGAAAGAAAATACAAGTAATTACAACTCGAAGTCCGAGATTTATTTTTAACTTGTAAAATTTTCATTTTGCGCAATAAACTTTTAACTATCTTGTCATCAGACTTGTCATTGTTCACCTATCTCCATGTCTATTTTGAAATATGTGGTGCAAAGCCAAAGGTGGGAGCAAAAGAGAGGGAAAAGACGCACCGACGGAGCAGGATAAGAGGAAAAGAGGGGGAATGGGGGAGAGGAAAGGGAGGGGGCGCTGCTTGCCCGGACAAGCAATGCATAGGAATACCTCGCCTAAGCAATGCAAGGTCACACCTTATATAAGCAATGCCAAGCACTGCATATTCGCGTGCTTGTAAGCCATTCTAAACGTGCCTTTCGGTCAGACACCCGGGTTTAGCATTGCTTGTGGGACATGGCCAGGTATAGCGCGGCTCACAATGCTAAGCAATTATTATTGGGAATCTTTTAAAATGGCTTACATATCGGCCCGGGGTTTTGAATGTTTACTTTACTGCTAGTGTTTTTCTGATCGCATTTTAGAAATAAGTTCGGGAATGTAAAACGGTCAGGGTAGTCCTGATCAGTATTTGCTAAATACGATCTGTATTACCAAAATACGATTAACCCTTTAGCAGGCGCCCCCTTTCAAAACGGCCAGGGAAATTTTATTTTGCTATTTCTGGTCTCTTTGGGTCACCTTAAACCCGAAACGATTAACCCCAAATTTTTGCACCACTGGTTAACACGTTTTCGAGCTGTAGCCAGGTAGCTACATGGCCAGATCCCGGTGGCCCTGGTGGGCAGCTTTTGGGTCTGGACAGACGGGCAATATTGGTACCCTCTGAACATCTCTCTGCCTGAAGAAATACAAAACTAAACAATTAATTACGCGAAGCCGTGCTTACAGGGAATACAAAACGCTCAAAATGCCTAAAATCACATTGAAGGAATTTCACACGTCTTTTTTATGAAAATATGTTTTCTTTCACAGTTTCTTGTCCGTGTTGGTCACAAGTGACCCAAAACAACCATTTTCGAAATTTTGGCGCCCATCGGAGCGTGTTTGAGTTGTAGCCGGGTGGCTACATGGCCGGTCAGCCAACCGGGGAGGCAAGGGGCCTCTTCGCGACTTTACTCTGCAGGACGTCCCAAACGACAATTCCGCACAATGTATGACCCGCACAGTGAATTATACAGTCCGACATGAAAAAATTTGGTTTTTATCATGAACTGTTATGCCCTGAATGACTCCAAGATCGAGCTCGCCCGAAACGAAATGCGTTTCGATCATGACACTGCGGACCGGCCCTGTAGCCAAGTGGCAACCACTGGTTTCGATCGTCGATACAACCTATTACAACAGTGAATTTCGAAATTTCAACGCTAGCACATGAATGTTACATGCATTCCCAACAAAATTAGTCGTTTTGATGCTTCAACCACAACTTACCTAGCTGCAGTGGCATTCCACAAATTCACTGCAGGGCGTCTTTGAAAAGTTGGGCAATATGGCGGATTTCGCAGTGCCTTCACGGATTGATAATGGCGCGTACGTCGTCGAGCTCTCGAATCTCCATAGGGGAGGATCACAACTGAAGGTTGGCATCGAAATTTTGGCGCCAATATCAAAACTGGCTCCACAGGGACGTTCGAAACGAGTTGTAGCCAAGCGGCAACGCGGCCGGGTAAAGGGTTAAGAAACCGTGATCACATTTACACCTGCGGGTACAATATTGATTCGACATCCATCTGCGTGGTGAACTTGACATTACGCAGCGTGCTGTGCGAAATGGAACGCGCTTTACAAACAATTTTATCACATTAACGCCGTTGCAGTTAGCGAACGACGCGTTCACTGCCCCTCCGGCGTGTTCCTTAAAACAGGAGCTGTCCATACGACAGGCACTCGGCAGCATGAGTCCGGACATGACGGTGGTGGCGCTGTTCGTCGTGTGTATCGTCACAGGGTGCCAAGCTCGAATGATCGAAGATGGCTCCCGCGTCGATCTCCGCGATGGATCAGGTAATATATTGGCAACGTCTTTTCCCACTATGGGGTGCTTAAATCTTGTGGGGAGGGTGGTTCTACACGAAATCACAAATTAACCGGGCTTTAGAGTGGTCCGTTTGAACAAAAGTTTTAAAATCTCATGACGGCTAGTGCTAATATTTGTCTGTGACCTATAACATGAGTTTTAAAAAAAATTCGGGAGATTTCGGCCCACGGGAAAAGGTCGCGAAATCGTTTCAAAGATGGCGACGTCCAAAATCCTGAGAAATCGTCGCCAGCGAGGCTAGGGTGGTCAAAATCCGCAAAGTGGGTTCGCGGTGACTCGTCAAAAGTTTCAATTTGGCATTAAAAAAATGTGTGCAAAACCGGAAATCTGTCGGACAATATTTAGAGGTCGCGAAGGGTCACGAAGTGCCCTCATAAACAGTAAATATCAATGTTTTTTGAAAATTCCACAAAAATTCCAAGGTCAATCTGTCCAAAGTAGGGTTCTCAAGGAATAAAATTTCAAAAGAAACACTGTATTTCTTACGGTTTTCGAGATATCATTCTAATGATTTTAATAATGACTGTTGTGGGAGTGATATCTGTGTTAATATAAGATTCTTATCTCCTGCTAGTCATTGTTTTGTTTGTAAATACTATAGTTTACATTCTGTGATTTTTATAAACTTAAAACTACAAAATGTGATTTTAAAAGAAAACAAACTATAAACCTCTTTAGAATCGGGCCTATTTGTTCCTTCTCTAGTAACAGCCTTTGCAAAATTACATGCAATATGCAGGTTCAGATACTGGAGCACCCAGATGGTAGACTTGATCCGTAAAGCGGTAGAAAATAACAATCATTCTTCAGGAGAACTAAGTGAGAAGAACCGAACTCCAGCTAAAGTTGTTTTAAATAAACCAAACCCAACACGAGTCAAAACTATCGATTGAGACGATCGCCATGCACGCCGTGCACTAGTGATGATTTGGTTTTTATTTAACATTTCAAAACGAGGGATCTCTTTCTAAATGTGAAACAAGCAATTAGTACAATCGCAGGAGAGAAAATGCCGAGGAATCTTATTTCATTAGTTCGTTAAGTGGTATGGTAGTCAATGTGCTCGAAAATTAAATCGCACTGCCTTGAAAGAAACTACATTTCGAATGACCCAAACATTTGCCGGAATTAAAAACCTGGCCGTACAAACTTTCTTCGTTCGAGATCGTCCCTGATATCAAACAGTTTACACACTCCTCTCCATCCCCACTCATATTCAACATCCTCGACCCTTATTTATCAGAACCATATATTCCATTTCACTAACCATTCTTTTGAATCCTCTCCGACAGGAGAAGACACCTCGTGTCACAAGCATGAGTTCAACTGCAAGAACGGAATGTGCATAGATAAAAAAAAATTATGTGACGGCAACGATGATTGCACAAACGGTTTAGATGAATGTGAAGAAATGTGTTGCACGAGTTCACAATACAGATGTAGCAACAACCAGTGCATTGACCGCAGCAAGCTCTGCAATGGTCGCAATGATTGCCCCGACGGTGCAGACGAAAGAAATTGCGGCTGCACCAGTTCTCAATACACATGCAGCAACGGCCAGTGCATTGACGGTAGCAAGCTCTGCGATGGTCGCAATGATTGCCCCGACGGTGCAGACGAAAGTAATTGCGGCTGCACCAGTTCTCAATACACATGCAGCAACGGCCAGTGCATTGACGGCAGCAAGCTCTGCGATGGTCGCAATGATTGCCCCGACGGTGCAGACGAAAGTAATTGCGGCTGCACCAGTTCTCAATACACATGCAGCAACGGCCAGTGCATTGACGGCAGCAAGCTCTGCGATGGTCGCAATGATTGCCCCGACGGTGCAGACGAAAGCAATTGCGGCTGCACCAGTTCGCAATTCACATGCAGCAACGGCCAGTGCATTGACGGCAGCAAGCTCTGCGATAGTCGCAATGATTGCCCCGACGGTGCAGACGAAAGTAATTGCGGCTGCACCAGTTCTCAATACACATGCAGCAACGGCCAGTGCATTGACGGCAGCAAGCTCTGCGATGGTCGCAATGATTGCCCCGACGGTGCAGACGAAAGTAATTGCGGCTGCACCAGTTCTCAATACACATGCAGCAACGGCCAGTGCATTGACGGCAGCAAGCTCTGCGATAGTCGCAATGATTGCCCCGACGGTGCAGACGAAAGTAATTGCGGCTGCACCAGTTCTCAATACACATGCAGCAACGGCCAGTGCATTGACGGCAGCAAGCTCTGCGATGGTCGCAATGATTGCCCCGACGGTGCAGACGAAAGTAATTGCGGCTGCACCAGTTCTCAATACACATGCAGCAACGGCCAGTGCATTGACGGCAGCAAGCTCTGCGATAGTCGCAATGATTGCCCCGACGGTGCAGACGAAAGTAATTGCGGCTGCACCAGTTCTCAATACACATGCAGCAACGGCCAGTGCATTGACGGCAGCAAGCTCTGCGATGGTCGCAATGATTGCCCCGACGGTGCAGACGAAAGTAATTGCGGCTGCACCAGTTCTCAATACACATGCAGCAACGGCCAGTGCATTGACGGCAGCAAGCTCTGCGATAGCCGCAATGATTGCCCCGACGGTGCAGACGAAAGTAATTGCGGCTGCACCAGTTCTCAATACACATGCAGCAACGGCCAGTGCATTGACGGCAGCAAGCTCTGCGATGGTCGCAATGATTGCCCCGACGGTGCAGATGAAAGTAATTGCGGCTGCAGTAGCACTCAATTTCAGTGTACCAACGGAAATTGCATACCTAGAGGCTATATTTGCAACGGCGTGAATGACTGCGGTGATGGGTCGGACGAGTCCCAGACTACTTGTCAAGGTTTGTGTCAAGCGCTTTGTTCTCAAGCGTGATTTCCTGTTTCGCGCAGATGCTCAAAGTTCTACTTTAATTCCCGTTTCAGTTCATGCTTTTTAATATTATGTGTTTAGTGATTGAGTAAGATGGTAAATTTTGCAGTGATCACTGTCAAACGGCTGGTTATAATGGTAGCAACTTTACAGAACCTTTTTTAGTTTCATCAGTGTGAAGAATGCAAAAAGTATGTGCCCCCCCCCCCCCCCAAAAAAAAAAGGAATCAGATTAAGAGCATTTCTAAATTTTTTTTAAAGAGTTTATTTCTCGCCTTGACTTACGACAGGGTTCTTTTTACACTTGCATGCAGTAATGGTATTTACGGGGCGGTTTAAGAATTGATTTCTAGCATGGACTGCACGTGGATAAAAAAACGACTGAGGTCATGTTTTAAATGCGTCCGTTGTTGTCATGTACGACCCTTAATGAGTCAGTGCATGCATTTTCACCTCACCGAAAATTATTTTCTGTCCGAGGTTGAGAGTGTGTGCGGACAATGTGCTGCGTCTATTTGTTGGACTTACTTTTTGAACGGTGTTAATACTAGGTTTTAATGATGTTTGAATTCCGTCCACAGGCCCTCCGGGCTGCCAATATCGGTGTGGAAGGCAATGCTGCACACCGTCCTTGTGTCTTGTCAATGCCCTCGACGGCCTCTTGTCAATTTGTCTGGGTATTCATGTTCGGACCAACCCACACATCTCATCTGATGCAGCGCGAAGTGCATGGAATGGTCCATCGGCGTTAGCGCATGCTCGACAGGACGAGAATCCTTCAGCAGATTTATGGGGGTTCCGACTTCCATCTTTCTTCCGAAGCCGAATGTGATGTGATAGCCTTCTCCATGTCCCGATGATGTAATAAACAGCGAATTGACATGTAATATGTTTATCTTTGACAACTCAGCTCACGACCCGATTATCATTGACCACAAAGTGCATGCCGCGTACTTCACGAACCGTTTGCATCGGATGCTCTGGGCCCTCCTCCACTAGGAATCTTATTTAGCGGTTCTCTTTTTGATGCAATTGTCATTTCGTTCCCACTTCACATCGAGTTCAAATTTAAGTCTCGGATGCCCCAAAAGAACAACCTTCCTGATTGATTCTAAGGGAATGACTAACGACCCACCCCCTTGTGCGGGAATATATGACGGGAAACTCAGCGGTATGGAAAAAGTGGGCAACAATACAGTCAGTGTGGCATTGTGGGTCACTAGAACTGCCAAATCTCCAATTTCAACCCTTTCCGACGAATTTTGAAAGGAGTGGGGATTATTTTTTGAGTCACAGGTAGAATGGTTCCAGAATTGATCGGCAGCAGTACCCGAAGAACCCGTGCACTAGTGATGATTGGGTTTTTATTTAATATTTCAAAACGAGGGATCACTTTCAAAATGTGAAACAAGCATTGGTAAAATCGCAGGAGAGAAAATGCCGAGGAATCTTATTTCATTAGTTCGTTAAGTGGTATGGTAGTCAATGCGCTCGAAAATTAAATCGCACTGCCTTGAAAGAAACTACATTTTGAATGACCCAAACATCCGCCGGAATTAAAAACCTGGCCGTACAAACTTTCTTCGTTCGAGATCGTTCCTGATATCAAACAGTTTACACACTCCTCTCCATCCACACTCATAACACAGCTACTACAATAACACATTCTTACAGGAAAGAGGAAACTGATCATAGTCAACTCAGATACAAAATTGTGCACCAGATAAATTTATCAGTAAGAAGAGACTAGAAATCACAAAATTTGAATTATATTACAGGCATGTTTTAAAACATTTATGACTTAAAATTCTTACATCAAAAATCCTTGCTTAAACAAATATCCTGGAAAGTACAAATAGATTTTACATATAATGCAACATACTGGGTTAAATTTAACTTCAAATACTCAACAGTGGAAATTATTTACATTCAACTAAGGTGTTTGAGCGGCTATAAAATCTTTTTCAAAAGATAGTACTCAAACCAATGTAGTGTAATATCCATGAAACAATTTTGTTTTGCATATCACACTAGAATTAATACTGTGCAGTGGAAATCATATGCATTCAAAGTAATTCTTTAAGTAAGATCACATAAACTATGTAACAGCACATTCTTATATAGAGGAGAAACATTTGACAATCCACAGAGATACTTGAAAGAGATGCTAAAAAAACACAGCTACAACAATAACACATTCTTACAGTAAAGAGGAAACTGATTACAGTCAGTAAGAAGAAACTGGTAGTAACAAAATTTTAATTATATCATTATGTCACATTCAGCATGTTTTAAAACATTTATTACTTATTGGCTCTCCTTTTAAACACAAAAGTATTGTACACCATGTACTTGATTTTGTCCCATTTGGTGTCTTAAAATTGCGGGTTTGCCGCCTGAAACTTCTCAACATCAGATTTTCCTGGAGTCTGCATATTGTCTTTAGACTTTTTGAAGTAAGTGTTTACCATTTTCTTGTCCTCATTGTTTATTTTTTGTCTTTTGTTTAGACGCGAGCAGATTTTGCTGCACGCCTCAAACCCTTCGGTACAAGGTTTTTGTCCAGCGGAAGCAACGTATACACAATCCAAAAGCTTGATTACCATCGAGAAAACTCTCATCAAGAAAAGCGTGTTGCCAATTAATGTAAAGCTAATGAATGAACTGAAACGTAATCTTTTTATACATAACAGCCTATTTACTCACATGCATGCTAGCACCGCGGCCAAACACAGCTCGGGTATCTTTGTGGGCAATGAACGAACGAAATCTCAATGTTCTCATTGTTCCTGAGTTATCTCCACTCGCTCTATTGCGTTTTTTATCCATGCTCCCAAGCAACATACACCAAAGATTTCGGTCGGACGATGTAACTTTGATCACACTAAAGTTGCACTGTTTGCGAAGATACCACGGGTCTCGAACGTCTGTCAGCCAGACAACTCGTGGTACTCGTCACACTGTAGTGTCCTGGTCCGGGTCCGATTTGGCGCTTGATGCTATTGATGGGTTGCTCGATCCAGATGTCGAAAAACAAGAAGATAGGATAGAGAGGTTTGGTGAAATTACACACTGGTGGAAATCGGAACGCTTCTTTAGTGTGACGAGAGCGTATTCGCACATTTATTTTGAGATGTACACCATTTCCGCGGCACTCACGCTCATAAAGGTGTGGTGTCTACCGAAATCTTACTTTACGTTCACGTGCTCGAAATGTATCCATCGCAACAACATAACCTCGCGCGGCAAGGTGTGTTCGCTGCAGTGATCGCACGTTGCGCTCACATCGGCTACATGTGTAGGCCAACACAACTTGCGTTCACCCAGAAGAGTGTACTACTAGCCGTGAGCTCACAGGCATGTACGGGGTTTGAACACGCTGGCCCTTATGGCGCGTCACACCGCACGTTCACCGTCTGCAAGGCGCTGTAAGCACACGGTTTACTCCATACCTATCCTCACTGTCCATGTTCATTCCTCAGATGTCCAGTCTTTGCGAGATCATCAAGCCATTTAAACGCACGTATAAAACCTTAATCCTAAGACTTTGTCTGATGTGTCTCAAGAACTCGATAGAAGGTTAGAAAACGTTATCATTACTGAACACATTACTGAACTCGCTCCCTACTAATCGCATTACCTCATCATTCCCAAGAAGAACATTACTTGCCGTTGGCTGGTTGAGTTAAGAAAATGAAATTCTTAAATTGTAACAGTCTCTATCTACTTCGTACCCCCTCAGAAGTACTGATTTTACCGGTCCTTTTAAGGTGTATACTGACGCCTCTGCTAAAGGAAATGGTGCAAGTTGGAGCTGGATTTCGAAGTTGATGTAGAGACCACAAAAGTTGGCCTACGGGGCTGAAATTTTACCAGGAGACGCTTCAGGCAAAATCAGGAGAAGTCACGGAAGGAAATTTCGCTGCCCTGAAAAAAAAGTATCGAAATTTCTCGTCCAAAATCGAAAACGGTCATTTTGGCCGCGTCAGGCTTTTTTAGTGTTAAGGCTGGCCACCGCTGAGGCGATGAAGAAAGTGTAGTGTCAAACCATACCTGTGCTATGCTTTTGTGACTCGGTTGTTATGCGTCCCAAAAGTTATTTGGATAAAATCCGTCTTCCCATAAAAGACTTCACACAATCCTTTCCTACAAGAAAGTTGGTCCCATTAGGATAGAAAAGATATATCTCTATCAATACAGCACTCTTTGAGAAGATTATTGCGTGCAATGCTGCCTGATGGAGTTCGGCGGTTAGCGTTAGGCATTTTGGTCATCGAAGTAAACTTATTGCTTGAAAGTGCCAATAATTTATACCAAAACACGCAGATGAGGACGCTCTGCAAGCTGCGGCCCCTCAGCCCTCTGCTCCTGCTCCCGCAGGTGAGAGCGCGGTGTGGTCTGGACCCCATCAACCCATTTAAAGGCCACAAAAAGTTTTTCGAAAGGTTGACGATTCAACAAAGGCCTCCTTATTTCCAACCCTTATCCAACTGTCCCGAAACGCGCTGAGAAAGTCAAGAGAACAGGCGCTACTACACCCATTTTACTCAGAGCAGAAAAAAAAACACCTTGGTCGTGTCGGTGTGACCCTACTGGTCAGTGTGACATATTTTAAAGGCCCACCCATGGAAGTGTCACGAAAATTCCTTATTATAAACAATCCATGTGTAACAATTACTTTCGGGACTTTCTTGAACCTGCCTTACCGACCGCTTTGCCTCCTTTGCCTGTGCCTCGCTTGCATTTAAAACGTTTATGATTCTGGTATGTGAATATGATCAGGAAGGTCATTTGCGAGATTGAGAAGATCTGCTTACTGGACGGGGTGAAGGATAATGTTAAAAGTTCTGTAGCGCGGTCTCGAGTGTTTCAACAGATCAAGATTGTAGAAAAGAGTAGTCCTGGATCTAGCCGTATTATCACGAAACCTTTGGAAAATCTTCAAACAGAACTTGTGGCCAATTGAAGAGTGGATTCACTTACCTGTCTGTAATTACTGATGCAATTTATATTAAGCACGGCGACCGCCTGAACAGTGCGTGAACATGTGAAAGTAGAAATCATCTTGAGACACGGAGCTCCCAGGAACGCAATAGCACAGTCATCAGTTTACGAATTTATGTGGGGATCACAATATTTCCAGAAATTTTACCAGAAGACGCTTCAGGCAAAATCAGGAGAAGTCACGGAAGGAAATTTCGCTGCCCTGAAAAAAAAGTATCGAAATTTCTCGTCCAAAATCGAAAACGGTCATTTTGGCCGCGTCAGGCTTTTTTAGTGTTAAGGCTGGTCACCGCTGAGGCAATGAAGAAAGTGTAGTGTCAAACCATACCTGTGCTTTGCTTTTGTGACTCGGTTGTTATGCGTCTCAAAAGTTATTTGGATAAAATCCGTCTTCCCATAAAAGACTTCACACAATCCTTTCCTACAAGAAAGTTGGTCCCATTAGGATAGAAAAGATATATCTCTATCAATACAGCACTCTTTGAGAAGATTATTGACATGCAATGCTGCCTGATGGAGTTCGGCGGTAAGCGTTAGGCATTTTGGTCATCGAAGTAAACTTATTGCTTGAAAGTGACAACAATTTATACCAAAACACGCAGATGAGGACGCTCTGCAAGCTGCGGCCCCTCAGCCCTCTGCTCCTGCTCCCGCAGGTGAGAGCGCGGTGTGGTCTGGACCCCATCAACCCATTTAAAGGCCACAAAAAGTTTTTCGAAAGGTTGACGATTCAACAAAGGCCTCCTTATTTCCAACCCTTATCCGACTGTCCCGAAACGCGCTGAGAAAGTCAAGAGAACAGGCGCTACTACACCCATTTTACTCAGAGCAGAAAAAAAAAACACCTTGGTCGTGTCGGTGTGACCCTACTGGTCAGTGTGACATATTTTAAAGGCCCACCCATGGAAGTGTCACGAAAATTCCTTATTATAAACAATCCATGTGTAACAATTACTTTCGGGACTTTCTTGAACCTGCCTTACCGACCGCTTTGCCTCCTTTGCCTGTGCCTCGCTTGCATTTAACACTAGAAAGACGGAAGGGGTCATTTTGACCCTTTTTCATTTTCAAGCCAAATTTTTCATACTTTTTTTCAGAGCCTTGAACCCGACGATTTTTGACTTTTCCTAAAATGTCTTAAGCTGCAATCCCTCAAAATTTCAGCCACGTAGCTCAATTTTTGTGGTAGTTACAAAGCCTTTTACCTTCTCTGTCTGAAGGGGTCATTTTGACCCCAACCACTAAACACGTTGTAATTTTTCACATACTGCACTCTAATTGCCCCTAAACACTGTGTACTCATTTATTTATTCTGCGCAAGTCGAATTGAATGGTTGGGGAAGGTGAAGGAGACCACATAGACGCGTTATCGAGAAGGGAATACTTTCAGCGCGAGCGAAGCGACTGCGGTCGTCCGACAAGCCTGATATGCCCTGTTTTGACAACTGGCACTAGCAGTAACACCTGGGGTCCATTATTGAAATGAAACTGGGGTCCTAGGATTACATTAGTAATGGTTGGTTCCTGCTGTAATTTTGAAATACTGCACCTTTTAGCAGTTTGCCCTCCCGTTCCAGTTCCTGCCCAAGAAGTCCCTCATTTTGACCACTGGCACCTGCAGTAGCACCTGGGGTCGATTTTGAAAATGTAACTGGGATCCTAGGATAAAAGTAGCAGGCGTCGGTTCCCATGATCAAGTTTGAAATACTGCACCTTTTAGAAGTTAGCCCTCCCGTTCCAGTCCCTGCCCAAAAGGGCCCTGCATTGCCCACTGACACCTGCAGCAGCACCTGGGGTCTTTTTGGCAGTGTAGCTTGGTTCCTTTTTTTTTTTTTTTTTTTTTTTTTTTTGGAGGGGGGGTTCATCCTCGTGAAAAAGTTCGCATCTCTCACGATGGAACGCATTTCGCACCGAAGTCACGTTCCAGTTCCAGGCCCAGAAGGCCCTGTTTTGACCACGGGCACCTGCAGCAGCACCTGATGTCGATGTTGACAGTTTATCTTGGGTTTTGGGGTCATTAAAAGGGGGAGAAGGGTCTTTTCTTATAGAAAAAATTCGTACCTCACCTACCTAGATATTTACATATGACATACGCTGATACGAGTGATATACGCTGTGCTGGTTGCCTACCTACAGCACAGCTTCCCTAGGCAGGAAAATGTAAAGTTAGGACTCACTATCACTAATGCGAGTCAGAAGCACTTTGAAATAAAACGAGAACATAATTTATATGCCGTTTTCGGCGATGCGAAACACGTAGATCGACCAGGGGTCAAAATGACCCCTTCAGACAAAGAAGGTAACCGGGAAAGTCAGGCTTTCTAGTGTTAAAACGTTTATGATCCTGGTATGTGAATATGATCAAGGTCATTTGCGAGATTGAGAAGATCTGCTTACTGGACGGGGTGAAGGATAATGTTAAAAGTTCTGTAGCGCGGTCTCGAGTGTTTCAACAGATCAAGATTGTAGAAAAGAGTAGTCCTGGATCTAGCCGTATTATCACGAAACCTTTGGAAAATCTTCAAACAGAACTTGTGGCCAATTGAAGAGTGGATTCACTTACCTGTCTGTAATTACTGATGCATTTTATATTAAGCACGGCGACCGCCTGAACAGTGCGTGAACATGTAAAAGTAGAAATCATCTTGAGACACGGAGCTCCCAGGAACGCAATAGCACAGTCATCAGTTTACGAATTTATGTGGGGATCACAATATTTCCAGAAATTTTACCAGAAGACGCTTCAGGCAAAATCAGGAGAAGTCACGGAAGGAAATTTCGCTGCCCTGAAAAAAAAGTATCGAAATTTCTCGTCCAAAATCGAAAACGGTCATTTTGGCCGCGTCAGGCTTTCTAGTGTTAAGGCTGGTCACCGCTGAGGCAATGAAGAAAGTGTAGTGTCAAACCATACCTGTGCTTTGCTTTTGTGACTCGGTTGTTATGCGTCTCAAAAGTTATTTGGATAAAATCCGTCTTCCCATAAAAGACTTCACACAATCCTTTCCTACAAGAAAGTTGGTCCCATTAGGATAGAAAAGATATATCTCTATCAATACAGCACTCTTTGAGAAGATTATTGACATGCAATGCTGCCTGATGGAGTTCGGCGGTAAGCGTTAGGCATTTTGGTCATCGAAGTAAACTTATTGCTTGAAAGTGACAATAATTTATACCAAAACACGCAGATGAGGACGCTCTGCAAGCTGCGGCCCCTCAGCCCTCTGCTCCTGCTCCCGCAGGTAAGAGCGCGGTGTGGTCTAGACCCCATCAACCCATTTAAAGGCCACAAAAAGTTTTTCGAAAGGTTGACGATTCAACAAAGGCCTCCTTATTTCCAACCCTTATCCGACTGTCCCGAAACGCGCTGAGAAAGTCAAGAGAACAGGCGCTACTACACCCATTTTACTCAGAGCAGAAAAAAAAAACACCTTGGTCGTGTCGGTGTGACCCTACTGGTCAGTGTGACATATTTTAAATGCCCACCCATGGAAGTGTCACGAAAATTCCTTATTATAAACAATCCATGTGTAACAATTACTTTCGGGACTTTCTTGAACCTGCCTTACCTACCGCTTTGCCTCCTTTGCCTAAGCCGAGTCTCCCGAACAATGCGGAACGGACGCTCGCATTAGAATGAGCTAGGATTGGCTCGGACCCATATTTATAGCCTCGTGGTGTTCCAGGGGCGCGCGCAGGCGGTTAGGTTAGGTTCTTTCACATGTTCTTTCGCATGTTTACACACAGCTCTGACAGTTGCCTTGCGCGATCGAAAGGCACCTTATGGAAGTATTGTAATCCCCACATAACTTAATAAACTGATGACTGTTATAATGCTGCCTTATGTCACACTACACATAGCTAGGAGCTCCATGTCTCAAAGTGGTATCATCTTTCACACGTTTACACACAGCTCTGACTAATGCCGTGCGCAAGATCTGTAGGTTAGATAGGTTAGGTTAGGTTAGGTATGAGACTGTTGTAGGAGGGTACAGGATGCAGTATTGACGGTCCCCGTAAGGTGAGGTTAGGTAAGGTTAGGTTAGGTAGGTTAGGTTAGGTTAGGTTAGGTAAGGTAAGGTTAGGTAGTATCTTCTTTCACATGTTTACACACAGCTCTGACAGTTGCCGTGCGAAAGATCTGTAAAAAAGCGGAGTTGGAAAATGCTTCACACAGCTAAGTGAATCTACTCATCAAACGAGGCTAGGGGCATACAAGGTCTGTAGTATTGACATCAATAGGTTCCGTGTTGATGCGGCTTGATTCTATCAAACCAGGGCGACTCTTCCCATCAATCTTGATTTTTTGACACAGCTGACACTGACCTAACATTATCCTTAACCTCAGACAGTAAATGGCCTATAAAAAGTGCCCCTGTGGCCACTATTGAGATCATCATGACATTTATGCAACGTCTCGCTTGTATTTGCGTCTGGAAGCAACTGCACCCAACGCAAAATCCGAAAAAAACTAAAAAAATTTGACACTTTTTAATGATATTTTCTTTCCGTTGGGTGGTTTCTCCTGATAGGGGTAGGAAAGCGCGGGAACCGATTTTGTGTGATTCCAACCTTTTAAAAAATCGCATGGAGATACGTTATATTGTTCACATTGAAAATAGTGTTTAAACAATTATGAACTAAGCGACAAAAGGTGGCTTAAAACGGCTGTTGAGACAACATGTCCGTTTGCACTTGCCGTACGCGGAAGATCAGGTCGAGAGAGGTTTCGGACGAAAATGAGATTCGGAGACGCATCTAAAATACAAACAAACCCTGTTAGTCTACGTCTAAAACCATCAACAAAGCATGCACAATTAAAATCACCTGGAAGAGAAAAAAATTTTTTGATTACGGTTAGACATCCTAATGTGCTAAAAACACTTGAAAACAATGAGTTGTGTCGTGTCTCCTTCCAATGCCATGGTTTTTTTAAATCATCTTTTAATGGTCTTTGCTGGTCTTTGGCAGGGAAAGGAAGTGTTTTGGGTAGGTGCAAAAAGGGATAAAAACAGCAATAACAAAGATCAGTACATTAAAACACCAAGGTTTGAACTAACACCATTATTAGCTAACCCAACACGCACGCGCTGTATTGCGGCCTAACATGAATTTGGGCCTAGAGAGGACCGCTCACTACAAGTCATGAAACCGGTCTTTGACAGGACCTAACCTAACCTAAAACTAACAAAATCGGTGGTCAAAAAAAATGCTCCCGACATTATTAATGCAGAAGGACCGCGCGAAGGAACGGCTCCGATCTAACCTAACCTACCCTAGACTAACACGCATAATAAAAATAATACATGAAGGGGTGACTCACCTTGTCGTTTTCCACCTTAGGACACACGCGACAACATTCCTGACTTCATATAATCACGAACACTCGCGACACGTCGAAACGACACGAAAACAGGATGGCGTCTCGCGCGAGGATCGCCCAGTATATATACTTTTGTGGTGTTCCGCATGCGCGCGCACGTGGAACACTACGAAAGTATATATAATGGGCGATTACCGCGCGAGACGCCATCCTGTTTTCGTGTCGTTTCGACGTGTCGCGAGTGTTCGTGATTATATGAAATCAGAATTGTTGTCGCGTGTGCTTGTGCAACGATAGCGCGGGTGCGTCTTCCTAAGGTGGAAAACGACAAGGTGAGTCACCCCTTCATGTATTATTTTTATTATGCGTGTTAGTCTAGGGTAGGTTAGGTTAGATCGGAGCCGATCCTTCGCCCGGTCCTTTTGCATTATTAATGTCGGGAGCATTTTTTGTGACCACCGATTTTGCGCCTGTGCTCCGGATCAAACCATTTTTTGTAAAAAAAAAAAACCGATTTTTCAATTCACTGTTTTCCAAAATGGCTTGCACGGGTACATGCCGAAGCGTTTTAAAGAACAAAACGCTATGGTAGGTTCGCGCAATGTTGGAGGCAGGTCTGTACTAAATTTCAACGTTCTAACTTGAAAAACGTAGAAATGGTCGCGCTGACCATAAATGGGCACTAATTTTGACGCCCAGTGTATAATCCCTATTTTCATTTCAGAAATGGACCTCAGGGGTTACTTCTGGTGCCTGTGGTCAAAACAGGGCATATCAGGCTTGTCAGACGACCGCAGTCGCTTCGCTCGCGCTAAAGGTATTCCCTTCTCGATAAGGCGTCTATGTGGCCTCCGTCAACCTTCCCAACTATTCATTTGACTTGCACAGAATTAATAAATCAGTAAACAGTGTACACAGTGTTTAGGGGCAATTAGAGTGCAGTATGTGAAAAATTACAACGTGTTTAGTGGCTAGGGTCAAAATGACCCCTTCAGACAAAGAAGGTGCAAGGCTTTGTAACTACTACAAAACTTGAGCTAGTAGGCTGAAATTTTAAGGGATTGCAGTGACCCCGATTCATCTCGACAACTGCGTAAAGCAAGGATTCTGATTTGGGGGCGTTTCGGTTGGGCATTGATCTTGTTTCGAAATTACATATTAGATTTCGTAAAAGAAAAAAAAAAAAAAAAAACTAAGGGAACTCGTTTTGAGGGACCGCAGATCGGTGGGAGTTTGTCTTGGGACCATCCGTCGCCTGCAGTCAACGATCGCCTTTCGCGTACTCTGCAGGGCCCGGAGTAATAGATCAGTGGCTAGGTCCGGTTAAGACGCAAGAAAAACACAGAATTTTAAAAAAATATTACAAATACTGATTGTGCAGAAACTGTATTAATGAGAAATATGCAAATCTCGAAAAACCTTTTTTCCCCCTCAAAACTCAAAGAACGAGTCCGTCCGAGGACGCTAAAGCGTTCTCCGTGCCTGTCTTGTTATCTGAGAGTTTACACCAAACATTATCGTATTGTCTCAACAGCCGTTTCAAACGACCTTTTGTCGCTTAGTTCATAATTGTTTAAACACTATTTTCAATGTGAACAATATAACGTATTTCCATGCGTTTTTTTAAACGAACTGAAAAGAAATATCAGATCACCTTGTTTTAATGTGTCACACAGTTTGGTTCGCGCCGAAGGCCAGCGAGAGAAACCTATGTGCTCGCGGCTCGTCTTACACCTTCTTGGGTGTACGCATGTTGTGTCGGTCTACTAAATCTCCCTTTAGATACGATTATGTTGCTCTATGCTTATGCCCTCATATCGTTTCGTTTTCTGTGACTTTAGACCAAAAATACTTGGACAATCTGAATTGCAGTAGGCCCATTTGTTCGCTAAAATTATCAATTTTTCAACAGTGTTTCTTTAACACCAACACAAACCACAGGTACATACTCACCCAGACTCATTGGTGCAGAGGCGCAGAGCCCCGTACAGGCCTGGCTGACGGCGAACCTGCCGTGTGGCGCGCCTCGAGGGCCAGCGTGGGGAAACCGTGAGCTCAAGGGTAGTCGTACACCTTTCTGGGTGTTTTTGCCTTGACATCTACCTAATGTAAGAAGAACGAGAGATCGCGGTAGCGAACATACCTTGCCGAGCATGATTATGTTGTTTGAGGTATATATCTCGCTAAAGCAAACGGAAACTACGATAACGGTTAGCATCACACCTTAATAACCGTCAGTACCGTGCAATAGGTGTACATAGTAAAATAATAGTGCGAATTCACTTTTATTACGTTTAACAAGTGATACGATTTTTACCAGAGTTTAATAACTTCTATCATCCATTCATCGTGTTGCTCTACTAATTAGTCCGGACACAACCACATTTAAGTCATTGACATCTATATCGAGCGACTTATTATAAGCAGCAAACACCAAATAAGAAGAACGGAACACAACTCTGTGAGGAGTAGCACCAGTTGCATGGCTGAGAGACGGATTAACGGCGCACTGGATTTTTGGATTTCAGAGAAAAACATATCCCAATCTCTGTGATCTTGCGGTACATGCATAGAAATAATGGTTTCCACCTTTCAGTTGGTACGCCCAGAAGTCCTAGATTTAGGAATGAAAGGCACGTTATGGTAGTATTGTAATCCCCACATAACTTAATAAACTGATGACTGTTATAATGCTGCCTAATGTCAGACTAGACATTCCTAGGAGATCCATGTCTCAAGGTTGTATCATTTTTCACATGTTTATTTACAGCTCTGACTGTTGCTGTGCGCAAGATCTGTAGGTGAGATGGGTTAGGTTAGGTTAGGTTAGGTAGGAGACTGTTGTAGGAGGGTACAGGATGCAGTATTGACGGTCCCCGTGAGGTGAGGTTAGGTTAGGTAAGATCAGGTTTGGTAGGTTAGGTTAGGTTAGGTTAGGTTAGGTTAGGTTAGGTAAGGTGGTATCTTCTTTCACATGTTTACACACAGCTCTGATAGCTGCCTTGCGCGATCGAAAGGCACCTTATGGTAGTATTGTAATCCCCACATAACTAAATAAACTGATGACTGTTATAATGCTGCCTTATGCCACACTACACATTCCTAGGAGCTCCATGTCTCACAGTGGTATCATCTTTCACACGCTTACACACAGCTCTGACTGTTGCCGTGCGCAAGATCTGTAGGTTAGATAGGTTAGGTTAGCTTATATTAGGTTAGGTAGGAGACTGTTGTAGGAGGGTACAGGATGCAGTATTGACGGTCCCCGTGAGGTGAGGTTAGGTTAGGTTAGGTAAGGTTAGGTTAGGTAGGTTAGGTTAGGTTAGGTAAGGTAAGGTTAGGTGGTATCTTCTTTGACATGTTTACACACAGCTCTGACAGTTGCCGTGCGAAAGATCTGTAAAGAAGCGGAGTTTGAAAATGCTTCACACAGCTAAGTGAATCTACTCTTTAAACGAGGCTAGGGGCATACAAGGTCTGTAGTATTAACATCAATAGGTTCCGTGTTGATGCGGCTAGATTTTATCAAACCAGGGCGACTCTTCCCATCAATCTTGATTTTTTGACACAGCTGACACTGAGCTGTAACGCCTAACATTATCGTTAACCACAGACAGTAATTGGCCTTAAAAAAGTGCCCCTGTGTTCACTTTTGGGATCATCATGACATTTATGCAACGTCTCGCTTGTATTTGCGTCTGGAAGCAACTGCACCCAACGCAAAATCCGAAAAAAACTGAAAAATTTGACACTTTTTAACGATATTTTCTTTCCGTTGGGTGGTTTCTCCTGATAGGGGTAGGAACGCGCGGGAACCGATTTTGTATGATTCCAACCTTTTAAAAAATTGCATGGAGATACGTTATATTGTTCACATTGAAAATAGTGTTTAAAAAATTATGAACTAAGCGACAAAAGGTGGTTTGAAACGGCTGTTGAGACAACATGTCCGTTTGCACTTGCCGTACGCGGAAGATCAGGTCGAGAGAGGTTTCGGACGAAAATGAGATTCGGAGACGCATCTAAAATACAAACAAACCCTGTTAGTCTACGTCTAAAGCCATCAACAAAGCATGCACAATTGAAATCACCTAGAAGAGAAAAGAGAAATTTTGATTACGGTTAGACATCCTAGTGTGCTGAAAACACTTGAAAACAATGAGTTGTGTCGTGTCTCCTTCCAATGCCATGGTCTTTCTTAATCATCTTTCAATGGTCATTGCTGGTCTTTGGCAGAGAAAGGAAGTGTTTTGGGTGGGTGCAAAAAGGGATAAAAACAGCAATAACAAAGATCAGTACATTAAAACACCAAGGTTTAAACCAACACCATTATTAGCTAACCCAACACGCACGCGCTGTATTGCGGCCTAACATGAATTTGGTCCTTGAGAGGACCGCTCACTACAAGTCATGAAACCGGTCTTTGACAGGACCTAACCTAACCTAAAACTAACAAACTCGGTGGTCAAAAAAAATACTCCCGACATTAATAATGCAAAAGGACCGGGCGAAGGATCGGCTCCGATCTAACCTAACCTACCCTAGACTAACACGCATAATAAAAATAATACATGAAGGGGTGACTCACCTTGTCGTTTTCCACCTTAGGAAGACGCACCCGCGCTATCGTTGCACAAGCACACGCGACAACATTCCTGATTTCATATATTCACGAACACTCGCGACACGTCGAAACGACACGAAAACAGGATGGCGTCTCTCGCGGGGACCGCCCAGTATATATACTTTCGTGGTGTTCCGCATGCGCGCACGTGGTGGTCGCGCTGACCATAAGTGGGCACTAATTTTAACGCCCAGTGTATAATCCTCATTTTCATTTCAAAAATGGACCTCAGGTGTTACTGCTGGTGCCAGTGGTCAAAACAGGGCATATCAGGCTTGTCAGACGACCGCAGTCGCTTCGCTCGCGCTAAAGGTATTCCCTTCTCGATAAGGCGTCTATGTGTCCTCCGTCAACCTTCCCAACTATTCATTTGACTTGCACAGAATTAATAAATCAGTAAACAGTGTACACAGTGTTTAGGGGCAATTAGAGTGCAGTATGTGACAAAGAAGGTGCAAGGCTTTGTAACTACTACAAAACTTGAGCTAGGAGTTTGAAATTTTAAGGGATTGCAGTGACCCCGATTCATCTCGAAAACTGCGTAACGCAAGGATTCTGATTTGGGGGCGTTTCGGTTGGGTATTGATCTTGTTTCGAAATTACATATTAGATTTCTTAAAAGAAAAAAAAAAAAACTAAGGGAACTCGTTTTGAGGGACCGCAGATCGGTGGCAGTTTGTCTTAGGACCATCCGTCGCCTGCAGTCAACGATCGCCTTTCGCGTAATCTGCAGGGCCCGGAGTAATAGATCAGTGGCTAGGTCCGGTTAAGACGCAAGAAAAACACAGAATTTAAAAAAAATATTACAAATACTGATTGTGCAGAAACTGTATTTATGAGAAATATGCAAACCTCGAAAAACCTTTTTTCCCCCTCAAAACTCAAAGAACGAGTCCGTCCGAGGACGCTAAAGCGTTCTCCATGCCTGTCTTGTTATCTGAGAGTTTACACCAAACATTATCGCGTTGTCTCAACAGCCGTTTCAAACGACCTTTTGTCGCTTTGTTCAAAATTGTTTAAACACTATTTTCAATGTGAACAATATAACGTATTTCCATGCGTTTTTTTAAACGAACTGAAAAGAAATATCAGATCACCTTGTTTTAATGTGTCACACAGTTTGGTTCGCGCCAAAGGCCAGCGAGAGAAACCTATGTGCTCACGGCTCGTCTTTCACCTTCTTGGGTGTAAGCATGTTGTGTCGGTCTACTTATCTCCCTTTAGATACGATTATGTTGCTCTATGCTTATGCCCTCATATCGTTTCGTTTTCTGTAACTTCAGACCAAAAATACTTGGACAATCTGAATTGCAGTAGGCCCATTTGTTCGCTAAAATTATCAATTTTTCAACACTGTTTCTTTAACACCAACACAAACCACAGGTACATACTCACCCAGACTCATTGGTGCAGAGGCGCAGAGCCCCGTACAGGCCTTGCTGACGGTGAACCTGCCGTGTGGCGCGCGTCGAGGGCCAGCGTGGGGAAACCGTGAGCTCAAGGGTAGTCGTACACCTTTCTGGGTGTTTGTGCCTTGACATCTACCTGATGTAGGTTAGGTTAGGTTAGGTAGTAGACTGTTGTAGGAGGGTACAAGATGCAGTATTGACGGTCCCCGTGGGGTGAGGTTAGGTTAGGTAAGGTCAGGTTAGGTAGATTAGGTTAGGTTAGGTTAGGTTAGGTTAGGTTAGGTAAGGTGGTATCTTCTTTCACATGTTTACACACAGCTCTGAGAGCTGCCTTGCGCGATCGACAGGCACCTTATGGTAGTATTGTAATCCCCACATAACTTAATAAACTGATGGCTGTTATAATGCTGCCTTATGCCACACTACACATTCCTAGGAGCTCCATGTCTCAGAGTGGTATCATCTTTCACACGCTTACACACAGCTCTGACTGTTGCCGTGCGCAAGATCTGTAGGTTAGATAGGTTAGGTTAGGTTAGGTTAGGTTAGGTAGGAGACTGTTGTAGGAGGGTACAGGATGCAGTATTGACGGTCCCCGTGAGGTGAGGTTAGGTTAGGTAAGGTTAGGTTAGGTAGGTTGGGTTAGGTTAGGTTAGGTGGTATCTTCTTTGACATGTTTACACACAGCTCTGACAGTTGCCGTACGAAAGATCTGTAAAAAAGCGGAGTTGGAAAATGCTTCACACAGCTAAGTGAATCTACTCTTTAAACGAGGCTAGGGGCATACAAGGTCTGTAGTATTAACATCAATAGGTTCCGTGTTGATGCGGCTTGATTTTATCAAACCAGGGCGACTCTTCCCATCAATCTTGATTTTTTGACACAGCTGACACTGAGCTGTAACGCCTAACATAATCGTTAACCACAGACAGTAATTGGCCTTAAAAAAGTGCCCCTGTGTTCACTTTTGGGATCATCATGACATTTATGCAACGTCTCGCTTGTATTTGCGTCTGGAAGCAACTGCACCCAACGCAAAATCCGAAAAAAACTGAAAAATTTGACACTTTTTAACGATATTTTCTTTCCGTTGGGTGGTTTCTCCTGATAGGGGTAGGAACGCGCGAGAACCGATTTTGTATGATTCCAACCTTTTAAAAAATTGCATGGAGATACGTTATATTGTTCACATTGAAAATAGTGTTTAAAAAATTATGAACTAAGCGACAAAAGGTGGTTTGAAACGGCTGTTGAGACAACATGTCCGTTTGCACTTGCCGTACGCGGAAGATCAGGTCGAGAGAGGTTTCGGACGAAAATGAGATTCGGAGACGCATCTAAAATACAAACAAACCCTGTTAGTCTACGTCCAAAGCCATCAACAAAGCATGCACAATTGAAATCACCTAGAAGAGAAAAGAGAAATTTTGATTACGGTTAGACATCCTAGTGTGCTGAAAACACTTGAAAACAATGAGTTGTGTCGTGTCTCCTTCCAATGCCATGGCTTTTCTTAATCATCTTTCAATGGTCATTGCTAGTCTTTGGCAGAGAAAGGAAGTGTTTTGGGTGGGTGCAAAAAGGGATAAAAACAGCAATAACAAAGATCAGTACATTAAAACACCAAGGTTTTAACCAACACCATTATTAGCTAACCCAACACGCACGCGCTGTATTGCGGCCTAACATGAATTTGGTCCTTGAGAGGACCGCTCACTACAAGTCATGAAACCGGTCTTTGACAGGACCTAACCTAACCTAAAACTAACAAAATCGGTGGTCAAAAAAAATACTCCCGACATTAATAATGCAAACGGACCGGGCGAAGGATCGGCTCCGATCTAACCTAACCTACCCTAGCAACTGTTTTCCAAAATGGCTTGCACGGGTACATGCCGAAGCGTTTTAAAGAACGTAACGCTATGGTAGGTTCGCCCAATGTTGGAGGCAGGTCTGTACCAAATTTCAACGTTCTAACTTGAAAAACGTAGAAATGGTCGCGCTGACCATAAGTGGGCACTAATTTTGACGCCCAGTGTATAATCCTCATTTTCATTTCAGAAATGGACCTCAGGTGTTACTGCTGGTGCCAGTGGTCAAAACAGGGCATATCAGGCTTGTCAGACGACCGCAGTCGCTTCGCTCGCGCTAAAGGTATTCCCTTCTCGATAAGGCGTCTATGTGGCCTCCGTCAACCTTCCCAACTATTCATTTGACTTGCACAGAATTAATAAATCAGTAAACAGTGTACACAGTGTTTAAGGGCAATTAGAGTGCAGTATGTGAAAAATTACAAGGTGTTTAGTGGCTAGGGTCAAAATGACCCCTTCAGACAAAGAAGGTGCAAGGCTTTGTAACTACTACAAAACTTGAGCTAGAAGGCTGAAATTTTAAGGGATTGCAGTGACCCCGATTCATCTCGAAAACTGCGTAACGCAAGGATTCTGATTTGGGGGCGTTTCGGTTGGGCATTGATCTTGTTTCGAAATTACATAATAGATTTCGTAAAAGAAAAAAAAAAAAAACTAAGGGAACTCGTTTTGAGGGACCGCAGATCGGTGGGAGTTTGTCTTAGGACCATCCGTCGCCTGCAGTCAACGATCGCCTTTCGCGTAATCTGCAGGGCCCGGAGTAATAGATCAGTGGCTAGGTCCGGTTAAGACGCAAGAAAAACACAGAATTTAAAAAAAATATTACAAATACTGATTGTGCAGAAACTGTATTTATGAGAAATATGCAAACCTCGAAAAACCTTTTTTCCCCCTCAAAACTCAAAGAACGAGTCCGTCCGGGGACGCTAAAGCGTTCTCCATGCCTGTCTTGTTATCTGAGAGTTTACACCAAACATTATGGTGTTGTCTCAACAGCCGTTTCAAACGACCTTTTGTCGCTTAGTTCATAATTGTTTAAACACTATTTTTAATGTGAACAATATAACGTATTTCCATGCGTTTTTTTAAACGAACTGAAAAGAAATATCAGATCACCTTGTTTTAATGTGTCACACAGTTTGGTTCGCGCCAAAGGCCAGCGAGAGAAACCTATGTGCTCACGGATCGTCTTTCACCTTCTTGGGTGTAAGCATGTTATGTTGGTCTACTTATCTCCCTTTAGATACTATTATGTTGCTCTTTGCTTATGCCCTCATATCGTTTCGTTTTCTGTGACATCAGACCAAAAATACTTGGACAATCTAAATTGCAGTAGGCCCATTTGTTCGCTAAAATTATCAATTTTTTAACAGTGTTTCTTTAACACCAACACAAACCACAGGTACATACTCACCCAGACTCATTGGTGCAGAGGCGCAGAGCCCCGTACAGGCCTTGCTGACGGTGAACCTGCCGTGTGGCGCGCGTCGAGGGCCAGCGTGGGGAAACCGTGAGCTCAAGGGTAGTCGTACACCTTTCTGGGTGTTTTTGCCTTGACATCTACCTGATGTAAAAAGAACATGTGATCGCGGTAGCGAACATACCTTGCCGAGCATGATTATGTTGTTTGAGGTATATATCTCGCTAATGCAAACGGAAACTACGATTACGGTTGGCAACACACCTTAATACCGTCAGTACCGTGCAATAGGTGTACATAGTAAAATAATAGTGCGAATTCACTTTCATTACGTTTAACAAGTGATACGATTTTTACCAGAGTTTAATAACTTCTATCATCCATTCATCGTGTTGCTATACTAATTAGTCCGGACACAACCACATTTAAGTCTTTGACATCTAAATCGAGCGACTTATTATAAGCAGCAAACACCAAATAAGAAGAACGGAACACAACTCCGTGAGGAGTAGCACCAGTTGCATGGCTGAGAGACGGATTAACGGCGCACTGGATTTTTGGATTTCAGAGAAAAACATATCCCAATCACTGTGATCTTGCGGTACATGCATAGAAATAATGGTTTCCACCTTTCAGTTGGTACGCCCAGAAGTCCTAGATTTAGAATTGAAAGGCACGTTATGGTAGTATTGTAATCCCCACATAACTTAATAAACTGATGACTGCTATAATGCTGCCTAATGTCAGACCAGACATTCCTAGGAGCTCCATGTCTCAAGGTTGTATCATCTTTCACATGTTTATTTACAGCTCTGACTGTTGCTGTGCGCAAGATCTGTAGGTTAGATGGGTTAGGTTAGGTTAGGTAAGGTAGGAGACTGTTGTAGGAGGGTACAGGATGCAGTATTGACGGTCCCCGTGAGGTGAGGTTAGGTAAGGTAAGGTCAGGTTAGGTAGGTTAGGTTAGGTTAGGTTAGGTTAGGTTAGGTTAGGTAAGGTTAGGTAAGGTAAGGTGGTATCTTCTTTCACATGTTTACACACAGCTCTGAGAGCTGCCTTGCGCGATCGAAAGGCACCTTATGGTAGTATTGTAATCCCCACATAACTTAATAAACTGATGACTGTTATAATGCTGCCTTATGCCACACTACACATTCCTAGGAGCTCCATGTCTCAGAGTGGTATCATCTTTCACACGCTTATTTACAGCTCGGTGGGAGTTTGTCTTAGGACCATTCGTCGCCTGCAGTCAACGATCGCCTTTCGCGTAATCTGCAGGGCCCGGAGTAGTAGATCAGTGGCTAGGTCCGGTTAAGACGCAAGAAAAACACAGAATTTAAAAAAAATATTACAAATACTGATTGTGCAGAAACTGTATTTATGAGAAATATGCAAACCTCGAAAATCCTTTTTTCCCCCTCAAAACTCAAAGAACGAGTCCGTCCGAGGACGCTAAAGCGTTCTCCATGACTGTCTTGTTATCTGAGAGTTTACACCAAACATTATCGTGTTGTCTCAACAGCCGTTTGAAACGACCTTTTGTCGCTTAGTTCATAATTGTTTAAATACTATTTTTAATGTGAACAATATAACGTATTTTCATGCGTTTTTTTAAACGAACTGAAAAGAAATATCAGATCACCTTGTTTTAATGTGTCACACAGTTTGGTTCGCGCCAAAGGCCAGCGAGAGAAACCTATGTGCTCACGGCTCGTCTTTCACCTTCTTGGGTGTAAGCATGTTGTGTCGGTCTACTTATCTCCCTTTAGATACGATTATGTTGCTCTATGCTTATGCCCTCATATCGTTTCGTATTCTGTAACTTCAGACTAAAAATACTTGGACAATCTGAATTGCAGTAGGCCCATTTGTTCGCTAAAATTATCAATTTTTTAACAGTGTTTCTTTAACACCAACACAAACCACAGGTACATACTCACCCATACTCATTGGTGCAGAGGCGCAGAGCCCCGTACAGGCCTTGCTGACGGTGAACCTGCCGTGTGGCGCGCGTCGAGGGCCAGCGTGGGGAAACCGTGAGCTCAAGGGTAGTCGTACACCTTTCTGGGTGTTTTTGCCTTGACATCTACCTGATGTAAAAAGAACGTGTGATCGCGGTAGCGAACATACCTTGCCGAGCATGATTATGTTGTTTGAGGAATATATCTCGCTTATGCAAACGGAAACTACGATTACGGTTAGCATCACACCTTAATAACCGTCAGTACCGTGCAATAGGTGTACATAGTAAAATAATAGTGCGAATTCACTTTCATTACGTTTAACAAGTGATACGATTTTTACCAGAGTTTAATAACTTCTATCATCCATTCATCGTGTTGCTCTACTAATTAGTCCGGACACAACCACATTTAAGTCTTTGACATCTAAATCGAGCGACTTATTATAAGCGGCAAACACCAAATAAGAAGAACGGAACACAACTCTGTGAGGAGTAGCACCAGTTGCATGGCTGAGAGACGAATTAACGGCGCACTGGATTTTTAGATTTCAGAGAAAAACATATTGTGATCTTGCGGTACATGCATAGAAATAATGGTTTCTACCTTTCAGTTGGTACGCCCAGAAGTCCTAGATTTAGAATTGAAAGGCACGTTATGGTAGTATTGTAATCCCCACATAACTTAATAAACTGATGACTGTTATAATGCTGCCTAATGTCAGACCAGACATTCCTAGGAGCTCCATGTCTCAAGGTTGTATCATCTTTCACATGTTTATTTACAGCTCTGACTGTTGCTGTGCGCAAGATCTGTAGGTTAGATGGGTTAGGTTAGGTTAGGTTAGGTAGGAGACTGTTGTAGGAGGATACAGGATGCAGTATTGACGGTCCCCGTGAGGTGAGGTTAGGTTAGGTAAGGTCAGGTTAGGTAGGTTAGGTTAGGGTAGGTTAGGTTAGGTTAGGTTAGGTTAGGTAAGGTGGTATCTTCTTTCACATGTTTACACACAGCTCTGAGAGCTGCCTTGCGCGATCGAAAGGCACCTTATGGTAGTATTGTAATCCCCACATAACTTAATAAACTGATGGCTGTTATAATGCTGCCTTATGCCACACTACACATTCCTAGGAGCTCCATGTCTCAGAGTGGTATCATCTTTCACACGCTTACACACAGCTCTAACTGTTGCCGTGCAGAAGATCTGTAGGTTAGATAGGTTAGGTTAGGTTAGGTTAGGTTAGGTAGGAGACTGTTGTAGGAGGGTACAGGATGCAGTATTGACGGTCCCCGTGAGGTGAGGTTAGGTTAGGTAAGGTTAGGTTGGGTAGGTTAGGTTAGGTTAGGTTAGGAGGTATCTTCTTTGACATGTTTACACACAGCTCTGACAGTTGCCGTACGAAAGATCTGTAAAAAAGCGGAGTTGGAAAATGCTTCACACAGCTAAGTGAATCTACTCTTTAAACGAGGCTAGGGGCATACAAGGTCTGTAGTACTAACATCAATAGGTTCCGTGTTGATGCGGCTTGATTTTATCAAACCAGGGCGACTCTTCCCATCAATCTTGATTTTTTGACACAGCTGACACTGAGCTGTAACGCCTAACATTATCGTTAACCTCAGACAGTAAGTGGCCTTAAAAAAGTGCCCCTGTGGCCACTATTGGGATCATCATGACATTTATGCAACGTCTCGCTTGTATTTGCGTCTGGAAGCAACTGCACCCAACGCAAAATCCGAAAAAAACTGAAAAATTTGACACTTTTTAACGATATTTTCTTTCCGTTGGGTGGTTTCTCCTGATAGGGGTAGGAACGCGCGAGAACCGATTTTGTATGATTCCAACCTTTTAAAAAATTGCATGGAGATACGTTATATTGTTCACATTGAAAATAGTGTTTAAAAAATTATGAACTAAGCGACAAAAGGTGGTTTGAAACGGCTGTTGAGACAACATGTCCGTTTGCACTTGCCGTACGCGGAAGATCAGGTCGAGAGAGGTTTCGGACGAAAATGAGATTCGGAGACGCATCTAAAATACAAACAAACCCTGTAAGTCTACGTCTAAAGCCATCAACAAAGCATGCACAATTAAAATCACCTGGAAGAGAAAAGAGAAATTTTGATTACGGTTAGACATCCTAGTGTGCTGAAAACACTTGAAAACAATGAGTTGTGTCGTGTCTACTTCCAATGCCATGGTTTTTCTTAATCATCTTTCAATGGTCATTGCTGGTCTTTGGCAGAGAAAGGAAGTGTTTTGGGTGGGTGCAAAAAGGGATAAAAACAGCAATAACAAAGATCAGTACATTAAAACACCAAGGTTTAAACCAACACCATTATTAGCTAACCCAACACGCACGCGCTGTATTGCGGCCTAACATGAATTTGGTCCTTGAGAGGACCGCTCACTACAAGTCATGAAACCGGTCTTTGACAGGACCTAACCTAACCTAAAACTAACAAAATCGGTGGTCAAAAAAATACTCCTGACATTAATAATGCAAACGGACCGGGCGAAGGATCGGCTCCGATCTAACCTAACCTACCCTAGACTAACACGCATAATAAAAATAATACATGAAGGGGTGACTCACCTTGTCGTTTTCCACCTTAGGAAGACGCACCCGCGCTATCGTTGCACAAGCACACGCGACAACATTCCTGATTTCATATATTCACGAACACTCGCGACACGTCGAAACGACACGAAAACAGGATGGCGTCTCGCGCGAGAATCGCCCAGTATATATACTTTCGTGGTGTTCCACGTGCGCGCGCACTCACCCAAACTCATTGGTGCAGAGGCGCAGAGCCCCGTACAGGCCTTGCTGACGGTGAACCTGCCGTGTGGCGCGCGTCGAGGGCCAGCGTGGGGAAACCGTGAGCTCAAGGGTAGTCGTACACCTTTCTGGGTGTTTTTACCTTGACATCTACCTGATGTAAAAAGAACGTGTGATCGCGGTAGCGAACATACCTTGCCGAGCATGATTATGTTGTTTGAGGTATATATCTCGCTAATGCAAACGGAAACTACGATTACGGTTGGCAACACACCTTAATAACCGTCAGTACCGTGCAATAGGTGTACATAGTAAAATAATAGTGCGAATTCACTTTTATTACGTTTAACAAGTGATACGATTTTAACCAGAGTTTAATAACTTCTATCATCCATTCATCGTGTTGCTCTACTAATTAGTCCGGACACAACCACATTTAAGTCTTTGACATCTAAATCGAGCGACTTATTATAAGCAGCAAACACCAAATAAGAAGAACGGAACACAACTCTGTGAGGAGTAGCACCAGTTGCATGGCTGAGAGACGGATAAACGGCGCACTGGATTTTTGGATTTCAGAGAAAAACATATCCCAATCACTGTGATCTTGCGGTACATGCATAGAAATAATGGTTTCCACCTTTCAGTTGGTACGCCCAGAAGTCCTAGATTTAGAATTGAAAGGCACGTTATGGTAGTATTGTAATCCCCACATAACTTAATAAACTGATGACTGTTATAATGCTGCCTAATGTCAGACCAGACATTCCTAGGAGCTCCATATCTCAAGGTTGTATCATCTTTCACATGTTTATTTACAGCTCTGACTGTTGCTGTGCGCAAGATCTGTAGGTTAGATGGGTTAGGTTAGGTTAGGTTAGGTAGGAGACTGTTGTAGGAGGGTACAGGATGCCGTATTGACGGTCCCCGTGAGGTGAGGTTAGGTTAGGTAAGGTTAGGTTAGGTAGGTTAGGTTAGGTTAGGTTAGGTTAGGTTAGGTAAGGTAAGGTTAGGTGGTATCTTCTTTGACATGTTTACACACAGCTCTGACAGTTGCCGTGCGAAAGATCTGTAAAAAACCGGAGTTGGAAAATGCTTCACACTGCTAAGTGAATCTACTCTTTTAACGAGGCTAGGGGCATACAAGGTCTGTAGTATTAACATCAATAGGTTCCGTGTTGATGCGGCTTGATTTTATCAAACCAGGGCGACTCTTCCCATCAATCTTGATTTTTTGACACAGCTGACACTGAGCTGTAACGCCTAACATTATCCTTAACCTCAGACAGTAAGTGGCCTTAAAAAAGTGCCCCTGTGGCCACTATTGGGATCATCATGACATTTATGCAACGTCTCGCTTGTATTTGCGTCTGGAAGCAACTGCACCCAACGCAAAATCCGAAAAAAACTGAAAAATTTGACACTTTTTAACGATATTTTCTTTCCGTTGGGTGGTTTCTCCTGATAGGGGTAGGAAGGCGCGGGAACCGATTTTGGATGATTCCAACCTTTTAAAAAATTGCATGGAGATACGTTATATTGTTCACATTGAAAATAGTGTTAAAACAATTACGAACTAAGCGACAAAAGGTGGTTTGAAACGGCTGTTGAGACAACATGTCCGTTTGCACTTGCCGTACGCGGAAGATCAGGTCGAGAGAGGTTTCGGACGAAAATGAGATTCGGAGACGCATCTAAAATACAAACAAACCCTGTTAGTCTACGTCTAAAGCCATCAACAAAGCATGCACAATTGAAATCACCTGGAAGAGAAAAGAGAAATTTTGATTACGGTTAGACATCCTAGTGTGCTGAAAACACTTGAAAACAATGAGTTGTGTCGTGTCTACTTCCAATGCCATGGTTTTTCTTAATCATCTTTCAATGGTCATTGCTGGTCTTGGGCAGAGAAAGGAAGTGTTTTGGGTAGGTGCAAAAAGGGATAAAAACAGCAATAACAAAGATCAGTACATTAAAACACCAAGGTTTAAACCAACACCATTATTAGCTAACCCAACACGCACGCGCTGTATTGCGGCCTAACATGAATTTGGTCCTTGAGAGGACCGCTCACTACAAGTCATGAAACCGGTCTTTGACAGGACCTAACCTAACCTAAAACTAACAAAATCGGTGGTCAAAAAAAATACTCCCGACATTAATAATGCAAACGGACCGGGCGAAGGATCGGCTCCGATCTAACCTAACCTACCCTAGACTAACACGCATAATAAAAATAATACATGAAGGGGTGACTCACCTTGTCGTTTTCCACCTTAGGAAGGCGCACCCGCGCTATCGTTGCACAAGCACGCGACAACATTCCTGATTTCATATATTCACGAACACTCGCACACGTCGAAACGACACGAAAACACACATTCAAAAGAACTTTATTGAATCGTTTACAATACAGCACTTGCTACATTTGTTTTTTAGAATATGTGAGGGTTTACATCGTATTATAATGCTTTCAATGAATAAACACGGCCTGTAAGTTTTGACAATCTTTTGTAGGTGGGTATTTTATAACGGAGGTGTACAGAGCAGTTTTTTTTAAAAAAATAGTGAGATTGAGGTACGCCCCGCCGACTATCAAGGCGGGAAGGAAAGGGTACCAGCTTGATGCCCCCCTACTTGTTCAATGTAGAGGGGGCTTGAAGGTTGGGGGTCGCGTCCCTTTGGTGGGCCTCGTGGAGGGAACCGCCCAGTATATATACTTTCGTGGTGTTCCGCATGCGCGCGCACGTGGAACACCACGAAAGTATATATACTGGGCGATTCCCGCGCGAGACGCCATCCTGTTTTCGTGTCGTTTCGACGTGTCGCGAGTGTTCGTGATTATATGAAATCAGAATTGTTGTCGCGTGTGCTTGTGCAACGATAGCGCGGGTGCGTCTTCCTAAGGTGGAAAACGACAAGGTGAGTCACCCCTTCATGTATTATTTTTATTATGCGTGTTAGACTAGGGTAGGTTAGGTTAGATCGGAGCCGATCCTTCGCCCGGTCCTTTTGCATTATTAATGTCGGGAGCATTTTTTGTGACCACCGATTTTGCGCCTGTGCTCCGCATTAAACCATTTTTTGTAAAAAAAAAAAAAAAAAACGATTTTAAAATTCACTGTTTTCCAAAATGGCTTGCACGGGTACATGCCGAAGCGTTTTAAAGAACGTAACGCTATGGTAGGTTCGCCCAATGTTGGAGGCAGGTCTGTACCAAATTTCAACGTTCTAACTTGAAAAACGTAGAAATGGTCGCGCTGACCATAAGTGGGCACTAATTTTGACGCCCAGTGTATAATCCTCATTTTCATTTCAGAAATGGACCTCAGGTGTTACTGCTGGTGCCAGTGGTCAAAACAGGGCATATCAGGCTTGTCAGACGACCGCAGTCGCTTCGCTCGCGCTAAAGGTATTCCCTTCTCGATAAGGCGTCTATGTGGCCTCCGTCAACCTTCCCAACTATTCATTTGACTTGCACAGAATTAATAAATCAGTAAACAGTGTACACAGTGTTTAGGGGCAATTAGAGTGCAGTATGTGAAAAATTACAACGTGTTTAGTGGCTAGGGTCAAAATGACCCCTTCAGACAAAGAAGGTGCAAGGCTTTGTAACTACTACAAAACTTGAGTTAGGAGGCTGAAATTTTAAGGGATTGCAGTGACCCCGATTCATCTCGAAAACTGCGTAACGCAAGGATTCTGATTTAGGGGCGTTTCGGTTGGGCATTGATCTTGTTTCGAAATTACATATTAGATTTCGTAAAAGAAAAAAAAAAAAACTAAGGGAACTCGTTTTGAGGGACCGCAGATCGGTGGGAGTTTGTCTTAGGACCATCCGTCGCCTGCAGTCAACGATCGCCTTTCGCGTAATCTGCAGGGCCCGGAGTAATAGATCAGTGGCTAGGTCCGGTTAAGACGCAAGAAAAACACAGAATTTAAAAAAAATATTACAAATACTGATTGTGCAGAAACTGTATTTATGAGAAATATGCAAACCTCGAAAAACCTTTTTTCCCCCTCAAAACTCAAAGAACGAGTCCGTCCGAGGACGCTAAAGCGTTCTCCATGCCTGTCTTGTTATCTGAGAGTTTACACCAAACATTATCGTGTTGTCTCAACAGCCGTTTCAAACGACCTTTTGTCGCTTTGTTCATAATTGTTTAAACACTATTTTCAATGTGAACAATATAACGTATTTCCATGCGTTTTTTTAAACGAACTGAAAAGAAATAGCAGATCACCTTGTTTTAATGTGTCACACAGTTTGGTTCGCGCCAAAGGCCAGCGAGAGAAACCTATGTGCTCACGGCTCGTCTTTCACCTTCTTGGGTGTAAGCATGTTGTGTTGGTCTACTTATCTCCCTTTAGATACGATTATGTTGCTCTTTGCTTATGCCCTCATATCGTTTAGTTTTCTGTGACATCAGACCAAAAATACTTGGAAAATCTGAATTGCAGTAGGCCCATTTGTTCGCTAAAATTATCAATTTTTCAACAGTGTTTCTTTAACACCAACACAAACCACAGGTACATACTCACCCAGACTCATTGGTGCAGAGGCGCAGAGCCCCGTACAGGCCTTGCTGACGGTGAACCTGCCGTGTGGCGCGCGTCGAGGGCCAGCGTGGGGAAACCGTGAGCTCAAGGGTAGTCGTACACCTTTCTGGGTGTTTTTGCCTTGACATCTACCTGATGTAAAAAGAACGTGTGATCGCGGTAGCGAACATACCTTGCCGAGCATGATTATGTTGTTTGAGGTATATATCTCGCTAATGCAAACGGAAACTACGATTACGGTTGGCAACACACCTTAATAACCGTCAGTACCGTGCAATAGGTGTACATAGTAAAATAATAGTGCGAATTCACTTTCATTACGTTTAACAAGTGATACGATTTTTACCAGAGTTTAATAACTTCTATCATCCATTCATCGTGTTGCTCTACTAATTAGTCCGGACACAACCACATTTAAGTCTTTGACATCTAAATCGAGCGACTTATTATAAGCAGCAAACACCAAATAAGAAGAACGGAACACAACTCTGTGAGGAGTAGCACCAGTTGCATGGCTGAGAGACGGATTAACGGCGCACTGGATTTTTGGATTTCAGAGAAAAACATATCCCAATCACTGTGATCTTGCGGTACATGCATAGAAATAATGGTTTCCACCTTTCAGTTGGTACGCCCAGAAGTCCTAGATTTAGAATTGAAAGGCACGTTATGGTAGTATTGTAATCCCCATAACTTAATAAACTGATGACTGTTATAATGCTGCCTAATGTCAGACCAGACATTCCTAGGAGCTCCATGTCTCAAGGTTGTATCATCTTTCACATGTTTATTTACAGCTCTGACTGTTGCTGTGCGCAAGATCTGTAGGTTAGATGGGTTAGGTTAGGTTAGGTTAGGTAGGAGACTGTTGTAGGAGGGTACAGGATGCAGTATTGACGGTCCCCGTGAGGTGAGGTTAGGTTAGGTAAGGTCAGGTTAGGTAGGTTAGGTTAGGTTAGGTTAGGTTAGGTTAGGTTAGGTTAGGTTAGGTAAGGTGGTATCTTCTTTCACATGTTTACACACAGCTCTGAGAGCTGCCTTGCGCGATCGAAAGGCACCTTATGGTAGTATTGTAATCCCCACATAACTTAATAAACTGATGACTGTTATAATGCTGCCTTATGCCACACTACACATTCCTAGGAGCTCCATGTCTCAGAGTGGTATCATCTTTCACACTACACACAGCTCTGACTGTTGCCGTGCGCAAGATCTGTAGGTTAGATAGGTTAGGTTAGGTTAGGTTAGGTTAGGTAGGAGACTGTTGTAGGAGGGTACAGGATGCAGTATTGACGGTCCCCGTGAGGTGAGGTTAGGTTAGGTAAGGTTAGGTTAGGTAGGTTAGGTTAGGTTAGGTTAGGTTAGGTAAGGTAAGGTTAGGTGGTATCTTCTTTGACATGTTTACACACAGTTCTGACAGTTGCCGTGCGAAAGATCTGTAAAAAAGCGGAGTTGGAAAATGCTTCACACAGCTACTCTTTAAACGAGGCTAGGGGCATACAAGGTCTGTAGTATTGACATCAATAGGTTCCGTGTTGATGCGGCTTGATTTATCAAACCAGGGCGACTCTTCCCATCAATCTTGATTTTTTGACACAGCTGACACTGAGCTGTAACGCCTAACATTATCCTTAACCTCAGACAGTAAGTGGCCTTAAAAAAGTGCCCCTGTGGCCACTATTGGAATCATCATGACATTTTTGCAACGTCTCGCTTGTATTTGCGTCTGGAAGCAACTGCACCCAACGCAAAATCCGAAAAAAACTGAAAAATTTGACACTTTTTAACGATATTTTCTTTCCGTTGGGTGGTTTCTCCTGATAGGGGTAGGAAGGCGCGGGAACCGATTTTGTATGATTCCAACCTTTTAAAAAATTGCATGGAGATACGTTATATTGTTCACATTGAAAATAGTGTTTAAACAATTATGAACTAAGCGACAAAAGGTGGTTTGAAACGGCTGTTGAGACAACATGTCCGTTTGCACTTGCCGTACGCGGAAGATCAGGTCGAGAGAGGTTTCGGACGAAAATGAGATTCGGAGACGCATCTAAAATACAAACAAACCCTGTTAGTCTACGTCTAAAGCCATCAACAAAGCATGCACAATTGAAATCACCTGGAAGAGAAAAGAGAAATTTTGATTACGGTTAGACATCCTAGTGTGCTGCTGAAAACACTTGAAAACAATGAGTTGTGTCGTGTCTACTTCCAATGCCATGGTTTTTCTTAATCATCTTTCAATGGTCATTGCTAGTCTTGGGCAGAGAAAGGAAGTGTTTTGGGTAGGTGCAAAAAGGGATAAAAACAGCAATAACAAAGATCAGTACATTAAAACACCAAGGTTTAAACCAACACCATTATTAGCTAACCCAACACGCACGCGCTGTATTGCGGCCTAACATGAATTTGGTCCTTGAGAGGACCGCTCACTACAAGTCATGAAACCGGTCTTTGACAGGACCTAACCTAACCTAAAACTAACAAAATCGGTGGTCAAAAAAAATACTCCCGACATTAATAATGCAAACGGACCGGGCGAAGGATCGGCTCCGATCTAACCTAACCTACCCTAGACTAACACGCATAATAAAAATAATACATGAAGGGGTGACTCACCTTGTCGTTTTCCACCTTAGGAAGACGCACCCGCGCTATCGTTGCACAAGCACACGCGACAACATTCCTGATTTCATATATTCACGAACACTCGCGACACGTCGAAACGACACGAAAACGATGGCGTCTCGCGTTCATTCATTCAAAAGAACAGGATGGCGTCTCGCATCGTACAATTATAATGCTTTCAATGGAACCGCCCAGTATATATACTTTTTTTAAAAAAAATAGTGAGATTGAGGTACGTGGTGTTCCGCATGCGCGCGCACGTGGAACACCACGAAAGTATATATACTGGGCGATTCCCGCGCGAGACGCCATCCTGTTTTCGTGTCGTTTCGACGTGTCGCGAGTGTTCGTGATTATATGAAATCAGAATTGTTGTCGCGTGTGCTTGTGCAACGATAGCGCGGGTGCGTCTTCCTAGGGTGGAAAACGACAAGGTGAGTCACCCCTTCATGTATTATTTTTATTATGCGTGTTAGACTAGGGTAGGTTAGGTTAGATCGGAGCCGATCCTTCGCCCGGTCCTTTTGCATTATTAATGTCGGGAGCATTTTTTGTGACCACCGATTTTGCGCCTGTGCTACGCATTAAACCATTTTTTGTAAAAAAAAAAACCGATTTTAAAATTCACTGTTTACTAAAATGGCTTGCACGGGTACATGCCGAAGCGTTTTAAAGAACGTAACGCTATGGTAGGTTCGCCCAATGTTGGAGGCAGGTCTGTACCAAATTTCAACGTTCTAACTTGAAAAACGTAGAAATGGTCGCGCTGACCATAAGTGGGCACTAATTTTGACGCCCAGTGTATAATCCTCATTTTCATTTCAGAAATGGACCTCAGGTGTTACTGCTGGTGCCAGTGGTCAAAACAGGGCATATCAGGCTTGTCAGACGACCGCAGTCGCTTCGCTCGCGCTAAAGGTATTCCCTTCTCGATAAGGCGTCTATGTGGCCTCCGTCAACCTTCCCAACTATTCATTTGACTTGCACAGAATTAATAAATCAGTAAACAGTGTACACAGTGTTTAGGGGCAATTAGAGTGCAGTATGTGAAAAATTACAACGTGTTTAGTGGCTAGGGTCAAAATGACCCCTTCAGACAAAGAAGGTGCAAGGCTTTGTAACTACTACAAAACTTGAGTTAGGAGGCTGAAATTTTAAGGGATTGCAGTGACCCCGATTCATCTCGAAAACTGCGTAACGCAAGGATTCTGATTTAGGGGCGTTTCGGTTGGGCATTGATCTTGTTTCGAAATTACATATTAGATTTCGTAAAAGAAAAAAAAAAAAAAAACTAAGGGAACTCGTTTTAAGGGACCGCAGATCGGTGGGAGTTTGTCTTAGGACCATCCGTCGCCTGCAGTCAACGATCGCCTTTCGCGTAATCTGCAGGGCCCGGAGTAATAGATCAGTGGCTAGGTCCGGTTAAGACGCAAGAAAAACACAGAATTTAAAAAAAATATTACAAATACTGATTGTGCAGAAACTGTATTTATGAGAAATATGCAAACCTCGAAAAACCTTTTTTCCCCCTCAAAACTCAAAGAACGAGTCCGTCCGAGGACGCTAAAGCGTTCTCCATGCCTGTCTTGTTATCTGAGAGTTTACACCAAACATTATCGTGTTGTCTCAACAGCCGTTTCAAACGACCTTTTGTCGCTTTGTTCATAATTGTTTAAACACTATTTTCAATGTGAACAATATAACGTATTTCCATGCGTTTTTTTAAACGAACTGAAAAGAAATATCAGATCACCTTGTTTTAATGTGTCACACAGTTTGGTTCACGCCGAAGGCCAGCGAGAGAAACCTATGTGCTCACGGCTCGTCTTTCACCTTCTTGGGTGTAAGCATGTTGTGTCGGTCTACTTATTTCCCTTTAGATACGATTATGTTGCTCTATGCTTATGCCCTCATATCGTTTCGTTTTTGTGACTTCAGACCAAAAATACTTGGACAATCTGAATTGCAGTAGGCCCATTTGTTCGCTAAAATTATCAATTTTTCAACAGTGTTTCTTTAACACCAACACAAACCACAGGTACATACTCACCCAGACTCATTGGTGCAGAGGCGCAGAGCCCCGTACAGGCCTTGCTGACGGTGAACCTGCCGTGTGGCGCGCGTCGAGGGCCAGCGTGGGGAAACCGTGAGCTCAAGGGTAGTCGTACACCTTTCTGGGTGTTTTTGCCTTGACATCTACCTGATGTAAAAAGAACGTGTGATCGCGGTAGCGAACATACCTTGCCGAGCATGATTATGTTGTTTGAGGTATATATCTCGCTAATGCAAACGGAAACTACGATTACGGTTGGCAACACACCTTAATAACCGTCAGTACCGTGCAATAGGTGTACATAGTAAAATAATAGTGCGAATTCACTTTCATTACGTTTAACATGTGATACGATTTTTACCAGAGTTTAATAACTTCTATCATCCATTCATCGTGTTGCTCTACTAATTAGTCCGGACACAACCACATTTAAGTCTTTGACATCTAAATCGAGCGACTTATTATAAGCAGCAAACACCAAATAAGAAGAACGGAACACAACTCTGTGAGGAGTAGCACCAGTTGCATGGCTGAGAGACGGACTAACGGCGCACTGGATTTTTGGATTTCAGAGAAAACATATCCCAATCACTGTGATCTTGCGGTACATGCATAGAAATAATGGTTTCCACCTTTCAGTTGGTACGCCCAGAAGTCCTAGATTTAGAATTGAAAGGCACGTTATGGTAGTATTGTAATCCCCACATAACTTAATAAACTGATGACTGTTATAATGCTGCCTAATGTCAGACCAGACATTCCTAGGAGCTCCATGTCTCAAGGTTGTATCATCTTTCACATGTTTATTTACAGCTCTGACTGTTGCTGTGCGCAAGATCTGTAGGTTAGATGGGTTAGGTTAGGTTAGGTTAGGTAGGAGACTGTTGTAGGAGGGTACAGGATGCAGTATTGACGGTCCCCGTGAGGTGAGGTTAGGTTAGGTAAGGTCAGGTTAGGTAGGTTAGGTTAGGTTAGGTTAGGTTAGGTTAGGTTAGGTTAGGTTAGGTAAGGTGGTATCTTCTTTCACATGTTTACACACAGCTCTGAGAGCTGCCTTGCGCGATCGAAAGGCACCTTATGGTAGTATTGTAATCCCCACATAACTTAATAAACTGATGACTGTTATAATGCTGCCTTATGCCACACTACACATTCCTAGGAGCTCCATGTCTCAGAGTGGTATCATCTTTCACACGCTTACACACAGCTCTGACTGTTGCCGTGCAGCAAGATCTGTAGGTTAGATAGGTTAGGTTAGGTTAGGTTAGGTTAGGTAGGAGACTGTTGTAGGAGGGTACAGGATGCAGTATTGACGGTCCCCGTGAGGTGAGGTTAGGTTAGGTAAGGTTAGGTTAGGTAGGTTAGGTTAGGTTAGGTTAGGTTAGGTAAGGTAAGGTTAGGTGGTATCTTCTTTGACATGTTTACACACAGCTCTGACAGTTGCCGTGCGAAAGATCTGTAAAAAAGCGGAGTTGGAAAATGCTTCACACTGCTAAGTGAATCTACTCTTTTAACGAGGCTAGGGGCATACAAGGTCTGTAGTATTAACATCAATAGGTTCCGTGTTGATGCGGCTTGATTTTATCAAACCAGGGCGACTCTTCCCATCAATCTTGATTTTTTGACACAGCTGACACTGAGCTGTAACGCCTAACATTATCCTTAACCTCAGACAGTAAGTGGCCTTAAAAAAGTGCCCCTGTGGCCACTATTGGGATCATCATGACATTTATGCAACGTCTCGCTTGTATTTGCGTCTGGAAGCAACTGCACCCAACGCAAAATCCGAAAAAAACTGAAAAATTTGACACTTTTTAACGATATTTTCTTTCCGTTGGGTGGTTTCTCCTGATAGGGGTAGGAAGGCGCGGGAACCGATTTTGGATGATTCCAACCTTTTAAAAAATTGCATGGAGATACGTTATATTGTTCACATTGAAAATAGTGTTTAAACAATTACGAACTAAGCGACAAAAGGTGGTTTGAAACGGCTGTTGAGACAACATGTCCGTTTGCACTTGCCGTACGCGGAAGATCAGGTCGAGAGAGGTTTCGGACGAAAATGAGATTCGGAGACGCATCTAAAATACAAACAAACCCTGTAAGTCTACGTCTAAAGCCATCAACAAAGCATGCACAATTGAAATCACCTGGAAGAGAAAAGAGAAATTTTGATTACGGTTAGACATCCTAGTGTGCTAAAAACACTTGAAAACAATGAGTTGTGTCGTGTCTACTTCCAATGCCATGGTTTTTTTTAATCATCTTTCAATGGTCATTGCTGGTCTTTGGCAGAGAAAGGAAGTGTTTTGGGTAGGTGCAAAAAGGGATGAAAACAGCAATAACAAAGATCAGTACATTAAAACACCAAGGTTTAAACCAACACCATTATTAGCTAACCCAACACGCACGCGCTGTATTGCGGCCTAACATGAATTTGGTCCTTGAGAGGACCGCTCACTACAAGTCATGAAACCGGTCTTTGACAGGACCTAACCTAACCTAAAACTAACAAAATCGGTGGTCAAAAAAAATACTCCCGACATTAATAATGCAAACGGACCGGGCGAAGGATCGGCTCCGATCTAACCTAACCTACCCTAGACTAACACGCATAATAAAAATAATACATGAAGGGGTGACTCACCTTGTCGTTTTCCACCTTAGGAAGACGCACCCGCGCTATCGTTGCACAAGCACACGCGACAACATTCCTGATTTCATATATTCACGAACACTCGCGACACGTCGAAACGACACGAAAACAGGATGGCGTCTCGCGTTCATTCATTCAAAAGAACTTTATTGAATCGTTTATGGCAATACAGCACTTGCTACATTTGTTTTTTAGAATATGTGAGGGTTTACATCGTACAATTATAATGCTTTCAATGTATATAAACGGGCACGGCCTGTAAGGTTTGACAATCTTTTGTAGGTGGGTATTTTATAACGGAGGTGTACAGAGCAGTTTTTTTTTAAAAAAATAGTGAGATTGAGGTACCAAAAACCTGCCCCGCCGACTATCAAGGCGGGAGCAGGAAAGGGTACCAGCTTGCTGTGAGGTTGCCCCCCCTACTTGTTCAATGTAGAGGGGGCGTTGAAGGTTGGGGGTCCTGGGACCCTTGTCCCTTTGGTGGGCCTCGTGGAGAGTGCTTAGGATAGCGTCTCGCGCGGGAACCGCCCAGTATATATACTTTCGTGGTGTTCCGCATGCGCGCGCACGTGGAACACCACGAAAGTATATATACTGGGCGATTCCCGCGCGAGACGCCATCCTGTTTTCGTGTCGTTTCGACGTGTCGCGAGTGTTCGTGATTATATGAAATCAGAATTGTTGTCGCGTGTGCTTGTGCAACGATAGCGCGGGTGCGTCTTCCTAGGGTGGAAAACGACAAGGTGAGTCACCCCTTCATGTATTATTTTTATTATGCGTGTTAGACTAGGGTAGGTTAGGTTAGATCGGAGCCGCTCCTACGCCCGGTCCTTTTGCATTATTAATGTCGGGAGCATTTTTTGTGACCACCGATTTTGCGCCTGTGCTACGCATTAAACCATTTTTTGTAAAAAAAAAACCGATTTTAAAATTCACTGTTTACTAAAATGGCTTGCACGGGTACATGCCGAAGCGTTTTAAAGAACGTAACGCTATGGTAGGTTCGCCCAATGTTGGAGGCAGGTCTGTACCAAATTTCAACGTTCTAACTTGAAAAACGTAGAAATGGTCGCGTTGACCATAAGTGGGCACTAATTTTGACGCCCAGTGTATAATCCTCATTTTCATTTCAGAAATGGACCTCAGGTGTTACTGCTGGTGCCAGTGGTCAAAACAGGGCATATCAGGCTTGTCAGACGACCGCAGTCGCTTCGCTCGCGCTAAAGGTATTCCCTTCTCGATAAGGCGTCTATGTGGCCTCCGTCAACCTTCCCAACTATTCATTTGACTTGCACAGAATTAATAAATCAGTAAACAGTGTACACAGTGTTTAGGGGCAATTAGAGTGCAGTATGTGAAAAATTACAACGTGTTTAGTGGCTAGGGTCAAAATGACCCCTTCAGACAAAGAAGGTGCAAGGCTTTGTAACTACTACAAAACTTGAGTTAGGAGGCTGAAATTTTAAGGGATTGCAGTGACCCCGATTCATCTCGAAAACTGCGTAACGCAAGGATTCTGATTTAGGGGCGTTTCGGTTGGGCATTGATCTTGTTTCGAAATTACATATTAGATTTCGTAAAAGAAAAAAAAAAAAAAAACTAAGGGAACTCGTTTTAAGGGACCGCAGATCGGTGGGAGTTTGTCTTAGGACCATCCGTCGCCTGCAGTCAACGATCGCCTTTCGCGTAATCTGCAGGGCCCGGAGTAATAGATCAGTGGCTAGGTCCGGTTAAGACGCAAGAAAAACACAGAATTTAAAAAAAATATTACAAATACTGATTGTGCAGAAACTGTATTTATGAGAAATATGCAAACCTCGAAAACCTTTTTTCCCCCTCAAAACTCAAAGAACGAGTCCGTCCGAGGACGCTAAAGCGTTCTCCATGCCTGTCTTGTTACTGAGAGTTTACACCAAACATTATCGTGTTGTCTCAACAGCCGTTTCAAACGACCTTTTGTCGCTTTGTTCATAATTGTTTAAACACTATTTTCAATGTGAACAATATAACGTATTTCCATGCGTTTTTTTAAACGAACTGAAAAGAAATATCAGATCACCTTGTTTTAATGTGTCACACAGTTTGGTTCGCGCCAAAGGCCAGCGAGAGAAACCTATGTGCTCACGGCTCGTCTTTCACCTTCTTGGGTGTAAGCATGTTGTGTCGGTCTACTTATTTCCCTTTAGATACGATTATGTTGCTCTATGCTTATGCCCTCATATCGTTTCGTTTTTGTGACTTCAGACCAAAAATACTTGGACAATCTGAATTGCAGTAGGCCCATTTGTTCGCTAAAATTATCAATTTTTCAACAGTGTTTCTTTCACACCAACACAAACCACAGGTACATACTCACCCAACTCATTGGTGCAGAGGCGCAGAGCCCCGTACAGGCCTTGCTGACGGTGAACCTGCCGTGTGGCGCGCGTCGAGGGCCAGCGTGGGGAAACCGTGAGCTCAAGGGTAGTCGTACACCTTTCTGGGTGTTTTTGCCTTGACATCTACCTGATGTAAAAAGAACGTGTGATCGCGGTAGCGAACATACCTTGCCGAGCATGATTATGTTGTTTGAGGTATATATCTCGCTAATGCAAACGGAAACTACGATTACGGTTGGCAACACACCTTAATAACCGTCAGTACCGTGCAATAGGTGTACATAGTAAAATAATAGTGCGAATTCACTTTCATTACGTTTAACATGTGATACGATTTTTACCAGAGTTTAATAACTTCTATCATCCATTCATCGTGTTGCTCTACTAATTAGTCCGGACACAACCACATTTAAGTCTTTGACATCTAAATCGAGCGACTTATTATAAGCAGCAAACACCAAATAAGAAGAACGGAACACAACTCTGTGAGGAGTAGCACCAGTTGCATGGCTGAGAGACGGATTAACGGCGCACTGGATTTTTGGATTTCAGAGAAAAACATATCCCAATCACTGTGATCTTGCGGTACATGCATAGAATAATGGTTTCCACCTTTCAGTTGGTACGCCCAGAAGTCCTAGATTTAGAATTGAAAGGCACGTTATGGTAGTATTGTAATCCCCACATAACTTAATAAACTGATGACTGTTATAATGCTGCCTAATGTCAGACCAGACATTCCTAGGAGCTCCATGTCTCAAGGTTGTATCATCTTTCACATGTTTATTTACAGCTCTGACTGTTGCTGTGCGCAAGATCTGTAGGTTAGATGGGTTAGGTTAGGTTAGGTTAGGTAGGAGACTGTTGTAGGAGGGTACAAGATGCAGTATTGACGGTCCCCGTGGGGTGAGGTTAGGTTAGGTAAGGTCAGGTTAGGTAGATTAGGTTAGGTTAGGTTAGGTTAGGTTAGGTTAGGTAAGGTGGTATCTTCTTTCACATGTTTACACACAGCTCTGACGAGGCGTTTACACACAGCTCTGAGAGCTGCCTTGCGCGATCGAAAGGCACCTTATGGTAAGGTGTTTACACACAGCTCTGAGAGCTGCCTTGCGCGATCGAAAGGCACCTTATGGTAGTATTGTAATCCCCACATAACTTAATAAACTGATGAATCTAACTTAATAAACTGTTATAATGCTGCCTTATGCCACACTACACATTCCTAGGAGCTCCATGTCTCAGAGTGGTATCATCTTTCACACGCTTACACACAGCTCTGACTGTTGCGTGCGCAAGATCTGTAGGTTAGATAGGTTAGGTTAGGTTAGGTTAGGTTAGGTAGGAGACTGTTGTAGGAGGGTACAGGATGCAGTATTGACGGTCCCCGTGAGGTGAGGTTAGGTTAGGTAAGGTTAGGTTAGGTAGGTTAGGTTAGGTTAGGTTAGGTTAGGTTAGGTAAGGTTAGGTTAGGTGGTATCTTCTTTGACATGTTTACACACAGCTCTGACAGTTGCCGTGCGAAAGATCTGTAAAAAAGCGGAGTTGGAAAATGCTTCACACAGCTAAGTGAATCTACTCTTTAAACGAGGCTAGGGGCATACAAGGTCTGTAGTATTAACATCAATAGGTTCCGTGTTGATGCGGCTAGATTTTATCAAACCAGGGCGACTCTTCCCATCAATCTTGATTTTTTGACACAGCTGACACTGAGCTGTAACGCCTAACATTATCCTTAACCTTAGACAGTAAATGGCCTTAAAAAAGTGCCCCTGTGGCCACTATTGGGATCATCATGACATTTATGCAACGTCTCGCTTGTATTTGCGTCTGGAAGCAACTGCACCCAACGCAAAATCCGAAAAAAACTGAAAAATTTGACACTTTTTAACGATATTTTCTTTCCGTTGGGTGGTTTCTCCTGATAGGGGTAGGAAGGCGCGGGAACCGATTTTGTATGATTCCAACCTTTTAAAAAATTGCATGGAGATACGTTATATTGTTCACATTGAAAATAGTGTTTAAACAATTATGAACTAAGCGACAAAAGGTGGTTTGAAACGGCTGTTGAGACAACATGTCCGTTTGCACTTGCCGTACGCGGAAGATCAGGTCGAGAGAGGTTTCGGACGAAAATGAGATTCGGAGACGCATCTAAAATACAAACAAACCCTGTAAGTCTACGTCTAAAGCCATCAACAAAGCATGCACAATTGAAATCACCTGGAAGAGAAAAGAGAAATTTTGATTACGGTTAGACATCCTAGTGTGCTGAAAACACTTGAAAACAATGAGTTGTGTCGTGTCTACTTCCAATGCCATGGTTTTTCTTAATCATCTTTCAATGGTCATTGCTGGTCTTTGGCAGAGAAAGGAAGTGTTTTGGGTAGGTGCAAAAAGGGATAAAAACAGCAATAACAAAGATCAGTACATTAAAACACCAAGGTTTAAACCAACACCATTATTAGCTAACCCAACACGCACGCGCTGTATTGCGGCCTAACATGAATTTGGTCCTTGAGAGGACCGCTCACTACAAGTCATGAAACCGGTCTTTGACAGGACCTAACCTAACCTAAAACTAACAAAATCGGTGGTCAAAAAAAATACTCCCGACATTAATAATGCAAACGGACCGGGCGAAGGATCGGCTCCGATCTAACCTAACCTACCCTAGACTAACACGCATAATAAAAATAATACATGAAGGGGTGACTCACCTTGTCGTTTTCCACCTTAGGAAGACGCACCCGCGCTATCGTTGCACAAGCACACGCGACAACATTCCTGATTTCATATATTCACGAACACTCGCGACACGTCGAAACGACACGAAAACAGGATGGCGTCTCGCGTTCATTCATTCAAAAGAACTTTATTGAATCGTTTATGGCAATACAGCACTTGCTACATTTGTTTTTTAGAATATGTGAGGGTTTACATCGTCCAATTATAATGCTTTCAATGTATATAAACGGGCACGGCCTGTAAGGTTTGACAATCTTTTGTAGGTGGGTATTTTATAACGGAGGTGTACAGAGCAGTTTTTTTTTAAAAAAATAGTGAGATTGAGGTACTGCCCCGCCGACTATCAAGGCGGGAGCAGGAAAGGGTACCAGCTTGCTGTGAGGTTGCCCCCCCTACTTGTTCAATGTAGAGGGGGCGTTGAAGGTTGGGGGTCCTGGGACCCTTGTCCCTTTGGTGGGCCTCGTGGAGAGTGCTTAGGATAGCGTCTCGCGCGGGAACCGCCCAGTATATATACTTTCGTGGTGTTCCGCATGCGCGCGCACGTGGAACACCACGACGAAAGTATATATACTGGGCGATTCCCGCGCGAGACGCCATCCTGTTTTCGTGTCGTTTCGACGTGTCGCGAGTGTTCGTGATTATATGAAATCAGAATTGTTGTCGCGTGTGCTTGTGCAACGATAGCGCGGGTGCGTCTTCCTAGGGTGGAAAACGACAAGGTGAGTCACCCCTTCATGTATTATTTTTATTATGCGTGTTAGACTAGGGTAGGTTAGGTTAGATCGGAGCCGATCCTTCGCCCGGTCCTTTTGCATTATTAATGTCGGGAGCATTTTTTGTGACCACCGATTTTGCGCCTGTGCTCCGCATTAAACCATTTTTTGTAAAAAAAAAAAACCGATTTTAAAATTCACTGTTTACTAAAATGGCTTGCACGGGTACATGCCGAAGCGTTTTAAAGAACGTAACGCTATGGTAGGTTCGCCCAATGTTGGAGGCAGGTCTGTACCAAATTTCAACGTTCTAACTTGAAAAACGTAGAAATGGTCGCGCTGACCATAAGTGGGCACTAATTTTGACGCCCAGTGTATAATCCTCATTTTCATTTCAGAAATGGACCTCAGGTGTTACTGCTGGTGCCAGTGGTCAAAACAGGGCATATCAGGCTTGTCAGACGACCGCAGTCGCTTCGCTCGCGCTAAAGGTATTCCCTTCTCGATAAGGCGTCTATGTGGCCTCCGTCAACCTTCCCAACTATTCATTTGACTTGCACAGAATTAATAAATCAGTAAACAGTGTACACAGTGTTTAGGGGCAATTAGAGTGCAGTATGTGAAAAATTACAACGTGTTTAGTGGCTAGGGTCAAAATGACCCCTTCAGACAAAGAAGGTGCAAGGCTTTGTAACTACTACAAAACTTGAGTTAGGAGGCTGAAATTTTAAGGGATTGCAGTGACCCCGATTCATCTCGAAAACTGCGTAACGCAAGGATTCTGATTTAGGGGCGTTTCGGTTGGGCATTGATCTTGTTTCGAAATTACATATTAGATTTCGTAAAAGAAAAAAAAAAACAAACTAAGGGAACTCGTTTTAAGGGACCGCAGATCGGTGGGAGTTTGTCTTAGGACCATCCGTCGCCTGCAGTCAACGATCGCCTTTCGCGTAATCTGCAGGGCCCGGAGTAATAGATCAGTGGCTAGGTCCGGTTAAGACGCAAGAAAAACACAGAATTTAAAAAAAATATTACAAATACTGATTGTGCAGAAACTGTATTTATGAGAAATATGCAAACCTCGAAAAACCTTTTTTCCCCCTCAAAACTCAAAGAACGAGTCCGTCCGAGGACGCTAAAGCGTTCTCCATGCCTGTCTTGTTATCTGAGAGTTTACACCAAACATTATCGTGTTGTCTCAACAGCCGTTTCAAACGACCTTTTGTCGCTTTGTTCATAATTGTTTAAACACTATTTTCAATGTGAACAATATAACGTATTTCCATGCGTTTTTTTAAACGAACTGAAAAGAAATAGCAGATCACCTTGTTTTAATGTGTCACACAGTTTGGTTCGCGCCAAAGGCCAGCGAGAGAAACCTATGTGCTCACGGCTCGTCTTTCACCTTCTTGGGTGTAAGCATGTTGTGTTGGTCTACTTATTTCCCTTTAGATACGATTATGTTGCTCTTTGCTTATGCCCTCATATCGTTTAGTTTTCTGTGACATCAGACCAAAAATACTTGGAAAATCTGAATTGCAGTAGGCCCATTTGTTCGCTAAAATTATCAATTTTTCAACAGTGTTTCTTTCACACCAACACAAACCACAGGTACATACTCACCCAAACTCATTGGTGCAGAGGCGCAGAGCCCCGTACAGGCCTTGCTGACGGTGAACCTGCCGTGTGGCGCGCGTCGAGGGCCAGCGTGGGGAAACCGTGAGCTCAAGGGTAGTCGTACACCTTTCTGGGTGTTTTTGCCTTGACATCTACCTGATGTAAAAAGAACGTGTGATCGCGGTAGCGAACATACCTTGCCGAGCATGATTATGTTGTTTGAGGTATATATCTCGCTAATGCAAACGGAAACTACGATTACGGTTGGCAACACACCTTAATAACCGTCAGTACCGTGCAATAGGTGTACATAGTAAAATAATAGTGCGAATTCACTTTTATTACGTTTAACAAGTGATACGATTTTTACCAGAGTTTAATAACTTCTATCATCCATTCATCGTGTTGCTCTACTAATTAGTCCGGACACAACCACATTTAAGTCTTTGACATCTAAATCGAGCGACTTATTATAAGCAGCAAACACCAAATAAGAAGAACGGAACACAACTCTGTGAGGAGTAGCACCAGTTGCATGGCTGAGAGACGGATTAACGGCGCACTGGATTTTTGGATTTCAGAGAAAAACATATCCCAATCACTGTGATCTTGCGGTACATGCATAGAAATAATGGTTTCCACCTTTCAGTTGGTACGCCCAGAAGTCCTAGATTTAGAATTGAAAGGCACGTTATGGTAGTATTGTAATCCCCACATAACTTAATAAACTGATGACTGTTATAATGCTGCCTAATGTCAGACCAGACATTCCTAGGAGCTCCATGTCTCAAGGTTGTATCATCTTTCACATGTTTATTTACAGCTCTGACTGTTGCTGTGCGCAAGATCTGTAGGTTAGATGGGTTAGGTTAGGTTAGGTTAGGTAGGAGACTGTTGTAGGAGGGTACAGGATGCAGTATTGACGGTCCCCGTGAGGTGAGGTTAGGTTAGGTAAGGTTAGGTTAGGTTAGGTTAGGTAAGGTTAGGTAAGGTGGTATCTTCTTTCACATGTAAGGAGAGCTGCCTTGCGCGATCGAAAGGTTAGGTGGTATCTTCTTTGACATGTTTACACACAGCTCTGACAGTTGCCGTGCGAAAGATCTGTAAAAAAGGTTAGGTAAGGTAAGGTTAGGTGGTATCGGAGTTGGAAAATGCTTCACACTGCTAAGTGAATCTACTCTTTAAACGAGGCTAGGGGCATACAAGGTCTGTAGTATTGACATCAATAGGTTCCGTGTTGATGCAGCTTGATTCTATCAAACCAGGGCGACTCTTCCCATCAATCTTGATTTTTTGACACAGCTGACACTGAGCTGTAACGCCTAACATTATCCTTAACCTCAGACAGTAAGTGGCCTTAAAAAAGTGCCCCTGTGGCCACTATTGGAATCATCATGACATTTTTGCAACGTCTCGCTTGTATTTGCGTCTGAAAGCAACTGCACCTAACGCAAAATCCGAAAAAAACTGAAAAATTTGACACTTTTTAACGATATTTTCTTTCCGTTGGGTGGTTTCTCCTGATAGGGGTAGGAAGGCGCGGGAACCGATTTTGTATGATTCCAACCTTTTAAAAAATTGCATGGAGATACGTTATATTGTTCACATTGAAAATAGTGTTTAAACAATTATGAACTAAGCGACAAAAGGTGGTTTGAAACGGCTGTTGAGACAACATGTCCGTTTGCACTTGCCGTACGCGGAAGATCAGGTCGAGAGAGGTTTCGGACGAAAATGAGATTCGGAGACGCATCTAAAATACAAACAAACCCTGTTAGTCTACGTCTAAAGCCATCAACAAAGCATGCACAATTGAAATCACCTGGAAGAGAAAAGAGAAATTTTGATTACGGTTAGACATCCTAGTGTGCTGAAAACACTTGAAAACAATGAGTTGTGTCGTGTCTACTTCCAATGCCATGGTTTTTCTTAATCATCTTTCAATGGTCATTGCTAGTCTTGGGCAGAGAAAGGAAGTGTTTTGGGTAGGTGCAAAAAGGGATAAAAACAGCAATAACAAAGATCAGTACATTAAAACACCAAGGTTTAAACCAACACCATTATTAGCTAACCCAACACGCACGCGCTGTATTGCGGCCTAACATGAATTTGGTCCTTGAGAGGACCGCTCACTACAAGTCATGAAACCGGTCTTTGACAGGACCTAACCTAACCTAAAACTAACAAAATCGGTGGTCAAAAAAAATACTCCCGACATTAATAATGCAAACGGACCGGGCGAAGGATCGGCTCCGATCTAACCTAACCTACCCTAGACTAACACGCATAATAAAAATAATACATGAAGGGGTGACTCACCTTGTCGTTTTCCACCTTAGGAAGGCGCACCCGCGCTATCGTTGCACAAGCACACGCGACAACATTCCTGATTTCATATATTCACGAACACTCGCGACACGTCGAAACGACACGAAAACAGGATGGCGTCTCGCGCGGGAACCGCCCAGTATATATACTTTCGTGGTGTTCCGCATGCGCGCGCACGTGGAACACCACGAAAGTATATATACTGGGCGATTCCCGCGCGAGACGCCATCCTGTTTTCGTGTCGTTTCGACGTGTCGCGAGTGTTCGTGATTATATGAAATCAGAATTGTTGTCGCGTGTGCTTGTCCAACGATAGCGCGGGTGCGTCTTCCTAAGGTGGAAAACGACAAGGTGAGTCACCCCTTCATGTATTATTTTTATTATGCGTGTTAGACTAGGGTAGGTTAGGTTAGATCGGAGCCGATCCTTCGCCCGGTCCTTTTGCATTATTAATGTCGGGAGCATTTTTTGTGACCACCGATTTTGCGCCTGTGCTCCGCATTAAACCATTTTTTGTAAAAAAAAAAAAAAACCGATTTTAAAATTCACTGTTTTCCAAAATGGCTTGCACGGGTACATGCCGAAGCGTTTTAAAGAACGTAACGCTATGGTAGGTTCGCCCAATGTTGGAGGCAGGTCTGTACCAAATTTCAACGTTCTAACTTAAAAAACGTAGAAATGGTCGCGCTGACCATAAGTGGGCACTAATTTTAACGCCCAGTGTATAATCCTCATTTTCATTTCAGAAATGGACCTCAGGTGTTACTGCTGGTGCCAGTGGTCAAAACAGGGCATATCAGGCTTGTCAGACGACCGCAGTCGCTTCGCTCGCGCTAAAGGTATTCCCTTCTCGATAAGGCGTCTATGTGGCCTCCGTCAACCTTCCCAACTATTCATTTGACTTGCACAGAATTAATAAATCAGTAAACAGTGTATACAGTGTTTAGGGGCAATTAGAGTGCAGTATGTGAAAAATTACAACGTGTTTAGTGGCTAGGGTCAAAATGACCCATTCAGACAAAGAAGGTGCAAGGCTTTGTAACTACTACAAAACTTGAGTTAGGAGGCTGAAATTTTAAGGGATTGCAGTGACCCCGATTCATCTCGAAAACTGCGTAACGCAAGGATTCTGATTTGGGGGCGTTTCGGTTGGGCATTGATCTTGTTTCGAAATTACATATTAGATTTCTTAAAAGAAAAAAAAAAAAAACTAAGGGAACTCGTTTTGAGGGACCGCAGATCGGTGGGAGTTTGTCTTGGGACCATCCGCCGCCTGCAGTCAACGATCGCCTTTCGCGTACTCTGCAGGGCCCGGAGTAAATGATCAGTGGCTAGGTCCGGTTAAGACGCAAGAAAAACACAGAATTTAAAAAAAATATTACAAATACTGATTGTGCAGAAACTGTATTTATGAGAAATATGCAAATCTCGAAACACCTTTTTTCCCCCTCAAAACTCAAAGAACGAGTCCGTCCGAGGACGCTAAAGCGTTCTCCATGCCTGTCTTGTTATCTGAGAGTTTACACCAAACATTATCGTGTTGTCTCAACAGCCGTTTCAAACGACCTTTTGTCGCTTAGTTCATAATTGTTTAAACACTATTTTCAATGTAAACAATATAACGTATTTCCATGCGTTTTTTTAAACGAACTGAAAAGAAATATCAGATCACCTTGTTTTAATGTGTCACACAGTTTGGTTCACGCCGAAGGCCAGCGAGAGAAACCTATGTGCTCACGGCTCGTCTTTCACCTTCTTGGGTGTAAGCATGTTGTGTCGGTCTACTTATTTCCCTTTAGATACGATTATGTTGCTCTATGCTTATGCCCTCATATCGTTTCGTTTTTGTGACTTCAGACCAAAAATACTTGGACAATCTGAATTGCAGTAGGCCCATTTGTTCGCTAAAATTATCAATTTTTCAACAGTGTTTCTTTAACACCAACACAAACCACAGGTACCTACTCACCCAGACTCATTGGTGCAGAGGCGCAGAGCCCCGTACAGGCCTTGCTGACGGTGAACCTGCCGTGTGGCGCGCGTCGAGGGCCAGCGTGGGGAAACCGTGAGCTCAAGGGTAGTCGTACACCTTTCTGGGTGTTTTTGCCTTGACATCTACCTGATGTAAAAAGAACGTGTGATCGCGGTAGCGAACATACCTTGCCGAGCATGATTATGTTGTTTGAGGTATATATCTCGCTAATGCAAACGGAAACTACGATTACGGTTGGCAACACACCTTAATAACCGTCAGTACCGTGCAATAGGTGTACATAGTAAAATAATAGTGCGAATTCACTTTCATTACTTTTAACAAGTGATACGATTTTTACCAGAGTTTAATAACTTCTATCATCCATTCATCGTGTTGCTCTACTAATTAGTCCGGACACAACCACATTTAAGTCTTTGACATCTAAATCGAGCGACTTATTATAAGCAGCAAACACCAAATAAGAAGAACGGAACACAACTCTGTGAGGAGTAGCACCAGTTGCATGGCTGAGAGACGGATTAACGGCGCACTGGATTTTTGGATTTCAGAGAAAAACATATCCCAATCACTGTGATCTTGCGGTACATGCATAGGAATAATGGTTTCCACCTTTCAGTTGGTACGCCCAGAAGTCCTAGATTTAGAATTGAAAGGCACGTTATGGTAGTATTGTAATCCCCACATAACTTAATAAACTGATGACTGTTATAATGCTGCCTAATGTCAGACCAGACATTCCTAGGAGCTCCATGTCTCAAGGTTGTATCATCTTTCACATGTTTATTTACAGCTCTGACTGTTGCTGTGCGCAAGATCTGTAGGTTAGATGGGTTAGGTTAGGTTAGGTTAGGTAGGAGACTGTTGTAGGAGGGTACAGGATGCAGTATTGACGGTCCCCGTGAGGTGAGGTTAGGTTAGGTAAGGTCAGGTTAGGTAGGTTATGTTAGGTTAGGTAGGTTATGTTAGGTTAGGTTAGGTTAGGTTAGGTAAGGTAAGGTGGTATCTTCTTTCACATGTTTACACACAGCTCTGAGAGCTGCCTTGCGCGATCGAAAGGCACCTTATGGTAGTATTGTAATCCCCACATAACTTAATAAACTGATGACTGTTATAATGCTGCCTTATGCCACACTACACATTCCTAGGAGCTCCATGTCTCAGAGTGGTATCATCTTTCACACGCTTACACACAGCTCTGACTGTTGCCGTGCGCAAGATCTGTAGGTTAGATAGGTTAGGTTAGGTTAGGTTAGGTTAGGTAGGAGACTGTTGTAGGAGGGTACAGGATGCAGTATTGACGGTCCCCGTGAGGTGAGGTTAGGTTAGGTAAGGTTAGGTTAGGTAGGTTAGGTTAGGTTAGGTTAGGTAAGGTAAGGTTAGGTGGTATCTTCTTTGACATGTTTACACACAGCTCTGACAGTTGCCGTGCGAAAGATCTGTAAAAAAGCGGAGTTGGAAAATGCTTCACACAGCTACTCTTTAAACGAGGCTAGGGGCATACAAGGTCTGTAGTATTGACATCAATAGGTTCCGTGTTGATGCGGCTTGATTCTATCAAACCAGGGCGACTCTTCCCATCAATCTTGATTTTTTGACACAGCTGACACTGAGCTGTAACGCCTAACATTATCCTTAACCTCAGACAGTAAATGGCCTTAAAAAAGTGCCCCTGTGGCCACTATTGGGATCATCATGACATTTATGCAACGTCTCGCTTGTATTTGCGTCTGGAAGCAACTGCACCCAACGCAAAATCCGAAAAAAACTGAAAAATTTGACACTTTTTAACGATATTTTCTTTCCGTTGGGTGGTTTCTCCTGATAGGGGTAGGAAGGCGCGGGAACCGATTTTGTATGATTCCAACCTTTTAAAAAATTGCATGGAGATACGTTATATTGTTCACATTGAAAATAGTGTTTAAACAATTATGAACTAAGCGACAAAAGGTGGTTTGAAACGGCTGTTGAGACAACATGTCCGTTTGCACTTGCCGTACGCGGAAGATCAGGTCGAGAGAGGTTTCGGACGAAAATGAGATTCGGAGACGCATCTAAAATACAAACAAACCCTGTTAGTCTACGTCTAAAGCCATCAACAAAGCATGCACAATTGAAATCACCTGGAAGAGAAAAGAGAAATTTTGATTACGGTTAGACATCCTAGTGTGCTGAAAACACTTGAAAACAATGAGTTGTGTCGTGTCTACTTCCAATGCCATGGTTTTTCTTAATCATCTTTCAATGGTCATTGCTAGTCTTGGGCAGAGAAAGGAAGTGTTTTGGGTAGGTGCAAAAAGGGATAAAAACAGCAATAACAAAGATCAGTACATTAAAACACCAAGGTTTAAACCAACACCATTATTAGCTAACCCAACACGCACGCGCTGTATTGCGGCCTAACATGAATTTGGTCCTTGAGAGGACCGCTCACTACAAGTCATGAAACCGGTCTTTGACAGGACCTAACCTAACCTAAAACTAACAAAATCGGTGGTCAAAAAAAATACTCCCGACATTAATAATGCAAACGGACCGGGCGAAGGATCGGCTCCGATCTAACCTAACCTACCCTAGACTAACACGCATAATAAAAATAATACATGAAGGGGTGACTCACCTTGTCGTTTTCCACCTTAGGAAGGCGCACCCGCGCTATCGTTGCACAAGCACACGCGACAACATTCCTGATTTCATATATTCACGAACACTCGCGACACGTCGAAACGACACGAAAACAGGATGGCGTCTCGCGCGGGAATCGCCCAGTATATATACTTTCGTGGTGTTCCACGTGCGCGCGCATGCGGAACACCACGAAAGTATATATACTGGGCGGTTCCCGCGCGAGACGCCATCCTGTTTTCGTGTCGTTTCGACGTGTCGCGAGTGTTCGTGATTATATGAAATCAGAATTGTTGTCGCGTGTGCTTGTCCAACGATAGCGCGGGTGCGTCTTCCTAAGGTGGAAAACGACAAGGTGAGTCACCCCTTCATGTATTATTTTTATTATGCGTGTTAGACTAGGGTAGGTTAGGTTAGATCGGAGCCGATCCTTCGCCCGGTCCTTTTGCATTATTAATGTCGGGAGCATTTTTTGTGACCACCGATTTTGCGCCTGTGCTCCGAATTAAACCATTTTTTGTAAAAAAAAAAAAACCGATTTTAAAATTCACTGTTTTCCAAAATGGCTTGCACGGGTACATGCCGAAGCGTTTTAAAGAACGTAACGCTATGGTAGGTTCGCCCAATGTTGGAGGCAGGTCTGTACCAAATTTCAACGTTCTAACTTAAAAAACGTAGAAATGGTCGCGCTGACCATAAGTGGGCACTAATTTTAACGCCCAGTGTATAATCCTCATTTTCATTTCAGAAATGGACCTCAGGTGTTACTGCTGGTGCCAGTGGTCAAAACAGGGCATATCAGGCTTGTCAGACGACCGCAGTCGCTTCGCTCGCGCTAAAGGTATTCCCTTCTCGATAAGGCGTCTATGTGGCCTCCGTCAACCTTCCCAACTATTCATTTGACTTGCACAGAATTAATAAATCAGTAAACAGTGTATACAGTGTTTAGGGGCAATTAGAGTGCAGTATGTGAAAAATTACAACGTGTTTAGTGGCTAGGGTCAAAATGACCCATTCAGACAAAGAAGGTGCAAGGCTTTGTAACTACTACAAAACTTGAGTTAGGAGGCTGAAATTTTAAGGGATTGCAGTGACCCCGATTCATCTCGAAAACTGCGTAACGCAAGGATTCTGATTTGGGGGCGTTTCGGTTGGGCATTGATCTTGTTTCGAAATTACATATCAGATTTCTTAAAAGAAAAAAAAAAAAAAACAAACTAACGGAACTCGTTTTGAGGGACCGCAGATCGGTGGGAGTTTGTCTTGGGACCATCCGCCGCCTGCAGTCAACGATCGCCTTTCGCGTACTCTGCAGGGCCCGGAGTAAATGATCAGTGGCTAGGTCCGGTTAAGACGCAAGAAAAACACAGAATTTAAAAAAAATATTACAAATACTGATTGTGCAGAAACTGTATTTATGAGAAATATGCAAATCTCGAAACACCTTTTTTCCCCCTCAAAACTCAAAGAACGAGTCCGTCCGAGGACGCTAAAGCGTTCTCCATGCCTGTCTTGTTATCTGAGAGTTTACACCAAACATTATCGTGTTGTCTCAACAGCCGTTTCAAACGACCTTTTGTCGCTTAGTTCATAATTGTTTAAACACTATTTTCAATGTAAACAATATAACGTATTTCCATGCGTTTTTTTAAACGAACTGAAAAGAAATATCAGATCACCTTGTTTTAATGTGTCACACAGTTTGGTTCACGCCGAAGGCCAGCGAGAGAAACCTATGTGCTCACGGCTCGTCTTTCACCTTCTTGGGTGTAAGCATGTTGTGTCGGTCTACTTATTTCCCTTTAGATACGATTATGTTGCTCTATGCTTATGCCCTCATATCGTTTCGTTTTTGTGACTTCAGACCAAAAATACTTGGACAATCTGAATTGCAGTAGGCCCATTTGTTCGCTAAAATTATCAATTTTTCAACAGTGTTTCTTTAACACCAACACAAACCACAGGTACCTACTCACCCAGACTCATTGGTGCAGAGGCGCAGAGCCCCGTACAGGCCTTGCTGACGGTGAACCTGCCGTGTGGCGCGCGTCGAGGGCCAGCGTGGGGAAACCGTGAGCTCAAGGGTAGTCGTACTATCGGTCTGAAAAGTTTTAAACCCGTTTGGGGCCGCCTAGTAGCGCCCTCTAGGCGGATCATCGCTGACCGCTGGCCATCTTGGGTAGGGAGGACCGTATTTTTAACGAATACGCTGTGGCATAAAATTGCCTACAAATACCCGCGGGCGCGCGAGGTAAAATAGAAGATAAAAAAATAATACTTGTTTAAGTTATCGCGCCGCCCTGCACAGCTCTATGTCCGCGATGCAAATGGATTCGTTGACAGGCGAGGTTAGTCGGCCTAGACGTCATCATCTGCGCCCTAACCGTATTTCTCATACCAGGCAGGAAAAGGCGCTTCTTTCAAACGTAACGCACGTGAGAAACCAATATGAAGCATTAAAGGGAAGGTAACAGCAGCGTCCGAGTCCCAATGACGCATTAGAGCCGGTTTGAGCCAAGAATTTCCCTCCTGATAACCGAGTTCTCGGGCGCACACGACCGCCGAAGTAATATCCACTTCCACTTGCGTCACAAAGCTAAGAGTCAGGGAAATCAACGATTTTAGTATATCAACTCGGTTACAGCCCCCAGACTGGGTTGCACTTTTGCCGGCGCGTGGTTAGCAGTCCAGACAACACACTAAAACCGGATGTAACCGGGTTTTCGACCCTAAATAGCACCAAAATCCGATCTTAAGCAAGTCGTAGCAGACGCGGCGTGTCATTAGGGCGTTTTCATGTCTCTTAACTCGGTTACAGCTTCAATGTTGGGCCGCTCTTTTTCCTGCGCGTGGCCAGCAGGACAGACAACACACTGAAAGCAAATGTAACGAGGTTTTGAGGCCTAAAAAAGAACTAAAGTCCAACCTTTAGCGCGCTTTAGCTTCTGCCCCGTCATTTTGGCGGTTTAAATTTTTTCAACTTGGTTACAGCTTTGAAATTGGGCTGCTATTTTGCCTGTGCGTCGCCAGCAGGACAGAGAAAACACTGAAACTAAATGTAACCGGGTTTGACGACCTGAAATACAACTTAGGTCAGATAATTAGCGCGCCATGGCTGGCAGTGTGTCAATGGAGCGGTCATTTGTGCGTTTTCAAGTCTTTTAACTCGGTTACAGCTTCAACATTGAGCTGCGTTTTTGCCTGCGCGCCGCTAGCAGGGCAGCAAACACACTGACATCAAATGTAACCGGGTTTTCGACCTTAAATAGCACTAAAATCCGATCTTAAGCGCGCCACAGCAGAAGCGGCGTATAATTGGGGCGTTTTCAAGTCTTTAAACTCGGTTACAGCTTCAACATTGATCTGCGTTTTTGCCTGCGCGCCGCTAGCAGGGCAGACAACACACTGACCTCAAATTTAACCGGGTTTTCGACCTTAAATAGCACTGAAGTCCGATTTTAAGCGCGCCACCGCAGACGCGGCGTATAATTGGGGCGTTTTCGAGTCTTTTACCTCGGTTACAGCTTCAATATTGGACTGCTACTTTTCCTGCGCGTGGCCAGCAAGGCAGACAACACAGCCACAACAGATGTAACCGGGGTTTTTGACCTTAAAGAGCACAAATGTCAGATCTGTAGCAAACCAGACCTGGCGGGGTGTCATAAGGGCGTTTTCAAGTCTTTAAACTCGGTTACAGCGCCAACATTGAGCTGCGTTTTTGCCTGCGCGTCGCTAGCAGGGCTGAAAACACACTGACACCACATGTAACCGGGTTTTCGACCTTTAATAGCACTAAGGTCCGAACTTAAGCGTGCCACAGCAGACGCGGCGTATAATTGGGGCGTTTTCAAGTCTTTAAACTCGGTTACAGCTCCAACATTGAGCTGCGTTTTTGCCTGCGCGTCGCTAGCAGGGCAGAAAACACACTGACACCACATGTAACCGGGTTTTCGACCTTTAATAGCACTAAGGTCTGATCTTAAGCGCGCCACAGCAGACGCGGCGTATCACTGGGGCGTTTCCGAGTCTTTAAACTCGGTTACAGCTCCAACATTGAGCTGCGTTTTAGCCTGCGCGTCGCTAGCAGGGCAGAAAACACACTGACACCACATGTAACCGGGTTTTCGACCTTTAATAGCACTAAGGTCCGAACTTAAGCGCGCCACAGCAGACGCGGCGTATAATTGGGGCGTTTTCAAGTCTTTAAACTCGGTTACAGCTCCAACATTGAGCTGCGTTCTTGCCTGCGCGTCGCTAGCAGGGCAGAAAACACACTGACACCACATGTAACCGGGTTTTCGACCTTTAATAGCACTAAGGTCCGAACTTAAGCGCGCCACAGCAGACGCGGCGTATAATTGGGGCGTTTTCAAGTCTTTAAACTCGGTTACAGCTCCAACATTGAGCTGCGTTTTTGCCTGCGCGTCGCTAGCAGGGCAGAAAACACACTGACACCACATGTAACCGGGTTTTCGACCTTTAATAGCACTAAGGTCCGAACTTAAGCGCGCCACAGCAGACGCGGCGTATAATTGGGGCGTTTTCAAGTCTTTAAACTCGGTTACAGCTCCAACATTGAGCTGCGTTCTTGCCTGCGCGTCGCTAGCAGGGCAGAAAACACACTGACACCACATGTAACCGGGTTTTCGACCTTTAATAGCACTAAGGTCCGAACTTAAGCGCGCCACAGCAGACGCGGCGTATAATTGGGGCGTTTTCAAGTCTTTAAACTCGGTTACAGCTCCAACATTGAGCTGCGTTTTTGCCTGCGCGTCGCTAGCAGGGCAGAAAACACACTGACACCACATGTAACCGGGTTTTCGACCTTTAATAGCACTAAGGTCTGATCTTAAGCGCGCCACAGCAGACGCGGCGTATCACTGGGGCGTTTTCGAGTCTTTAAACTCGGTTACAGCTCCAACATTGAGCTGCGTTTTTGCCTGCGCGTCGCTAGCAGGGCAGAAAACACACTGACACCACATGTAACCGGGTTTTCGACCTTTAATAGCGCTAAAGGCCGAACTTAAGCGCGCCACAGCAGACGCGGCGTATAATTGGGGCGTTTTCAAGTCTTTAAACTCGGTTACAGCTCCAACATTGAGCTGCGTTTTTGCCTGCGCGTCGCTAGCAGGGCAGAAAACACACTGACAACAAATGTAACCGGGTTTTCGACCTTTAATAGCACTAAAGTCTGATCTTAAGCGCGCCACAGCAGACGCGGCGTATCACTGGGGCGTTTTCGAGTCTTTTACCTCGGTTACAGCTTCAATATTGGACTGCTCATTTTCCTGCGCGTGGCCAGCAAGGCAGACAACACAGTCACATTGGATGTAACCGGGGTTTTCGACCCTAAAGAGTACAAATGTCAGATCTGTAGCAAACCAGACCTGGTGGGTTGTCGTTGGGGCGTTTTCAGGTCTTTTAACTCGGTTACAGCTTTAACTTTGGGCTGCACTTTTGTCTGCGCATCACCAGCAGGGTAGACAAAACACTCCCACCTGATGTAACCAAGTTTTTCAACCATAAACAGTACTTATGTCCGATCTTTAGCGCACCATAGCCGATAGTGAGTCATTAAGGCGTTTTCAAGTCTTTAAACTCTGTTACAGCTTCAATATTGGGCTTCACTTTTGCCTGCGCGTCACCAGCAGGGCAGACGACACACTGATACTAGATGTAACCGGGTATTTCAACCATAAACATAACTTTTGTGTGAATTGTAAATAGCTGATGATAAGTCATTAATGCGTTTTCAAGTCCTTAAATTCGGTTACAGCTTTAATATTGGGCTGTTCTTTTGCCTGCGCGCCCCCAGCAGGGCAGACAACACAGTCACAACAGCTGTAACCGGGGTTTTCGACCCTAAAGAGTACAAATGTAAGATCTGTAGCAAACCAGACCTGGCGGGTTGTCATTGGGGCGTTTTCAGGTCTTTACCCGGTTACAGCTTTAACTTTGGGCTGCGCTTTTGCCTGCGCATCACTAGCAGGGCAGACAACACACTCACACCGGATGTAACCGGGTTTTTATCCATAAATAGCACTTATGTCCGATCTTTAGCGCACCATAGCCGATAGTAAGTCATTAAGGCGCTTTCAAGTCTTTAAACTCGGTTACAGCTCCAATATTGGGCTGCTCTGTTGCCTGCGCGTCCCCAGCAGGGCAGACAGCACAGTCACAATGGATGTAACCGGGGTTTTCGACCCTAAATAGTACTAAAGTCCGATCTTAAGCGAGTCATAGCAGACGCGGCGTGTCATTAGCGCGTTTTCAAGTCTTTTGACTCGGTTACAGCTTCGATATTGGGCTGCTCTTTTGCCTGTGCGTGGCTAGCAAGGCTGACAACACACGAACACCGGATGTAACCGTGTTTTTTGACCTTATATACGACTAACGTATGATCATTACTGCGCTATAGCTGGCGGGATGTCATGAACGGAGTTTTCAAGTTTTTAAACGCGGTTTCAGCGCGTCGCCAGCAGGGGAGACAACACACTGTCACCGGATGTAACAGTGTTTTTCGACCTGCATGAGCAGGAAAACTGTATCCCCGTGCGTTGTGATGTGTTAGTGACTAGAAGTGACCTTAGATACAGTTTTAAGTCGGTGACAGCTTTTGGAATCGGCTTCCTTTTGGTCTGCGTGTGCATTACAGGGATATGAACTGACTGCAACCGGATGTAACTGAGGTTTCTGACCTGCGGGAGCAGGAAAACTGTATCCTTCTTTCTTCGTGATGTATGAGCGGCTACAAGTGGCCGTCATTACACTTTTACCTCGGGCACAGCCTTCGGAATCCGCTGCCGTTTGGTTTGCGTGTGCAAAGCATCGATAGAAACTCGCTGAAACCGGATGTAACCGAGTTTTTCATCATGCAAGCTGAAAAGAAATGTATCGAAGTTACAGCCGCCCGCATATGCTGCACCTTTGCCCATGCCTGCATAAAACTGACCAATCAGTGCTGCATCGTTGTGTTTTGTTTATTCCTTTAGAGCGCCAAAATCACATGCGTTTAGTTTCAATTTCTATTTTGTGATTTTTCTTCTTGGTCTGGTTTCAATGCAAGTTTTTTACGTATCTTGGATGAAATGTGCGCTGGATAGCAGAGTGTTTGCTCTAGGGGGTTTTAGTCCGTATTTACTGACGATTGAATGCTTTTGTGTTGGATAATAAGTGTTCGCTAAGTCTATGTGCATTTCACGAATGTGCTATCTACTGACTATCTACGTTCTCGCACACTGCTACTACTGCAGATGCGTCCTCCTTATTTTTGGCCAAGTCACTGGAGATGCGTTGTTACAACTCCACCTTCCGCCGAGGCGCAGTCCACAATAGTCTTGTGACAAAGGCTCGGTTGTTGATCTTACATTCTATTCAGACAGTTAATTTTAATTGGTTCGCCTAAACTTTTAATTTAGTGGCTTAGATTTGTGACATAATCGGTCTTTTGAACAGCTTTCTCTACTGTCGTTGAATTACAGTAAGACTTAATTAGGTTTTTTGTTCAACTCTTTCGAGCAATAATAACGTGTGTATTCCAGTTTTGCATTTTAAACTGCATAACAATTTATTTTAGTATTTAGCTTATTAACAGCATAACAATACCAACACCAGGCTACAAATAAACAAAAAGGAAAAACAAATCAAACCATCCTTAAAGAATGAAAAAAACGATATAAAAAAGACAACACTAGTAATGCGTTGCTTCGCCATTTTTATCTATCACTTCTTGAAGCCTTTGTGGCATAGAATCTGCAAGCCTCTGCAGAATAGCAGGCCGACCGGTGATCAAATTCCACTCCGCCTGCACGTGAGCCTCTAGCTCTTCTCTTGTGGCCTCGAATGCTGGATCCCAATTGAGGGAAATGAGGCCCCAAATGTTTTCGATCCAGTGAAGATCAGGGCTATATGGCGGCCAAACCAGCTTCACCATTTCGGGGTGTTCCTCCAGCCATTCCCGCACAATCCTCGCATTATGGATTGGCGCGTTGTCCTGGCTGAAATGGAACTGTGCATTCCCTACATGCAGCCGCATGGCATCTAGCATCGGGGCCAGACAGTGATCCCTGTAATCAGTGAGAATTTCATTAAGTAATAGCAAACCTGAGCCGGATATGGAAGTGCCTGAAAAAAAAGGGCGCGTACGTTTATCATTTTATAAATAAATCGGCTGTCTTTCTGGCCGAGTCCGCACAGCACGAGAAATGGAATCGGGTGGAAGCTTAGGCCACGGGAACTGGTTCAATTTTGGTGTCGGAATTGCAATTCACATCACTAAAATTCGTAATACACTGTAACTGCAAAGAGCTTCTGATACACGATATACGGATTACAAGAGCCTCGCAAACGGTCTACAATTCCCCGGTTTTACTTCCTAAACCACAATCAGTGGTGTGCATTACAAAAAAAAACCTCCTCCCACAGCCTGTATAGCCAGGTATACGAGGAGGAACTGATTTTCATAACGGTTCTGCCGAGGGAGCAGACCTTAAAGACAGGAGTAAGTCTACCCCAAAATGTGGGTTTATTAGCTAAAGTTATTATTTGATTTTTTTTTTTTTTTTACTACTTCTTCGGTGCGTTGTTCACAGTTTTGGCAACAATCAACTCCAGTTTTGTCGCCAATTTTGATTACGAAAAATGCCAAGCCTTTTGAAATAAACTGTAGTATTCGAGCGCATATTGCAGCACAGTAGGGTATTTCAGAGCCACTCAAACCGGAAACAGAGAAGATGATTACAACAACATAGGCGGACAAAGAGCTCCCGTGTATCATGAGGGGCACAGCAGCTGAAAGTATGTGCGCCACGACGTCAGTCACGTGCCTTCGACAAAAGTTTGAAGTATTAGCAGCTCGCGCTGTTGAAATGGTCCTACCGTATGGTATGCTCAACGCAGCGCAGCACTAGCACGATCTAAGCATCTACAATTTTGACGTTGACTCGTGGCCGACGTCGTCGCTGCGTACTCTCTGTACCCCTCATGCCCGTTCTGTTTCCGCCCATGTTGTTGTTGATATCCCTCCATTTGCGGGCTGAGTTTCTCTGAAATACCCTAGTCACCAGATTTGTCGCTCGAATATGACAGGAGCGTTAAAGGAATACCACCAAAACCGCCAATACGAATCCTGTAACACACTCACCGATAAAAAACAGCATTCATGGCTCGAGGGCAAGAGACAAATGCCAATGAGCCGTGATCTGCTGACACGGCACCATAAAACATCGCAGACACACGTCCACTTGCCGTCTTTGGTACGGTGTTCTCTCGGTCATACCTGCCAAAAAACAAAATATTTTTTTCAATCGATTCGAAAAATTTGTAGATTAAACATGAGAAACAGCAAATTTATGTCTGTGAATTAACACGGATGCAAACGTGTCACTGTGTTTTACATGGATGGAAATGTTTGAATATTTTCCACAAATGTGTAACAAATTTTTACATGTTTCCATCCGTGTAAAAATCACGCTTGCACTGTCCCCGTCTGTTTCTCGGCTCAGTGGGACAGATGTAGACGGACCTATTACGTGGTGGGACTGAATTCAACCAAAAATATTCAGGGCTACCGATACAGCCAGTATTACAGCACGCCTCGGACTGGGCCTGTCATGCCCAACACGCTGTCGTATGAGGAATGAGGGAAAAATAACAACACCAAAGCCCGATTTCCGAGTGCCCGGAACGCGGTCATACAATCGGAGGCCTCGAAAACAATGTGCAAAAAGATTCAATCCCGAGGGACTCAAATTCCGGACAGTGTGTTCGATTTACGGAGCGTCGCACGGTGTGACCAAGGACCTCTGCGGTGCAACAGCTGTGCAGAGCGCGGGCGGATCCGTGGGCCCAGCGGCGTCAGCCACGAGCCGGCATGCAAAATCTGCCAGCTTATAGCTCTTGCTTTTCATGTGTCACGATCGAACCATGGGGTCACATCAGATCTGGTTACCCGCGTGGCCCGGAGGAGCACTGGGAGCTGCGCTGTTGTGACCCCATGGTTCGATCGTGACACATCACTACCGAGAGCTATGTTGACAAGTTTTGTGTCGGCTCGTGCCTGACGCCGCTGCACGGCGCCTCGATCCGCCCGCTCCCTTCGCAGCGGTGTCTCTGCAAATTTCGGCACTGAAACAGAGTCGTAGTTTTGGATTTCGGAGCGCGTGGGCCGCCCGAAAATCAACGTCTGGGCTGGGCTACGGATTTCGACCGCCAGCGGCTCGTTTCTTGTTTGCACATGGTTTTCGAGTCGGGCTCAAACGGAAATCGAATCCCAGTTTCACAGTGCGGTCTTACACAGAATGCTACACTGCTACGAACGTAAGAGTCGGGTAAAACACTTTTCCTTAAGTATGTTAGTTGCCACAGTTCAAGAAAAGCAGGGGGTATAGTGACCACCAACCACACTGTAGGCGAAGTGTGATACACAACTCTTGTGTTTGTAGAGTCAATTTCAGGCAAAATTTTACGTTTTTTCATTCTGTGTGGTTTAAAGTTGACCATATGGTTTACACGATGGAAAAGAAAATATCCAACGTTTGCCTTTTCAAAAGAAACTGAGAAATAGCAAACTTACCGCTGACCACGAAGTCGCCACACATGTTTGGTGTGGGACTCAGTGCTTAGGAAAGACTTTTCGTCGGACACGGGCGACCCGCGCCAGAACTCAACGGGCTCATTGACATGGGCATAGGCAAATGCTAGCCGGGCTTCTTTGTGGGCGTCCGTGAGTAGTGGCTTCTCAGCAGCCACACGGCACCTCACGTGCTCCTTGCGAACTCTGAAGAACATCAAGAAACCACAAAAATTCAATATATATAATATATATACATATATATAGGAATGAGGACAGTGTATATATATATATATATATATATATATATATATATATATATATATATATATATATATATATATATATATATATATATATATATATATATATATATATATATATATGTGTGTGTGTGTGTGTGTGTACTGGAAGCATTGACGTAAAGGAAAGAAGAGAGCGCACTAAATATGACAATGAACAATTTTGTGCGTGACGTGCAGCAAGATTTAAGCACGTCTTAATCTAGGGACAGTGTTTACATCGCCGTTAAAACATTTTTATACATTTCATTGATGAATTCGTCGCTACATTTCGGTGTGCTTAACAGTGGCTCCAGCTCGCGGACAAAATTGTTCTTTGATATCGAGAGTGAGGCGAGAGAAAATAGGCACAATCGTTAAAGTGACCCTACAATGCTGACGGCCTGATTGTGGGGGCCTCGCCCCTGCAGCATTAAGAAGTTATTCATTTTAGGAAAACTTAACATTTCAAATTAAAAATACGTCACTCACCTCTGGTACACGGTTTTCATATTTGGCGTCAGGTGCGGGGTGATCTCCTGGACGACTTCTTTGAGGGTAGCGAACGGCCTCGCTAAAATGGAGGCCCTGATGAGGAGCGTGTCCTCGTCGGTCACGGCCTTGGGCCGCCCTGACCGTGGCTTCGTTTTGAGGCCCTCGTACCCACCCTCCCGGTACCTCCGCAGCCAGTATTTCACCGTGCTGATTGACACATGAACATCTGGATGCCTGTGTATCTGGGCAGCAGTAAGGCCGGCCCGCCACAACCCGGCAATTACCCCTCTCTCTCCAGGCTTGGAGTGTTCCGCCTGTCACAAAACACACAAAAAGATTAAAATGCACAATAACATCATTATTTTAGTTCAATGATACAGTAGGGAGTTCGACCAGGGAAAAGACTAGGCACCCCCGCGATCCCCGTGAAAATGCGCAACAACCCAGCTAACTGACTCACTTCTAATCGTCAGTGAGCTGAGCATTGGTGTGCCCCAAGGGGACGTTCGTAAACTACGTGACCGATTTTAGCCCACTTTTCGACCCCCCCCCCCCCCCCTATCGTGACCTGGATAACCTTACCATGCATAGGCGTGACTATAGGCTCCCCCCCCCCCCTCAATTGGTCACGTAGTTTATGAACGTCCCCCAAAGGCAGCGCGCTCAGTACGAACTGCGCTGAGGATGGAGCCCTGGCGCTGTCCCATCGCGCTCATATTTTGCACAGCGTCGTTTCATATCATAACCTCCCCCCCCCCCTAAAAAAAAATCACCCGCAAGCAAAATACAAGAATTTTGGGACACCGTAATGGTAGCGCTTCATAACTAGGCAGCAGTCCGCGGTCTTCCACCGAGGTCGAAAGCATCCCTGTCGATGCCCCCGCTCTCAAGCACCCCACCGTTTGGCGTTTGAACTCGGGGGTTTAACCGATAGCTGCCCCCCCCCCCCCCCTTCCTGCGCTCGCTCTCCGAGCACAGCCTCGCCCACCCTACCACTCCCCTGCGCCCGCCGCGCCGCGACAAGCTCCGTTGCATTTCTAGAGCATATCGAACGATAAGAATTTAAAAAATATGGCCTTTCTGATTATTTGAACTTGACGACGGGAGAGTGGGGGTACCCGAACCACCTCATACGCATGCGCAGAGCGCCGCCTGTTCTGCCCGTCTTCTTCTTTCCAGCCAGCTCCGATATAGCCCATATCCGCAAACATTATGCGCCTACGCACTTGACGCATCTAGCCCTGAACTAAGTACTACCCCCCGGCGGCAGTGTTTTTTTTTCTTCACCTGACAGTTTTGTGTATGCTTGACTCGTTTAGCGCAACTGGTGTAAAACGTGCCCCGATCAGCAGCCGCCTCAGCATGAAACAGAAATTCCCCCCCCCCCCCCCATCCGCCCGCTCTCTTCCCTCTCAGTCAGGCATATGCTCAAATCGTCTCGACCATTTGCAATAGAACGCGCAGGCGCCTCTAAATCAAATCCCCTTCACCCCCCCCTCACCCTCCCTAACTCTCCTGTACCCTCTTCCCTTCCCTCCCTTTATCCCCTCCCTACCCACACCGATCCACTGAAGCGCAAATTTTTGTAGGATAGGAATATTTGGTAACAATTTTGCTGAAAATCATGAATATTGCTATCGAACCGGAGAAAACCTTAGCCCCGTGCTCTATCGAATAAAAATTTGATATGTGATATGAAGTGCATGTGCATTGACCGCTGCTACTGATAAAAATCCCCCCCTACCCCCGCCCCTCTCACCCGTTTACATAGGCAAAATGATTATTCCAGATCAAAACCTGAATAAATCCAGAAACATCACAAAGCGGAGGGACAGAAAAAGGAAACAACGGCAGTTTAACGTTCCTCCGTGTGGAAACGGATCAAAATAACAAAAACAAAACAAAACCTCCTCACCGCATGGCAGCACATCCACATGTTTCACTTTACATTATATCCCTGTTTCTATTGGGTCGCCGTTGTCAGTTGTTATTAATACTAAAACACATAATTAAAACTTACCATGGTGTTGATAGGCAACGATTAGTCTTCTGCACTCGAGGTCAAATAATAGAAGCAAGCCCACGCGTATCACGTCACTGACAAATCGGTGTCCGACTGAGGCCCCCTCTCTTCCTCTCCCCCACACCTCACTTCTGAACCCGCTCTCTCCCGGCCACACCGCCTGCCGCTGCAGAAGCTGCGTTAGCGTTGCTGTCGTCTGCGATCCGGATCGGTCACTTCAATAGCTGTCTACGTCTACGTGTCTTCGTGTTTGTTTCAACACAGCAGGTAAGTAATAAAACATACATAATTAGTTTGTATGTGTTTAAGTTTTCGAGTGAGGGAGGCATGGGGAAGGGGTGGAGGTGAGGCGGAAGGGGGAGAGGGGCGGAGGAGAGAGGGGGAGGAGGAAAAGCTGCGTGGTTAAACCATTGCGTTGGGGGAGGGCGATGAGGGGGGGGGGGGGTATGCTGCATTTTACTTGAGTTCTTTATTTCGAATTGCGCTCGCTGAGAGACTAGTTTTACATGATAGTGTTGTTTCTGGGGTTTTGCACGTCGTCTGCTGTTTTGTTGTTATTGCTTCGCTCTCCGCGCATTGCCGCTCGAGCTGCAGGGCTGCGGAGCGATAGCGTGGAGTGTGCAGCTAGCAGCCGGGTTGGCCAGGTGAGCGAAGAGGCGGCGGCCGGCAGCCGGTTACTGAAACAGTATTGCTCGCTGGGCAGCGCGGGGAAGCGGCGTCCCCGCGGGTGGCGGGTTCTAGGTGTTGGTCTCATGGCCAAGATGATCGGTTGAAGCGATGCCACCTGCTCCCACACAAACCTAGAACCCAAATCCGGCCGGTCGACGTGGCCGCAAACGACAGGGGCGACGGGGAGAGGGGAAGGGCGTAAACGGCACCGCAGGTGTCCCGCGAAGGGAGGGGGGGGGGGGGCAACGAGCATACTGAGCACTGAGCATTTAAACGCAAAAAGGTAACCCGTAGAAGCCCAAAACGGAAGTAAAAAGTCGTAACGAAGAAAGACAAATCAATGTTTCATACTTTCTCCAAAACGGAAGTAAAAACTCGTTACGAAGAAAAACGCAAGGCGATGAGGCAAACCAATGTTTCATACTTTCTCCGGCGTCCTTCTGTTTCAGGCTTTTCCGGTATACTCTATTCCCGTGAAGCTTGAAACGGAAGTAAGGAGCATGTAAAAATGAAAACAAAAACGGACGGTTTTCTTCCGTTTTCTATTGCTACACTCACTGGAATACCCTTTTATGTAGTCCGTAAAGGTAGGAGTTAGGGGAGGGGGGAATGAGGTAGCACTTCGTATGACGTCCTACGGGCCCCGGGGTGACCCCCCCCCCCCCCCCTCCCCTGTCCCCTCGCAATAACGCAAAGAGTCCATGCCATTCCGTGTTGCATACGATTTCCTGTTTATTTGAATCATTTTAATTTCCAGGTCTCCTTGCGTCAACACTGCACTAGAGTTTCGGTTTACCCCCCCCCCCCCACTCCCTTGTAATAACCAAAGGCCAGAACGCAGAGCCTTTTCTGGGTACTTCGGAAGCCAACGGTGCCTCCGGGATCTTCATTCCGGCCGTCGCCGCCGGGGAAAGGGTGTTCGAATTTTGAAGCGGAAGTTGAGGTGGGACAATCCGCACTGCGCATGAGCGATCTTGTGCGATCTGTGCTTTGGGGTCATTTTTTAATTACTATTAGGTGAGGATAGAGGGGGTCCTATATTTACATGCGCAGAAATGAGGTGCGATCAGTACTTGATAGAACTCACGGGCTAGAGTCTGAAGCCCAGCTCGGTCGGCCGGCCAACCGAACCTCCTTAGCTCGACACGCGCTGCCGCCCGAGCCAGCTCAGGCATTGCGAGCGCAGCGCTCGGGCTTGCCTACCTATCAGGCGCGAGAGAAAACCTCAAAAACCTCTGTTCTTTGACCTTTCCGAAGAATAAATGACCATTTTGGCTTGGGTTGAGGGCGAATGGAACGGGAGGGGGGGGGGGGATATGAGTTCAAACGACAACTATGAAATTAACTGAATGTTTTGTTTGCTATTTTATTGTGAGTTGTATTTATCACATTGCAGGTTTTGAAACTCGCAATGTCGAGATTAACACGGCAGGCCACTAAAATTTTGGAGGAATTCCCTAATTTGAGGGCGGATAATGATGCCGATGCTGCGGGTCCGTCGGATCCAAAGAAAAAAAGGAGTGAGGACAACTCTCGGGTAAATGGAAATTAACAAACAAAATGTCTAAAATTTCAAAACGGAAGAAATACTATGTTAAATGTTTTACGCCGGGACGCAGGAGAATACAGTATTCCGGAGAAATAGAACGGAAGTGAGATAGAAATTAAGAATAGCACGAGCGGATCCAAGCACAGCAGAGAGTATCTCCGGCCGCGGCGTCGGCCATGAGCGGACGTCCAAAATTTCAAGGCTTCTTGCGCGCTGCTCATTTGTTCCGACCATTTGGTTTGGTCAGACAACGCAGTTCTACTCCGCTCAGCCTGAGCCTCAGATACTCTCTGATGCAGTTGCCCTCTTACTGGATACCTTTTTCTGATTCCTTGTTTCTTCTTTACTTCCGTGCTTGTGACTTAAGAATTTTTTGCCTTAATTAAATATTAACCTTTTTTTTTTTTTATTTTACAGCCAAATCCTTTGATAAGTCAGAACTTGCAGTGCTGCGCACCCGTCCCGGTGGGTGCCCCTGTCACCAGCGTGCTTGTGGATCGGGGTACACAGTGTGGTGCCCATGCTGCCAGCATCCTTGTAGATCGGGGTACACAGTGTGGTGCCCATGCTGCCAGCATCCTTGTGGATCGGGGTACACAGTGTGGTGCCCATGCTGCCAGCATTCTTGTGGATCAGAGCACACAGTGCTGTGCACCGACCACCCTGAACCTTGCGGATCAGACGGCACAGGCTACCGTCTCAGTGGACGATGCTGCTCACAAACAGGTGGGGGTTTACTGGTAATTAAATCAATGTGTTTTTGCGCGACGCAGAGACTTCTGTGTTTGTAAAGACAACGTATTAATATTGCTGAAATCTTTAGTTTCAGTGCCTTCAGACGCAAGTAAAGACCATGTGGCTGCACAGCAACAAGGCCTTTTGCATGGAAAATGTCCTTCGAAATAAATGTGTGATAGACCTTTTGATGGTAAGTTTTCCACCGCCTAATATTTCACAGTATTACAACCTATGTTGTTAAAAACTGAAATAAAAATACGCCACGATCTCTTTGTTTGTGTATGCAGGGAATGACTTTTGACAAAGAAATATTTACATCAACGGCAGGAGTTCACAAGTTTGTCACCACAGAGCACCTTGGGAACAGGCAAAGAAAGGGCACCTGGGAGAGTTTTTGCTCCCGGGGTTACCTGCTCCTCGAAAAGTGTGTGTTGGACAAAATTGTGAGTGGGATGTCCAGCAAGGCTGCATCACTATTTAAAGTAGTGTTCACCCACGTTGGTGGACTCATCCTGACTGGCAAAAAAGTGTCGCGTCTAGAAATAGAAGAAAACCCAGTGACAACGAGGGCAAAAGATGTCTTCCCCATACCAGTAAGACGTTTCAAGACAGTATTACATATAATCGGAGAAATGCGTGTATTAATATTTATGTTATGAAAAGAACGAATTTCAGTTCATTTTCAGTGCATATTAACATGAAACTATCAAAGGCATGACTTTTTGATTAATTTCTAAAATAATTTTTACGTTATCTGCAACACATTTTTAGTTTCGTAGATTTCCGAAACCATAACTTATCTTTTCATGTCCTTGCTACACATCCATTCACAAACGCTTCCGAAACAAACTGTGACCTCTATTTTCTAATTTTGACAAATTTTATCTTTGCAGAATCACGACCCTTTGGAAGGAAAGGGAAAATCGTTCTCCTGTCCACTTTGTGGAGAAATACAGGTAAACGTGAACGCAAAGCAGCACATATTTACTCGTCGCTGCACAGAAGCCGAGGTGGCCAGCGATCGGAGGGCAATAATTGCCAATGTAATTAAAGGGAACCGATTTGTGGTGGCGGAGAACAGACTGCAGCTCATAGAGCACCAACTGCAGCCCCTAGACGCTGCATATATGCGGTTTTCGTTGATTTGCCTTGGTGGAGCCATTGTCGACACCCAGTATTGCATCGTAAAGTTCACGGAGGCGTTCGAACGCTGCTGCTCTCAGGTAATTTACAACATATAATGAATGCTGCTAGAGGCTGCAGTAAATTGACAAAGGTCGAAAGATCGGTTGGAATATTGTCTTCATGAACAATTCCACTTAAGCAGGTCAGCAACAAAAATGAACACGAGGAACGCCTGAAATGCGTTAACTGTGGCGCCGACGCACAAGTAGCGTGCTCTGCGTGTCCAGACGTTTTCTACTGCTCTAACAATTGCCAAGTAAGTCAAAATCATTCCATTTGACACGTGTGACTATCGGCGAATATACTAATGCTGAAAATAAACCAACAGTTAACTAAAATAAACCACGTTTTTTCTCTCATCTGGATTTGTAGGTATTGGACTGGGAGGAACACCAAAATATCTGCAAATCTGAGGGCCATGCCTAAAGAGTCAATTTTTAAAAAATCTCCAGCGACTAGTGGTGCTGGGCTCCATACCAGCCCGACTGCAGGCAGTTATGGACGACAATGATGCCGCAAAATCACTTCCAGTCAGCAAAAGGTCATTTCTCCGATTTTTTTTTTCCCAATCACATTTTCGGGGAACAAAATTATTGTAATTTTCTTTAGTTCCTTAACAGTCAAGTCCGACTTTAAACAAGCCATATCGTTTTAATGTAAAATGTTCACTACGTTAAATTTATGCTAAATAACTATAATAAACAACAGACAAATGGCTAAATTTCCCTGTAAACTGTTCTTCTTCCCCAATTCCCGAACCCCGACCACATGTAAAGTGCCAAATACTAAGCCACAACTGAAAATTATATGAAATCTAAACAACCACACATAACCGTGCGTATTTGGCAAAATTTCCAGCCATGTCATGCACACGCAGACGAAAGGACGGCCAGTTCCGGATAACGAAACCAACTGACGGTCACTTGTAGTCGCTGATACATCACAACGAACACGGATACATTTTTCCTGCTCTTGCAGGTCGGGAAGCTCGGTAACATCTCGTGCTATTGTGTTGTTTGTCCTGCTGTGCACGACCTGCAGAAAGTTAGGCTCAGACCAGTGCCTGTAACCGAGTAAAAAGACTTGAAAACGCCCAGATGATACACCGCCAGCTTTGGCGCGCTAAAGATCGGACTTGAGTACTATCAGGTCGAAAACCGTGTAACATCCGGTGTAAGCGTGTTGTCTGCCCTGCTGGCGACGCACAGGCCAAAGGGCGGTACAATATGAAAGCTGTAACCGAGTTAAAAGACTTAAAAACGCCTTAATGACACTTCGCCAGCTATGGCGCGCTAAAGATCGGACTAAAGTGCTGTCTAAGGTCGAAAAACCCGGTTACATCCGGTGTGAGTGTGTTGTGTGCCCTGCTAGCCACGCGCAGGCGAAAGTTCACCCCACCCTGGAGGCTGTTACCGAGTTAAACAACTTGAAAACGCCCTAATGCCACACGGCCGGCAGTGGTTTGCTAAAGATCGGACATGAGTTGTATTAAAGGTCGAAAACCCCGGTTACATCTAGTATCAGTGTGTCGTCTGCCCTGCTGGTGACGCGCAGGCAAAAGTGAAGCCCAATATTGAAGCTATAACCGAGTTTAAAGACTTGAAAACGCCCCAATTATACACCGCCAGCAATGGCGCGCTTAAGCTCGGGCTAAATTGCAATTCAAGGCCGAAAAACCCGGTTACATCCGGTGTGAGTGGGTTGTTTGCCTTCCTGGTGTCGCGCTGGCAAAAGTGCAGCCAAATATTGAAGCTGTAACCGGGGTAAAAAACTGAAAAAGGCCCTAATGGCACCCCACAAGCTATAGTTTGCTGAAGGTCGGATATTATGGCTATTCAAGTTCGAAAAACCCGGTTACACCCATTGTGACTATGTTGTCTGCCTTGCTGGCCACGCGCAGGAAAATGAGCAGTCCAATGTTGAAGCTGTAACCGAGGTAAAAGACTCGAAAACGCCCCAGTGATACGCCGCGTCTGCTGTGGCGCGCTTAAGATCAGACTTTAGTGCTATTTAAGGTCGAAAACCCGGTTACATTTGGTGTCAGTGTGTTTTCTGCCCTGCTAGCGACGCGCAGGCAAAAACGCAGCTCAATGTTGGAGCTGTAACCGAGTTTAAAGACTTGAAAACGCCCCAATTATACGCCGCGTCTGCTGTGGCGCGCTTAAGTTCGGACTTTAGTGCTATTTAAGGTCGAAAACCCGGTTACATTTGGTGTCAGTGTGTTTTCTGCCCTGCTAGCGACGCGCAGGCAAAAACGCAGCTCAATGTTGGAGCTGTAACCGAGTTTAAAGACTTGAAAACGCCCCAATTATACGCCGCGTCTGCTGTGGCGCGCTTAAGTTCGGACTTTAGTGCTATTAAAGGTCGAAAACCCGGTTACATGTGGTGTCAGTGTGTTTTCTGCCCTGCTAGCGACGCGCAGGCAAAAACGCAGCTCAATGTTGGAGCTGTAACCGAGTTTAAAGACTCGAAAACGCCCCAGTGATACGCCGCGTCTGCTGTGGCGCGCTTAAGATCAGACTTTAGTGCTATTTAAGGTCGAAAACCCGGTTACATTTGGTGTCAGTGTGTTTTCTGCCCTGCTAGCGACGCGCAGGCAAAAACGCAGCTCAATGTTGGAGCTGTAACCGAGTTTAAAGACTTGAAAACGCCCCAATTATACGCCGCGTCTGCTGTGGCGCGCTTAAGTTCGGCCTTTAGCGCTATTAAAGGTCGAAAACCCGGTTACATGTGGTGTCAGTGTGTTTTCTGCCCTGCTAGCGACGCGCAGGCTAAAACGCAGCTCAATGTTGGCGCTGTAACCGAGTTTAAAGACTTGAAAACGCCCTTATGACACCCCGCCAGGTCTGGTTTGCTACAGATCTGACATTTGTGCTATTAAAGGTCGAAAACCCGGTTACATGTGGTGTCAGTGTGTTTTCTGCCCTGCTAGCGACGCGCAGGCTAAAACGCAGCTCAATGTTGGAGCTGTAACCGAGTTTAAAGACTCGAAAACGCCCCAATTATACGCCGCGTCTGCTGTGGCACGCTTAAGTTCGGACCTTAGTGCTATTAAAGGTCGAAAACCCGGTTACATGTGGTGTCAGTGTGTTTTCTGCCCTGCTAGCGACGCGCAGGCTAAAACGCAGCTCAATGTTGGAGCTGTAACCGAGTTTAAAGACTTGAAAACGCCCCAATTATACGCCGCGTCTGCTGTGGCACGCTTAAGTTCGGACCTTAGTGCTATTAAAGGTCGAAAACCCGATTACATGTGGTGTCAGTGTGTTTTCTGCCCTGCTAGCGACGCGCAGGCAAAAACGCAGCTCAATGTTGGCGCTGTAACCGAGTTTAAAGACTTGAAAACGCCCTTATGACACCCCGCCAGGTCTGGTTTGCTACAGATCTGACATTTGTGCTCTTTAAGGTCAAAAACCCCGGTTACATCTGTTGTGACTGTGTTGTCTGCCTTGCTGGCCACGCGCAGGAAAAGTAGCAGTCCAATATTGAAGCTGTAACCGAGGTAAAAGACTCGAAAACGTCCCAATTATACGCCGCGTCTGCGGTGGCGCGCTTAAAATCGGACTTCAGTGCTATTTAAGGTCGAAAACCCGGTTAAATTTGAGGTCAGTGTGTTGTCTGCCCTGCTAGCGACGCGCAGGCAAAAACGCAGATCAATGTTGAAGCTGTAACCGAGTTTAAAGACTTGAAAACGCCCCAATTATACGCCGCGTCTGCTGTGGCGCGCTTAAGATCGGATTTTAGTGCTATTTAAGGTCGAAAACCCGGTTACATTTGATGTCAGTGTGTTTGCTGCCCTGCTAGCGACGCGCAGGCAAAAACGCAGCTCAATGTTGAAGCTGTAACCGAGTTAAAAGACTTGAAAACGCACAAATGACCGCTCCATTGACACACTGCCAGCCATGGCGCGCTAATTATCTGACCTAAGTTGTATTTCAGGTCGTCAAACCCGGTTACATTTAGTTTCAGTGTTTTCTCTGTCCTGCTGGCGACGCACAGGCAAAATAGCAGCCCAATTTCAAAGCTGTAACCAAGTTGAAAAAATTTAAACCGCCAAAATGACGGGGCAGAAGCTAAAGCGCGCTAAAGGTTGGACTTTAGTTCTTTTTTAGGCCTCAAAACCTCGTTACATTTGCTTTCAGTGTGTTGTCTGTCCTGCTGGCCACGCGCAGGAAAAAGAGCGGCCCAACATTGAAGCTGTAACCGAGTTAAGAGACATGAAAACGCCCTAATGACACGCCGCGTCTGCTACGACTTGCTTAAGATCGGATTTTGGTGCTATTTAGGGTCGAAAACCCGGTTACATCCGGTTTTAGTGTGTTGTCTGGACTGCTAACCACGCGCCGGCAAAAGTGCAACCCAGTCTGGGGGCTGTAACCGAGTTGATATACTAAAATCGTTGATTTCCCTGACTCTTAGCTTTGTGACGCAAGTGGAAGTGGATATTACTTCGGCGGTCGTGTGCGCCCGAGAACTCGGTTATCAGGAGGGAAATTCTTGGCTCAAACCGGCTCTAATGCGTCATTGGGACTCGGACGCTGCTGTTACCTTCCCTTTAATGCTTCATATTGGTTTCTCACGTGCGTTACGTTTGAAAGAAGCGCCTTTTCCTGCCTGGTATGAGAAATACGGTTAGGGCGCAGATGATGACGTCTAGGCCGACTAACCTCGCCTGTCAACGAATCCATTTGCATCGCGGACATAGAGCTGTGCAGGGCGGCGCGATAACTTAAACAAGTATTATTTTTTTATCTTCTATTTTACCTCGCGCGCCCGCGGGTATTTGTAGGCAATTTTATGCCACAGCGTATTCGTTAAAAATACGGTCCTCCCTACCCAAGTACACCTTTCTGGGTGTTTTTGCCTTGACATCTACCTGATGTAAAAAGAACGTGTGATCGCGGTAGCGAACATACCTTGCCGAGCATGATTATGTTGTTTGAGGTATATATCTCGCTAATGCAAACGGAAACTACGATTACGGTTGGCAACACACCTTAATAACCGTCAGTACCGTGCAATAGGTGTACATAGTAAAATAATAGTGCGAATTCACTTTCATTACTTTTAACAAGTGATACGATTTTTACCAGAGTTTAATAACTTCTATCATCCATTCATCGTGTTGCTCTACTAATTAGTCCGCACACAACCACATTTAAGTCATTGACATCTAAATCGAGCGACTTATTATAAGCAGCAAACACCAAATAAGAAGAACGGAACACAACTCTGTGAGGAGTAGCACCAGTTGCATGGCTGAGAGACGGATTAACGGCGCACTGGATTTTTGGATTTCAGAGAAAAACATATCCCAATCACTGTGATCTTGCGGTACATGCATAGGAATAGTGGTTTCCACCTTTCAGTTGGTACGCCCAGAAGTCCTAGATTTAGAATTGAAAGGCACGTTATGGTAGTATTGTAATCCCCGCATAACTTAATAAACTGATGACTGTTATAATGCTGCCTAATGTCAGACCAGACATTCCTAGGAGCTCCATGTCTCAAGGTTGTATCATCTTTCACATGTTTATTTACAGCTCTGACTGTTGCTGTGCGCAAGATCTGTAGGTTAGATGGGTTAGGTTAGGTTAGGTTAGGTAGGAGACTGTTGTAGGAGGGTACAGGATGCAGTATTGACGGTCCCCGTGAGGTGAGGTTAGGTTAGGTAAGGTCAGGTTAGGTAGGTTATGTTAGGTTAGGTTAGGTTAGATTAGGTAAGGTAAGGTGGTATCTTCTTTCACATGTTTACACACAGCTCTGAGAGCTGCCTTGCGCGATCGAAAGTTATGGTAGTATTGTAATCCCCACATAACTTAATAAACTGATGACTGTTATAATGCTGCCTTATGCCACACTACACATTCCTAGGAGCTCCATGTCTCAGAGTGGTATCATCTTTCACACGCTTACACACAGCTCTGACTGTTGCCGTGCGCAAGATCTGTAGGTTAGATAGGTTAGGTTAGGTTAGGTTAGGTTAGGTAGGTAGGAGACTGTTGTAGGAGGGTACAGGATGCAGTATTGACGGTCCCAATGAGGTGAGGTTAGGTTAGGTAAGGTTGGGTTAGGAAGGTTAGGTTAGGTTAGGTTAGGTAAAGTAAGGTTAGGTGGTATCTTCTTTGACATGTTTACACACAGTTCTGACAGTTGCCGTGCGAAAGATCTGTAAAAAAGCGGAGTTGGAAAATGCTTCACACAGCTACTCTTTAAACGAGGCTAGGGGCATACAAGGTCTGTAGTATTGACATCAATAGGTTCCGTGTTGATGCGGCTTGATTTTATCAAACCAGGGCGACTCTTCCCATCAATCTTGATTTTTTGACACAGCTGACACTGAGCTGTAACGCCTAACATTATCCTTAACCTCAGACAGTAAATGGCCTTAAAAAAGTGCCCCTGTGGCCACTATTGGGATCATCATGACATTTATGCAACGTCTCGCTTGTATTTGCGTCTGGAAGCAACTGCACCCAACGCAAAATCCGAAAAAAACTGAAAAATTTGACACTTTTTAACGATATTTTCTTTCCGTTGGGTGGTTTCTCCTGATAGGGGTAGGAAGGCGCGGGAACCGATTTTGTATGATTCCAACCTTTTAAAAAATTGCATGGAGATACGTTATATTGTTCACATTGAAAATAGTGTTTAAACAATTATGAACTAAGCGACAAAAGGTGGTTTGAAACGGCTGTTGAGACAACATGTCCGTTTGCACTTGCCGTACGCGGAAGATCAGGTCGAGAGAGGTTTCGGACGAAAATGAGATTCGGAGACGCATCTAAAATACAAACAAACCCTGTTAGTCTACGTCTAAAGCCATCAACAAAGCATGCACAATTGAAATCACCTGGAAGAGAAAAGAGAAATTTTGATTACGGTTAGACATCCTAGTGTGCTGAAAACACTTGAAAACAATGAGTTGTGTCGTGTCTACTTCCAATGCCATGGTTTTTCTTAATCATCTTTCAATGGTCATTGCTAGTCTTGGGCAGAGAAAGGAAGTGTTTTGGGTAGGTGCAAAAAGGGATAAAAACAGCAATAACAAAGATCAGTACATTAAAACACCAAGGTTTAAACCAACACCATTATTAGCTAACCCAACACGCACGCGCTGTATTGCGGCCTAACATGAATTTGGTCCTTGAGAGGACCGCTCACTACAAGTCATGAAACCGGTCTTTGACAGGACCTAACCTAACCTAAAACTAACAAAATCGGTGGTCAAAAAAAATACTCCCGACATTAATAATGCAAACGGACCGGGCGAAGGATCGGCTCCGATCTAACCTAACCTACCCTAGACTAACACGCATAATAAAAATAATACATGAAGGGGTGACTCACCTTGTCGTTTTCCACCTTAGGAAGGCGCACCCGCGCTATCGTTGCACAAGCACACGCGACAACATTCCTGATTTCATATATTCACGAACACTCGCGACACGTCGAAACGACACGAAAACAGGATGGCGTCTCGCGCGGGAACCGCCCAGTATATATACTTTCGTGGTGTTCCGCATGCGCGCGCACGTGGAACACCACGAAAGTATATATACTGGGCGATTCCCGCGCGAGACATCAGTCCTCAGGCAGCCGTGCTCCCAGTAGCACCTCTGTCCTGTTGTATCCGCCGCCGGTCGCCGTCATCGCCGCAGCCTCGCCGCGGGAGGAAAAGTGAAGGGGAAGCCTAAGTCCGCTTAGTCTGACCGCACTTCTCCCCATCTTCGCTTCAGCTGCGCTGTCGCCACCGCATCGGCCCTTTGGGCTCTCCAACAAAGACCAACCTCGCAGCTCTGCTGCGTATGCCCGCCACTCTTGGCCTTCTTGTCTCGTCTCTTTCTTTTCCCCCTTCTTTCTGGATCGCCCCCGCTTATCTTTGCTGATAGATTGTGGTTTTTGCCACGCTGTCTGTCCTCCCGCACTGCACCTTGTGGGAGGAATCAACAGGCTGTCTAAAAATCATCTATCAGTTATCGAAAGCACCTCTTACGCGGCAGTTACGGCGAAAGCCAAGCGCTGTTTGCTTTGAGAGTGTGAGTAGTGGCGGGGTAGTGAAGATTCATAAACCCATGAGGCAGTAAAAGGCTGCTTAACAGACCCACAGAACACACAGTCTCAACACAAATTACAACACACGGCATTGCACATCGCCGTCACGCTACACCCAAAGAGAGTATCTGTAATCAGAGCTCCACACCGCATCACACAGGCAAACGAGGCATTGACTCAGAACGGTCCGCCGGCCTGGGAAAAGCAAGTCCAGTTAACTGTCTGCGTCACCACATTCAGGGAAACACCCCACCTGGGGCTTCCCACAGCGCGCACCGCACAAACAAACAGCATAACAGATAGGACCCCCCCCCCCTTTTTTTTTTTCCAGCTTTTTCGCCGCAATAAAACTTTCGCTGCAATAAAACTTCCCTTCCCCTTGCCTTAAATCCTTCCACACTCACAACCACCTCAAACCTTTTTTTTTTTTTTTTTTTTTTTTTTTTTTTTTTTTTTTTTTTTTTTGCCGCAATAAAACTTTTGCCTTTAATAAAAACTTCCCTTCCCTAAAATCCTTCCCGCACTCACAACCACATCTCACAAAACACAGCAGCCGCACCAGTGTGGCACACCACATAACAAGCGCAAGTCTGAGGTAAAGCCAAGGGCAAGCCTAAGTTCACTGCACACACACAAAACACAAAAACAACATGAGCTCACGCTCTTCCATAGCAGGTTCGGTCTCGGCTAGCAGGAGAGCCCGCTCTCTCGCCAGCTCCAAGTCCGTAATCTCCGCTACACAACATACCATTCCTCTACCTATATCACCACTATCCACAACTCATACTACATCTGTTGCAACATACGTTGAGCAGCTACAGCCACCTATACAAAAACGCTACAAGCTGGTGACCTCCTCCACCGTGAAGAGGGATCCGCTCGTGGCGCACCTTGCACATACACTACAGGATAAACACTACACGCTCAAGGAGCCACAGCCACTAAACGGAGAGGAAGGCAAGGGCCTCCGCAATAAGCTGGTCTGGGGACTCCTAGCAGCTGATGCGAGCGTTGCTATGCTCAACCCTAAAACCTGCGCATGCAAGCAGGGCACAAAACTAGGCAGGATCCTAGTTGAGGCTGTCCGGCCCCCTCTCCTACCCACACCACCCACACCACCCAAATCAACAGCCAAAACACACTCCTGGTGCGTAGTACTCGTCCGAGTGCCGCACGAGGTTACAGACCAACAAATCAACTCTGCACTCACTACCAATGCGTACCACCCCACGTTTGTGCGCCGGATTATTGCCCGAAAGGACAATAAGCCGTCCACATGCGTTCGTGTGGGATTGCAAACTGCCGAGGAGATGACGACTATACTAAGGGATGGACTTCGAGTCCAGGAGCTTGGCATGCAACTGCGAGCCGAGCCCCCCAAGGTTGACGCGGCGCCGCCCCGGCAGTGCACACACTGCTTCCAATTCTCACACTACACCTCGCAATGCAAAAATAAAAACACAAAATACTGCACCAACTGCGGGCAAGCAGGACACAACACGCTCTCGCCATGCCCAAACCCACCAAAATGCCCGTCGTGTAAGTCGACAAGGCACGGGTTCTTTTCAAAACAATGCCCCAAGCGGGCTGAGCAGGCGAGAGTAAACGCTCTACCACTCAAACCTACACTCCCCACAGAACAAATAAACTACAACCAGAGCACAGACAACACCCCCATATCTCGCCAAGAGATGTTCTACTTCATAAGCACAACATTGCTTACTGCACTACCTAACAGCCGATCTGAGGTTGCAAGGGCACTGCAGGAGACGGCCACCGCCCTGTGGGGGCCCGGCTCCTGTATCCAGATACAAGGCAATAAGGTTTTAGCAGTGGCTACACCATACAAACCACAGTAAAACCGCACCCACCAAAACAAAACGCAACTTAACATGAACATTACAATTTACACAATTAACATAAACAACATTAAGAGGAGGCCTGCCTTCAAACAGCAGATCTCCGCACTCTCACCACACATCATATGTGTCACAGAGCACCACCTACTAGAGAGCGAAAGGCTTGAACTTCCGGGTTACTATTCCTTTATTACCTACCGCAGCGGTCGCCACATAAGGCGCAACCGGGGTGGCTCGGCCATTTACATCCGATCGGATGTGGTCGCCCAAGAGCTTCCGCTCCCAGCCGATCTAACCCGCGATGTTGAAGCCACAGCTGCACTAGTAACAATACACAACATCACATACCAAATACTATCACTATACAACCCTCCAACACAACAACCACCTGTGGCCCTGCTCCAACACTTGGACCGCCACCCGCACACAATACTCACAGGCGACTTTAACTGCCGCCACACACGCCTGGGAGACCACGCTAGCAACCCTGCTGGCGAGGCCTTCCTCACATACATAGGCACGAGTCCGTACATCCCAGTCATACCACCTGAGCCTACCTGCTTCGGCACGGCGGGCCTCTCTAACCCTGATCACATTTTGATCTCGGCCAATATATCCGCGCTTGAACCGCGGCTGGAGATTGGAGATGACTGCGGCTCGGACCACCTACCACTCATTCTCACAATACCACTGCCAGGGCCTGCCCCGGCGCCACTACCCAAACGCTCATTCAAAAACACAAACAAAACAAACTGGCCAGCTTACCAAGAGCAGGTCCAAACACTTCTACATGCCCTCCCCACCAATCCCCTGGCCTCGGCACAGGACTTGGACAGGGAGGCACTCACACTCTCAAACCTGCTTGCCGAAGCATTCAACAACAACACTCCTACCACCTACATCAGGGGGTACCGGCCCCTCCTTCCAAAACGGCTCGTACTCCTTATCAAATTCAACAGGAGATTACGCAGAAAACTTCGGCGTCAACCCGAGCTCCGGCCCAGGTACAACGCAAACCAACGCTCCATCAGAACACAAGCCAAAGAGCACTTCTCGCAGTCCTGGATTTCGGCAACCAAGGACCTGCACCACACACAAGGCGGACTTTTTTGGAAAAAGTTCAAAAAACTCACAAGCACAGACAAACCACCCAAAAAACCATTTCTCTACAATGGTCAATACTACGCATCACCACAAGACAAAGCAGAAATCCTCGCTGACATCCAGCAGGAAATCTGATCACTACCACAAAATCCAATTTTCAACAACCAACACTATGAGCAGGTCAACAGGTTCATACAGGAGAACCAAGACATGCTCACACCACCACAACAGTTCCAGGTCCCCGTAGACCTGCCACAACCATACACAGTAGAGCACCTCAAGTCCATACTCAAAAACCAAAAAAACACAGCACCGGGTCCGGATGGTCTTCCCTGGCCTGCCTTAAAACAAGCTCCAGACGAGTTCTATGAACGGCTGATAAAACTTTTTGACGCTGTGGAATTCTCTGGCCATTATCCCGCTTCTTGGAAGCAAGGCAGAATAGTCTATATACCCAAGCCAGGAAAAGACTCATCCATACCCACAAACCTACGCCCCATCACGCTGCTCAACACCCTTGGAAGACTGTTTGAAAAAGCATGGCTTCCTCGGTTTAGAGCAGAAACCCACAACATAAACCCAATACCAATCACACAGTTCGGCTTCCGAGCGGGGCTTTCTTGCGAGACAGCACTCCACCTCCTTACCCAGCGCCTTACTGATGGGTTTAACAGCAAGAAGGTTGCAGTGGCAGCCTTTCTTGATATAGAAAAGGCCTATGATCGCCTTTGGCACGAGGGGCTTGTCTACAAGATGCACACGCTCGTTTTCCGGCCCACCACTACACGCCTCATTCACAACTACCTTTCACAACGCACCAGCCAAGCCACCTACCTTAACTGCATCAGCCGTGCATTCCCACTCAGAGCTGGCACACCCCAGGGTGCCCCCAGCTCTTGTGACCTCTTCAACTTATTCATTTCAGACACACCACCTCCCACAAACAACAGAACAACTTTCGTCCAGCAATTCGCGGACGACACAACACTATACTCCATACACAACAGCGTTCCGGCCGCTGAAGCACAACTCCAATCCTACATCACACACAGACTGGAACCCTGGCTCCGCACCTGGAGAATAGGGGTTAATCCAGACAAATCTGTGCTCATAAAATTCCACCATTTCTCATCCAAACAACACCAAATGAGCGATCCCAGGATCACTCTACACCAAACGCCCATTCCCTTACAAAAAAGCACCAAATACCTGGGAATGCGGCTCACAAACACACTCAACTGGAGTGTCCACAGCTCCGAAGTCCGGCACAAGGCATACCTCAGAATGAATCTGTTGAAAATGCTTCGGGCCCGGGGCGAAGGCACATGCCAGCAAACACTACTCCACACCTACAAAACTTACATCAGGCCGGCACTGGAATACGCTTCGGCCATCCCAGTCACCGCGCCTACCCACACATACATACCAAAGCTCTGCTCTGCAGAGCGCAACATAGTCCGCCACTCACTCGGCATGAATCCCATGTACCCAACTGCATGGCTTTATGACGATCTGGGGCTGGACCACATCACCACACGCATACTCACACACAGAGCCAAGTACATGCAGAGACTTCTCCTGAGGTCCCCGCCTGTACTACCAGCTCTTATCTCCACACCTACCCGGCGCACCCGGTACCCCAAACTCAAATACATACAGCCCACAGCTGTTGCCATCGCCAACCTCAGAACACATCTTCCAGAGCAGTTACAGGAACTCCTGGATGCGCAAAACATCATCACACCAGAGGTCCAGGCCTACCTTAACTGGGACGCCTTGAACCATCTGGACCAACATCTCACATAATCTGGAATTCCCCCCAGGGGCGGGCCGCCGAGCTTCTGTACGACGCCCGCACCTGGTTCCAGCTCACCACCACCACAACACACACCAAAAGCCAGGGGCTACCTTAACTGGGACGCCCTGGGCCACCTGCACCAACATCTCACCACACTGGTAGCCCCCCAGGTGTGGGCCGCCGAGCTCTAAGTACGACGCTCGCACCTGGGACTACCCACGCACAACCTCCAAACTACACCAAACCCCAGGCCTGCATCTCCGCTCAGCAGGCCTGCAGAAGGGAGTTTTACCTGAATTGACAGGACTACCCCGCTGGCCTAGGCTAGTGGGGTGTCTCACCGGGCCACTTTGTGGCTGGGGGCACCTTGCTTACATCTAAAGGACCCCCCTCGCGGTAGAGATTTCTCCCGGGTTAGCAACCCATATGCGCCATACTCACTCCAACATACACTCCACCCCCTGAGGAGCCGCAAGGCTGAGCAGGGGCTGGGACCCCCCGGGGTCAGCCAGCAACAGCGCATAAAAAAAAAAAAAAAAAAAAAAACGCGCGAGACGCCATCCTGTTTTCGTGTCGTTTCGACGTGTCGCGAGTGTTCGTGATTATATGAAATCAGAATTGTTGTCGCGTGTGCTTGTCCAACGATAGCGCGGGTGCGTCTTCCTAAGGTGGAAAACGACAAGGTCATGTATTATTTTTATTATGCGTGTTAGACTAGGGTAGGTTAGGTTAGATCGGAGCCGATCCTTCGCCCGGTCCTTTTGCATTATTAATGTCGGGAGCATTTTTTGTGACCACCGATTTTGCGCCTGTGCTCCGAATTAAACCATTTTTTGTAAAAAAAAAAAAACCGATTTTAAAATTCACTGTTTTCCAAAATGGCTTGCACGGGTACATGCCGAAGCGTTTTAAAGAACGTAACGCTATGGTAGGTTCGCCCAATGTTGGAGGCAGGTCTGTACCAAATTTCAACGTTCTAACTTAAAAAACGTAGAAATGGTCGCGCTGACCATAAGTGGGCACTAATTTTAACGCCCAGTGTATAATCCTCATTTTCATTTCAGAAATGGACCTCAGGTGTTACTGCTGGTGCCAGTGGTCAAAACAGGGCATATCAGGCTTGTCAGACGACCGCAGTCGCTTCGCTCGCGCTAAAGGTATTCCCTTCTCGATAAGGCGTCTATGTGGCCTCCGTCAACCTTCCCAACTATTCATTTGACTTGCACAGAATTAATAAATCAGTAAACAGTGTATACAGTGTTTAGGGGCAATTAGAGTGCAGTATGTGAAAAATTACAACGTGTTTAGTGGCTAGGGTCAAAATGACCCATTCAGACAAAGAAGGTGCAAGGCTTTGTAACTACTACAAAACTTGAGTTAGGAGGCTGAAATTTTAAGGGATTGCAGTGACCCCGATTCATCTCGAAAACTGCGTAACGCAAGGATTCTGATTTGGGGGCGTTTCGGTTGGGCATTGATCTTGTTTCGAAATTACATATTAGATTTCGTAAAAGAAAAAAAAAAACAAACTAAGGGAACTCGTTTTGAGGGACCGCAGATCGGTGGGAGTTTGTCTTGGGACCATCCGCCGCCTGCAGTCAACGATCGCCTTTCGCGTACTCTGCAGGGCCCGGAGTAAATGATCAGTGGCTAGGTCCGGTTAAGACGCAAGAAAAACACAGAATTTAAAAAAAATATTACAAATACTGATTGTGCAGAAACTGTATTTATGAGAAATATGCAAATCTCGAAACACCTTTTTTCCCCCTCAAAACTCAAAGAACGAGTCCGTCCGAGGACGCTAAAGCGTTCTCCATGCCTGTCTTGTTATCTGAGAGTTTACACCAAACATTATCGTGTTGTCTCAACAGCCGTTTCAAACGACCTTTTGTCGCTTAGTTCATAATTGTTTAAACACTATTTTCAATGTAAACAATATAACGTATTTCCATGCGTTTTTTTAAACGAACTGAAAAGAAATATCAGATCACCTTGTTTTAATGTGTCACACAGTTTGGTTCACGCCGAAGGCCAGCGAGAGAAACCTATGTGCTCACGGCTCGTCTTTCACCTTCTTGGGTGTAAGCATGTTGTGTCGGTCTACTTATTTCCCTTTAGATACGATTATGTTGCTCTATGCTTATGCCCTCATATCGTTTCGTTTTTGTGACTTCAGACCAAAAATACTTGGACAATCTGAATTGCAGTAGGCCCATTTGTTCGCTAAAATTATCAATTTTTCAACAGTGTTTCTTTAACACCAACACAAACCACAGGTACCTACTCACCCAGACTCATTGGTGCAGAGGCGCAGAGCCCCGTACAGGCCTTGCTGACGGTGAACCTGCCGTGTGGCGCGCGTCGAGGGCCAGCGTGGGGAAACCGTGAGCTCAAGGGTAGTCGTACACCTTTCTGGGTGTTTTTGCCTTGACATCTACCTGATGTAAAAAGAACGTGTGATCGCGGTAGCGAACATACCTTGCCGAGCATGATTATGTTGTTTGAGGTATATATCTCGCTAATGCAAACGGAAACTACGATTACGGTTGGCAACACACCTTAATAACCGTCAGTACCGTGCAATAGGTGTACATAGTAAAATAATAGTGCGAATTCACTTTCATTACTTTTAACAAGTGATACGATTTTTACCAGAGTTTAATAACTTCTATCATCCATTCATCGTGTTGCTCTACTAATTAGTCCGGACACAACCACATTTAAGTCTTTGACATCTAAATCGAGCGACTTATTATAAGCAGCAAACACCAAATAAGAAGAACGGAACACAACTCTGTGAGGAGTAGCACCAGTTGCATGGCTGAGAGACGGATTAACGGCGCACTGGATTTTTGGATTTCAGAGAAAAACATATCCCAATCACTGTGATCTTGCGGTACATGCATAGGAATAATGGTTTCCACCTTTCAGTTGGTACGCCCAGAAGTCCTAGATTTAGAATTGAAAGGCACGTTATGGTAGTATTGTAATCCCCACATAACTTAATAAACTGATGACTGTTATAATGCTGCCTAATGTCAGACCAGACATTCCTAGGAGCTCCATGTCTCAAGGTTGTATCATCTTTCACATGTTTATTTACAGCTCTGACTGTTGCTGTGCGCAAGATCTGTAGGTTAGATGGGTTAGGTTAGGTTAGGTTAGGTAGGAGACTGTTGTAGGAGGGTACAGGATGCAGTATTGACGGTCCCCGTGAGGTGAGGTTAGGTTAGGTAAGGTTAGGTTAGGTAGGTTAGGTTAGGTTAGGTTAGGTTAGGTAAGGTAAGGTTAGGTGGTATCTTCTTTGACATGTTTACACACAGCTCTGACAGTTGCCGTGCGAAAGATCTGTAAAAAAGCGGAGTTGGAAAATGCTTCACACAGCTACTCTTTAAACGAGGCTAGGGGCATACAAGGTCTGTAGTATTGACATCAATAGGTTCCGTGTTGATGCGGCTTGATTCTATCAAACCAGGGCGACTCTTCCCATCAATCTTGATTTTTTGACACAGCTGACACTGAGCTGTAACGCCTAACATTATCCTTAACCTCAGACAGTAAATGGCCTTAAAAAAGTGCCCCTGTGGCCACTATTGGGATCATCATGACATTTATGCAACGTCTCGCTTGTATTTGCGTCTGGAAGCAACTGCACCCAACGCAAAATCCGAAAAAAACTGAAAAATTTGACACTTTTTAACGATATTTTCTTTCCGTTGGGTGGTTTCTCCTGATAGGGGTAGGAAGGCGCGGGAACCGATTTTGTATGATTCCAACCTTTTAAAAAATTGCATGGAGATACGTTATATTGTTCACATTGAAAATAGTGTTTAAACAATTATGAACTAAGCGACAAAAGGTGGTTTGAAACGGCTGTTGAGACAACATGTCCGTTTGCACTTGCCGTACGCGGAAGATCAGGTCGAGAGAGGTTTCGGACGAAAATGAGATTCGGAGACGCATCTAAAATACAAACAAACCCTGTTAGTCTACGTCTAAAGCCATCAACAAAGCATGCACAATTGAAATCACCTGGAAGAGAAAAGAGAAATTTTGATTACGGTTAGACATCCTAGTGTGCTGAAAACACTTGAAAACAATGAGTTGTGTCGTGTCTACTTCCAATGCCATGGTTTTTCTTAATCATCTTTCAATGGTCATTGCTAGTCTTGGGCAGAGAAAGGAAGTGTTTTGGGTAGGTGCAAAAAGGGATAAAAACAGCAATAACAAAGATCAGTACATTAAAACACCAAGGTTTAAACCAACACCATTATTAGCTAACCCAACACGCACGCGCTGTATTGCGGCCTAACATGAATTTGGTCCTTGAGAGGACCGCTCACTACAAGTCATGAAACCGGTCTTTGACAGGACCTAACCTAACCTAAAACTAACAAAATCGGTGGTCAAAAAAAATACTCCCGACATTAATAATGCAAACGGACCGGGCGAAGGATCGGCTCCGATCTAACCTAACCTACCCTAGACTAACACGCATAATAAAAATAATACATGAAGGGGTGACTCACCTTGTCGTTTTCCACCTTAGGAAGGCGCACCCGCGCTATCGTTGCACAAGCACACGCGACAACATTCCTGATTTCATATATTCAACACTCGCGAACGTCGAAACGACACGAAAACAGGATGGCGTCTCGCGCGGGAACCGCCCAGTATATATACTTTCGTGGTGTTCCGCATGCGCGCGCACGTGGAACACCACGAAAGTATATATACTGGGCGATTCCCGCGCGAGACGCCATCCTGTTTTCGTGTCGTTTCGACGTGTCGCGAGTGTTCGTGATTATATGAAATCAGAATTGTTGTCGCGTGTGCTTGTCCAACGATAGCGCGGGTGCGTCTTCCTAAGGTGGAAAACGACAAGGTGAGTCACCCCTTCATGTATTATTTTTATTATGCGTGTTAGACTAGGGTAGGTTAGGTTAGATCGGAGCCGATCCTTCGCCCGGTCCTTTTGCATTATTAATGTCGGGAGCATTTTTTGTGACCACCGATTTTGCGCCTGTGCTCCGAATTAAACCATTTTTTGTAAAAAAAAAAAACCGATTTTAAAATTCACTGTTTTCCAAAATGGCTTGCACGGGTACATGCCGAAGCGTTTTAAAGAACGTAACGCTATGGTAGGTTCGCCCAATGTTGGAGGCAGGTCTGTACCAAATTTCAACGTTCTAACTTAAAAAACGTAGAAATGGTCGCGCTGACCATAAGTGGGCACTAATTTTAACGCCCAGTGTATAATCCTCATTTTCATTTCAGAAATGGACCTCAGGTGTTACTGCTGGTGCCAGTGGTCAAAACAGGGCATATCAGGCTTGTCAGACGACCGCAGTCGCTTCGCTCGCGCTAAAGGTATTCCCTTCTCGATAAGGCGTCTATGTGGCCTCCGTCAACCTTCCCAACTATTCATTTGACTTGCACAGAATTAATAAATCAGTAAACAGTGTATACAGTGTTTAGGGGCAATTAGAGTGCAGTATGTGAAAAATTACAACGTGTTTAGTGGCTAGGGTCAAAATGACCCATTCAGACAAAGAAGGTGCAAGGCTTTGTAACTACTACAAAACTTGAGTTAGGAGGCTGAAATTTTAAGGGATTGCAGTGACCCCGATTCATCTCGAAAACTGCGTAACGCAAGGATTCTGATTTGGGGGCGTTTCGGTTGGGCATTGATCTTGTTTCGAAATTACATATCAGATTTCTTAAAAGAAAAAAAAAAAAAAACAAACTAACGGAACTCGTTTTGAGGGACCGCAGATCGGTGGGAGTTTGTCTTGGGACCATCCGCCGCCTGCAGTCAACGATCGCCTTTCGCGTACTCTGCAGGGCCCGGAGTAAATGATCAGTGGCTAGGTCCGGTTAAGACGCAAGAAAAACACAGAATTTAAAAAAAATATTACAAATACTGATTGTGCAGAAACTGTATTTATGAGAAATATGCAAATCTCGAAACACCTTTTTTCCCCCTCAAAACTCAAAGAACGAGTCCGTCCGAGGACGCTAAAGCGTTCTCCATGCCTGTCTTGTTATCTGAGAGTTTACACCAAACATTATCGTGTTGTCTCAACAGCCGTTTCAAACGACCTTTTGTCGCTTAGTTCATAATTGTTTAAACACTATTTTCAATGTAAACAATATAACGTATTTCCATGCGTTTTTTTAAACGAACTGAAAAGAAATATCAGATCACCTTGTTTTAATGTGTCACACAGTTTGGTTCACGCCGAAGGCCAGCGAGAGAAACCTATGTGCTCACGGCTCGTCTTTCACCTTCTTGGGTGTAAGCATGTTGTGTCGGTCTACTTATTTCCCTTTAGATACGATTATGTTGCTCTATGCTTATGCCCTCATATCGTTTCGTTTTTGTGACTTCAGACCAAAAATACTTGGACAATCTGAATTGCAGTAGGCCCATTTGTTCGCTAAAATTATCAATTTTTCAACAGTGTTTCTTTAACACCAACACAAACCACAGGTACCTACTCACCCAGACTCATTGGTGCAGAGGCGCAGAGCCCCGTACAGGCCTTGCTGACGGTGAACCTGCCGTGTGGCGCGCGTCGAGGGCCAGCGTGGGGAAACCGTGAGCTCAAGGGTAGTCGTACACCTTTCTGGGTGTTTTTGCCTTGACATCTACCTGATGTAAAAAGAACGTGTGATCGCGGTAGCGAACATACCTTGCCGAGCATGATTATGTTGTTTGAGGTATATATCTCGCTAATGCAAACGGAAACTACGATTACGGTTGGCAACACACCTTAATAACCGTCAGTACCGTGCAATAGGTGTACATAGTAAAATAATAGTGCGAATTCACTTTCATTACTTTTAACAAGTGATACGATTTTTACCAGAGTTTAATAACTTCTATCATCCATTCATCGTGTTGCTCTACTAATTAGTCCGGACACAACCACATTTAAGTCTTTGACATCTAAATCGAGCGACTTATTATAAGCAGCAAACACCAAATAAGAAGAACGGAACACAACTCTGTGAGGAGTAGCACCAGTTGCATGGCTGAGAGACGGATTAACGGCGCACTGGATTTTTGGATTTCAGAGAAAAACATATCCCAATCACTGTGATCTTGCGGTACATGCATAGGAATAATGGTTTCCACCTTTCAGTTGGTACGCCCAGAAGTCCTAGATTTAGAATTGAAAGGCACGTTATGGTAGTATTGTAATCCCCACATAACTTAATAAACTGATGACTGTTATAATGCTGCCTAATGTCAGACCAGACATTCCTAGGAGCTCCATGTCTCAAGGTTGTATCATCTTTCACATGTTTATTTACAGCTCTGACTGTTGCTGTGCGCAAGATCTGTAGGTTAGATGGGTTAGGTTAGGTTAGGTTAGGTAGGAGACTGTTGTAGGAGGGTACAGGATGCAGTATTGACGGTCCCCGTGAGGTGAGGTTAGGTTAGGTAAGGTCAGGTTAGGTAGGTTAGGTTAGGTTAGGTTAGGTTAGGTTAGGTTAGGTTAGGTTAGGTTAGGTTAGGTAAGGTGGTATCTTCTTTCACATGTTTACACACAGCTCTGAGAGCTGCCTTGCGCGATCGAAAGGCACCTTATGGTAGTATTGTAATCCCCACATAACTTAATAAACTGATGACTGTTATAATGCTGCCTTATGCCACACTACACATTCCTAGGAGCTCCATGTCTCAGAGTGGTATCATCTTTCACACGCTTACACACAGCTCTGACTGTTGCCGTGCGCAAGATCTGTAGGTTAGATAGGTTAGGTTAGGTTAGGTTAGGTTAGGTAGGAGACTGTTGTAGGAGGGTACAGGATGCAGTATTGACGGTCCCCGTGAGGTGAGGTTAGGTTAGGTAAGGTTAGGTTAGGTAGGTTAGGTTAGGTTAGGTTAGGTTAGGTAAGGTAAGGTTAGGTGGTATCTTCTTTGACATGTTTACACACAGCTCTGACAGTTGCCGTGCGAAAGATCTGTAAAAAAGCGGAGTTGGAAAATGCTTCACACAGCTACTCTTTAAACGAGGCTAGGGGCATACAAGGTCTGTAGTATTGACATCAATAGGTTCCGTGTTGATGCGGCTTGATTCTATCAAACCAGGGCGACTCTTCCCATCAATCTTGATTTTTTGACACAGCTGACACTGAGCTGTAACGCCTAACATTATCCTTAACCTCAGACAGTAAATGGCCTTAAAAAAGTGCCCCTGTGGCCACTATTGGGATCATCATGACATTTATGCAACGTCTCGCTTGTATTTGCGTCTGGAAGCAACTGCACCCAACGCAAAATCCGAAAAAAACTGAAAAATTTGACACTTTTTAACGATATTTTCTTTCCGTTGGGTGGTTTCTCCTGATAGGGGTAGGAAGGCGCGGGAACCGATTTTGTATGATTCCAACCTTTTAAAAAATTGCATGGAGATACGTTATATTGTTCACATTGAAAATAGTGTTTAAACAATTATGAACTAAGCGACAAAAGGTGGTTTGAAACGGCTGTTGAGACAACATGTCCGTTTGCACTTGCCGTACGCGGAAGATCAGGTCGAGAGAGGTTTCGGACGAAAATGAGATTCGGAGACGCATCTAAAATACAAACAAACCCTGTTAGTCTACGTCTAAAGCCATCAACAAAGCATGCACAATTGAAATCACCTGGAAGAGAAAAGAGAAATTTTGATTACGGTTAGACATCCTAGTGTGCTGAAAACACTTGAAAACAATGAGTTGTGTCGTGTCTACTTCCAATGCCATGGTTTTTCTTAATCATCTTTCAATGGTCATTGCTAGTCTTGGGCAGAGAAAGGAAGTGTTTTGGGTAGGTGCAAAAAGGGATAAAAACAGCAATAACAAAGATCAGTACATTAAAACACCAAGGTTTAAACCAACACCATTATTAGCTAACCCAACACGCACGCGCTGTATTGCGGCCTAACATGAATTTGGTCCTTGAGAGGACCGCTCACTACAAGTCATGAAACCGGTCTTTGACAGGACCTAACCTAACCTAAAACTAACAAAATCGGTGGTCAAAAAAAATACTCCCGACATTAATAATGCAAACGGACCGGGCGAAGGATCGGCTCCGATCTAACCTAACCTACCCTAGACTAACACGCATAATAAAAATAATACATGAAGGGGTGACTCACCTTGTCGTTTTCCACCTTAGGAAGGCGCACCCGCGCTATCGTTGCACAAGCACACGCGACAACATTCCTGATTTCATATATTCACGAACACTCGCGACACGTCGAAACGACACGAAAACAGGATGGCGTCTCGCGCGGGAACCGCCCAGTATATATACTTTCGTGGTGTTCCGCATGCGCGCGCACGTGGAACACCACGAAAGTATATATACTGGGCGATTCCCGCGCGAGACGCCATCCTGTTTTCGTGTCGTTTCGACGTGTCGCGAGTGTTCGTGATTATATGAAATCAGAATTGTTGTCGCGTGTGCTTGTCCAACGATAGCGCGGGTGCGTCTTCCTAAGGTGGAAAACGACAAGGTGAGTCACCCCTTCATGTATTATTTTTATTATGCGTGTTAGACTAGGGTAGGTTAGGTTAGATCGGAGCCGATCCTTCGCCCGGTCCTTTTGCATTATTAATGTCGGGAGCATTTTTTGTGACCACCGATTTTGCGCCTGTGCTCCGAATTAAACCATTTTTTGTAAAAAAAAAAAAAACCGATTTTAAAATTCACTGTTTTCCAAAATGGCTTGCACGGGTACATGCCGAAGCGTTTTAAAGAACGTAACGCTATGGTAGGTTCGCCCAATGTTGGAGGCAGGTCTGTACCAAATTTCAACGTTCTAACTTAAAAAACGTAGAAATGGTCGCGCTGACCATAAGTGGGCACTAATTTTAACGCCCAGTGTATAATCCTCATTTTCATTTCAGAAATGGACCTCAGGTGTTACTGCTGGTGCCAGTGGTCAAAACAGGGCATATCAGGCTTGTCAGACGACCGCAGTCGCTTCGCTCGCGCTAAAGGTATTCCCTTCTCGATAAGGCGTCTATGTGGCCTCCGTCAACCTTCCCAACTATTCATTTGACTTGCACAGAATTAATAAATCAGTAAACAGTGTATACAGTGTTTAGGGGCAATTAGAGTGCAGTATGTGAAAAATTACAACGTGTTTAGTGGCTAGGGTCAAAATGACCCATTCAGACAAAGAAGGTGCAAGGCTTTGTAACTACTACAAAACTTGAGTTAGGAGGCTGAAATTTTAAGGGATTGCAGTGACCCCGATTCATCTCGAAAACTGCGTAACGCAAGGATTCTGATTTGGGGGCGTTTCGGTTGGGCATTGATCTTGTTTCGAAATTACATATTAGATTTCGTAAAAGAAAAAAAAAACAAACTAAGGGAACTCGTTTTGAGGGACCGCAGATCGGTGGGAGTTTGTCTTGGGACCATCCGCCGCCTGCAGTCAACGATCGCCTTTCGCGTACTCTGCAGGGCCCGGAGTAAATGATCAGTGGCTAGGTCCGGTTAAGACGCAAGAAAAACACAGAATTTAAAAAAAATATTACAAATACTGATTGTGCAGAAACTGTATTTATGAGAAATATGCAAATCTCGAAACACCTTTTTTCCCCCTCAAAACTCAAAGAACGAGTCCGTCCGAGGACGCTAAAGCGTTCTCCATGCCTGTCTTGTTATCTGAGAGTTTACACCAAACATTATCGTGTTGTCTCAACAGCCGTTTCAAACGACCTTTTGTCGCTTAGTTCATAATTGTTTAAACACTATTTTCAATGTAAACAATATAACGTATTTCCATGCGTTTTTTTAAACGAACTGAAAAGAAATATCAGATCACCTTGTTTTAATGTGTCACACAGTTTGGTTCACGCCGAAGGCCAGCGAGAGAAACCTATGTGCTCACGGCTCGTCTTTCACCTTCTTGGGTGTAAGCATGTTGTGTCGGTCTACTTATTTCCCTTTAGATACGATTATGTTGCTCTATGCTTATGCCCTCATATCGTTTCGTTTTTGTGACTTCAGACCAAAAATACTTGGACAATCTGAATTGCAGTAGGCCCATTTGTTCGCTAAAATTATCAATTTTTCAACAGTGTTTCTTTAACACCAACACAAACCACAGGTACCTACTCACCCAGACTCATTGGTGCAGAGGCGCAGAGCCCCGTACAGGCCTTGCTGACGGTGAACCTGCCGTGTGGCGCGCGTCGAGGGCCAGCGTGGGGAAACCGTGAGCTCAAGGGTAGTCGTACACCTTTCTGGGTGTTTTTGCCTTGACATCTACCTGATGTAAAAAGAACGTGTGATCGCGGTAGCGAACATACCTTGCCGAGCATGATTATGTTGTTTGAGGTATATATCTCGCTAATGCAAACGGAAACTACGATTACGGTTGGCAACACACCTTAATAACCGTCAGTACCGTGCAATAGGTGTACATAGTAAAATAATAGTGCGAATTCACTTTCATTACTTTTAACAAGTGATACGATTTTTACCAGAGTTTAATAACTTCTATCATCCATTCATCGTGTTGCTCTACTAATTAGTCCGGACACAACCACATTTAAGTCTTTGACATCTAAATCGAGCGACTTATTATAAGCAGCAAACACCAAATAAGAAGAACGGAACACAACTCTGTGAGGAGTAGCACCAGTTGCATGGCTGAGAGACGGATTAACGGCGCACTGGATTTTTGGATTTCAGAGAAAAACATATCCCAATCACTGTGATCTTGCGGTACATGCATAGGAATAATGGTTTCCACCTTTCAGTTGGTACGCCCAGAAGTCCTAGATTTAGAATTGAAAGGCACGTTATGGTAGTATTGTAATCCCCACATAACTTAATAAACTGATGACTGTTATAATGCTGCCTAATGTCAGACCAGACATTCCTAGGAGCTCCATGTCTCAAGGTTGTATCATCTTTCACATGTTTATTTACAGCTCTGACTGTTGCTGTGCGCAAGATCTGTAGGTTAGATGGGTTAGGTTAGGTTAGGTTAGGTAGGAGACTGTTGTAGGAGGGTACAGGATGCAGTATTGACGGTCCCCGTGAGGTGAGGTTAGGTTAGGTAAGGTCAGGTTAGGTAGGTTATGTTAGGTTAGGTAGGTTAGTTAGGTTAGGTTAGGTTAGGTTAGGTAAGGTAAGGTGGTATCTTCTTTCACATGTTTACACACAGCTCTGAGAGCTGCCTTGCGCGATCGAAAGGCACCTTATGGTAGTATTGTAATCCCCACATAACTTAATAAACTGATGACTGTTATAATGCTGCCTTATGCCACACTACACATTCCTAGGAGCTCCATGTCTCAGAGTGGTATCATCTTTCACACGCTTACACACAGCTCTGACTGTTGCCGTGCGCAAGATCTGTAGGTTAGATAGGTTAGGTTAGGTTAGGTTAGGTTAGGTAGGAGACTGTTGTAGGAGGGTACAGGATGCAGTATTGACGGTCCCCGTGAGGTGAGGTTAGGTTAGGTAAGGTTAGGTTAGGTAGGTTAGGTTAGGTTAGGTTAGGTTAGGTAAGGTAAGGTTAGGTGGTATCTTCTTTGACATGTTTACACACAGCTCTGACAGTTGCCGTGCGAAAGATCTGTAAAAAAGCGGAGTTGGAAAATGCTTCACACAGCTACTCTTTAAACGAGGCTAGGGGCATACAAGGTCTGTAGTATTGACATCAATAGGTTCCGTGTTGATGCGGCTTGATTCTATCAAACCAGGGCGACTCTTCCCATCAATCTTGATTTTTTGACACAGCTGACACTGAGCTGTAACGCCTAACATTATCCTTAACCTCAGACAGTAAATGGCCTTAAAAAAGTGCCCCTGTGGCCACTATTGGGATCATCATGACATTTATGCAACGTCTCGCTTGTATTTGCGTCTGGAAGCAACTGCACCCAACGCAAAATCCGAAAAAAACTGAAAAATTTGACACTTTTTAACGATATTTTCTTTCCGTTGGGTGGTTTCTCCTGATAGGGGTAGGAAGGCGCGGGAACCGATTTTGTATGATTCCAACCTTTTAAAAAATTGCATGGAGATACGTTATATTGTTCACATTGAAAATAGTGTTTAAACAATTATGAACTAAGCGACAAAAGGTGGTTTGAAACGGCTGTTGAGACAACATGTCCGTTTGCACTTGCCGTACGCGGAAGATCAGGTCGAGAGAGGTTTCGGACGAAAATGAGATTCGGAGACGCATCTAAAATACAAACAAACCCTGTTAGTCTACGTCTAAAGCCATCAACAAAGCATGCACAATTGAAATCACCTGGAAGAGAAAAGAGAAATTTTGATTACGGTTAGACATCCTAGTGTGCTGAAAACACTTGAAAACAATGAGTTGTGTCGTGTCTACTTCCAATGCCATGGTTTTTCTTAATCATCTTTCAATGGTCATTGCTAGTCTTGGGCAGAGAAAGGAAGTGTTTTGGGTAGGTGCAAAAAGGGATAAAAACAGCAATAACAAAGATCAGTACATTAAAACACCAAGGTTTAAACCAACACCATTATTAGCTAACCCAACACGCACGCGCTGTATTGCGGCCTAACATGAATTTGGTCCTTGAGAGGACCGCTCACTACAAGTCATGAAACCGGTCTTTGACAGGACCTAACCTAACCTAAAACTAACAAAATCGGTGGTCAAAAAAAATACTCCCGACATTAATAATGCAAACGGACCGGGCGAAGGATCGGCTCCGATCTAACCTAACCTACCCTAGACTAACACGCATAATAAAAATAATACATGAAGGGGTGACTCACCTTGTCGTTTTCCACCTTAGGAAGGCGCACCCGCGCTATCGTTGCACAAGCACACGCGACAACATTCCTGATTTCATATATTCACGAACACTCGCGACACGTCGAAACGACACGAAAACAGGATGGCGTCTCGCGCGGGAACCGCCCAGTATATATACTTTCGTGGTGTTCCACATGCGCGCGCACGTGGAACACCACGAAAGTATATATACTGGGCGATTCCCGCGCGAGACGCCATCCTGTTTTCGTGTCGTTTCGACGTGTCGCGAGTGTTCGTGATTATATGAAATCAGAATTGTTGTCGCGTGTGCTTGTCCAACGATAGCGCGGGTGCGTCTTCCTAAGGTGGAAAACGACAAGGTGAGTCACCCCTTCATGTATTATTTTTATTATGCGTGTTAGACTAGGGTAGGTTAGGTTAGATCGGAGCCGATCCTTCGCCCGGTCCTTTTGCATTATTAATGTCGGGAGCATTTTTTGTGACCACCGATTTTGCGCCTGTGCTCCGAATTAAACCATTTTTTGTAAAAAAAAAAAACCGATTTTAAAATTCACTGTTTTCCAAAATGGCTTGCACGGGTACATGCCGAAGCGTTTTAAAGAACGTAACGCTATGGTAGGTTCGCCCAATGTTGGAGGCAGGTCTGTACCAAATTTCAACGTTCTAACTTAAAAAACGTAGAAATGGTCGCGCTGACCATAAGTGGGCACTAATTTTAACGCCCAGTGTATAATCCTCATTTTCATTTCAGAAATGGACCTCAGGTGTTACTGCTGGTGCCAGTGGTCAAAACAGGGCATATCAGGCTTGTCAGACGACCGCAGTCGCTTCGCTCGCGCTAAAGGTATTCCCTTCTCGATAAGGCGTCTATGTGGCCTCCGTCAACCTTCCCAACTATTCATTTGACTTGCACAGAATTAATAAATCAGTAAACAGTGTATACAGTGTTTAGGGGCAATTAGAGTGCAGTATGTGAAAAATTACAACGTGTTTAGTGGCTAGGGTCAAAATGACCCATTCAGACAAAGAAGGTGCAAGGCTTTGTAACTACTACAAAACTTGAGTTAGGAGGCTGAAATTTTAAGGGATTGCAGTGACCCCGATTCATCTCGAAAACTGCGTAACGCAAGGATTCTGATTTGGGGGCGTTTCGGTTGGGCATTGATCTTGTTTCGAAATTACATATTAGATTTCGTAAAAGAAAAAAAAAAAAACTAAGGGAACTCGTTTTGAGGGACCGCAGATCGGTGGGAGTTTGTCTTGGGACCATCCGCCGCCTGCAGTCAACGATCGCCTTTCGCGTACTCTGCAGGGCCCGGAGTAAATGATCAGTGGCTAGGTCCGGTTAAGACGCAAGAAAAACACAGAATTTAAAAAAAATATTACAAATACTGATTGTGCAGAAACTGTATTTATGAGAAATATGCAAATCTCGAAACACCTTTTTTCCCCCTCAAAACTCAAAGAACGAGTCCGTCCGAGGACGCTAAAGCGTTCTCCATGCCTGTCTTGTTATCTGAGAGTTTACACCAAACATTATCGTGTTGTCTCAACAGCCGTTTCAAACGACCTTTTGTCGCTTAGTTCATAATTGTTTAAACACTATTTTCAATGTAAACAATATAACGTATTTCCATGCGTTTTTTTAAACGAACTGAAAAGAAATATCAGATCACCTTGTTTTAATGTGTCACACAGTTTGGTTCACGCCGAAGGCCAGCGAGAGAAACCTATGTGCTCACGGCTCGTCTTTCACCTTCTTGGGTGTAAGCATGTTGTGTCGGTCTACTTATTTCCCTTTAGATACGATTATGTTGCTCTATGCTTATGCCCTCATATCGTTTCGTTTTTGTGACTTCAGACCAAAAATACTTGGACAATCTGAATTGCAGTAGGCCCATTTGTTCGCTAAAATTATCAATTTTTCAACAGTGTTTCTTTAACACCAACACAAACCACAGGTACCTACTCACCCAGACTCATTGGTGCAGAGGCGCAGAGCCCCGTACAGGCCTTGCTGACGGTGAACCTGCCGTGTGGCGCGCGTCGAGGGCCAGCGTGGGGAAACCGTGAGCTCAAGGGTAGTCGTACACCTTTCTGGGTGTTTTTGCCTTGACATCTACCTGATGTAAAAAGAACGTGTGATCGCGGTAGCGAACATACCTTGCCGAGCATGATTATGTTGTTTGAGGTATATATCTCGCTAATGCAAACGGAAACTACGATTACGGTTGGCAACACACCTTAATAACCGTCAGTACCGTGCAATAGGTGTACATAGTAAAATAATAGTGCGAATTCACTTTCATTACTTTTAACAAGTGATACGATTTTTACCAGAGTTTAATAACTTCTATCATCCATTCATCGTGTTGCTCTACTAATTAGTCCGGACACAACCACATTTAAGTCTTTGACATCTAAATCGAGCGACTTATTATAAGCAGCAAACACCAAATAAGAAGAACGGAACACAACTCTGTGAGGAGTAGCACCAGTTGCATGGCTGAGAGACGGATTAACGGCGCACTGGATTTTTGGATTTCAGAGAAAAACATATCCCAATCACTGTGATCTTGCGGTACATGCATAGGAATAATGGTTTCCACCTTTCAGTTGGTACGCCCAGAAGTCCTAGATTTAGAATTGAAAGGCACGTTATGGTAGTATTGTAATCCCCACATAACTTAATAAACTGATGACTGTTATAATGCTGCCTAATGTCAGACCAGACATTCCTAGGAGCTCCATGTCTCAAGGTTGTATCATCTTTCACATGTTTATTTACAGCTCTGACTGTTGCTGTGCGCAAGATCTGTAGGTTAGATGGGTTAGGTTAGGTTAGGTTAGGTAGGAGACTGTTGTAGGAGGGTACAGGATGCAGTATTGACGGTCCCCGTGAGGTGAGGTTAGGTTAGGTAAGGTCAGGTTAGGTAGGTTATGTTAGGTTAGGTTAGGTTAGGTTAGGTAAGGTAAGGTGGTATCTTCTTTCACATGTTTACACACAGCTCTGAGAGCTGCCTTGCGCGATCGAAAGGCACCTTATGGTAGTATTGTAATCCCCACATAACTTAATAAACTGATGACTGTTATAATGCTGCCTTATGCCACACTACACATTCCTAGGAGCTCCATGTCTCAGAGTGGTATCATCTTTCACACGCTTACACACAGCTCTGACTGTTGCCGTGCGCAAGATCTGTAGGTTAGATAGGTTAGGTTAGGTTAGGTTAGGTTAGGTAGGAGACTGTTGTAGGAGGGTACAGGATGCAGTATTGACGGTCCCCGTGAGGTGAGGTTAGGTTAGGTAAGGTTGGGTTAGGTTAGGTTAGGTTAGGTTAGGTTAGGTAAGGTTGGGTAAGGTTAGGTGGTATCGTCTTTGACATGTTTACACACAGCTCTGACAGTTGCCGTGCGAAAGATCTGTAAAAAAGCGGAGTTGGAAAATGCTTCACACAGCTACTCTTTAAACGAGGCTAGGGGCATACAAGGTCTGTAGTATTGACATCAATAGGTTCCGTGTTGATGCGGCTTGATTCTATCAAACCAGGGCGACTCTTCCCATCAATCTTGATTTTTTGACACAGCTGACACTGAGCTGTAACGCCTAACATTATCCTTAACCTCAGACAGTAAATGGCCTTAAAAAAGTGCCCCTGTGGCCACTATTGGGATCATCATGACATTTATGCAACGTCTCGCTTGTATTTGCGTCTGGAAGCAACTGCACCCAACGCAAAATCCGAAAAAAACTGAAAAATTTGACACTTTTTAACGATATTTTCTTTCCGTTGGGTGGTTTCTCCTGATAGGGGTAGGAAGGCGCGGGAACCGATTTTGTATGATTCCAACCTTTTAAAAAATTGCATGGAGATACGTTATATTGTTCACATTGAAAATAGTGTTTAAACAATTATGAACTAAGCGACAAAAGGTGGTTTGAAACGGCTGTTGAGACAACATGTCCGTTTGCACTTGCCGTACGCGGAAGATCAGGTCGAGAGAGGTTTCGGACGAAAATGAGATTCGGAGACGCATCTAAAATACAAACAAACCCTGTTAGTCTACGTCTAAAGCCATCAACAAAGCATGCACAATTGAAATCACCTGGAAGAGAAAAGAGAAATTTTGATTACGGTTAGACATCCTAGTGTGCTGAAAACACTTGAAAACAATGAGTTGTGTCGTGTCTACTTCCAATGCCATGGTTTTTCTTAATCATCTTTCAATGGTCATTGCTAGTCTTGGGCAGAGAAAGGAAGTGTTTTGGGTAGGTGCAAAAAGGGATAAAAACAGCAATAACAAAGATCAGTACATTAAAACACCAAGGTTTAAACCAACACCATTATTAGCTAACCCAACACGCACGCGCTGTATTGCGGCCTAACATGAATTTGGTCCTTGAGAGGACCGCTCACTACAAGTCATGAAACCGGTCTTTGACAGGACCTAACCTAACCTAAAACTAACAAAATCGGTGGTCAAAAAAAATACTCCCGACATTAATAATGCAAACGGACCGGGCGAAGGATCGGCTCCGATCTAACCTAACCTACCCTAGACTAACACGCATAATAAAAATAATACATGAAGGGGTGACTCACCTTGTCGTTTTCCACCTTAGGAAGGCGCACCCGCGCTATCGTTGCACAAGCACACGCGACAACATTCCTGATTTCACGCCCCATGGGCCCCCAATGGGACACGATCGATGCAGGCCGTTGTCCGACGGGTCTGCCTACCTTCCAGGGGCAATTTTAACAAAATCGTTTATACGTGGCCCCATGGACCCATAGTTGGGCCCCATCGACCCAAGTCGCTGTCCGGCGGGTCTGCCTACCTTCCAGGGGCAATTTTAACAAAATCGATTATACGTGGCCCCATGGGCCCCCAATGGGACACGATCGATGCAGGCCGTTGTCCGACGGGTCTGCCTACCTTCCAGGGGCAATTTCAACAAAATCGATTATACGTGGCCCCATGGGCCCCAAATGGGACACGATCGATGCAGGCCGTTGTCCGACGGGTCTGCCTACCTTCCAGGGGCAATTTTAACAAAATTGATTATACGTGGCCCCATGGGCCCCCAATGGGACACGATCGATGCAGGCCGTTGTCCGGCGGGTCTGCCTACCTTCCAGGGGCAGTTTTAACAAAATCGATTATACGTGGCCCCATGGACCCCTAGTGGGGCCGCATCGACACAAGTCGCTGTCTGGCGGGTCTGCCTACCTCCCAGGGGCAAATTCAAGAAAATAGTTTATACGTGGCCCCATGGGCCCCCAATGGGACACGGTCGATGCAGGCCGTTGTCCGACGGGTCTGCCTACCTTCCAGGGGCAATTTTAACAAAATCGATTGTACGTGGCCCCATGGGTCCCCAATGGGCCACGATCGATGCAGGCCATTGTCCGACGGGTCTGCCTACCTTCCAGGGGCAGTTTTAACAAAATCGATTATACCTGGCCCCATGGGCCCCCAATGGGACACGATCGATGCAGGCCGTTGTCCGGCGGGTCTGCCTACCTTCCAGGTGCAATTTTAACAAAATCGATTATACGTGGCCCCATGGGCCCCCAATGGGACACGGTCGATGCAAGCCGTTGTCCGACGGGTCTGCCTACCTTTCAGGGGCAATTTCAACAAAATCGATTATACGTGGCCCCATGGACCCAAAGTTGGGCCCCATCGACCCAAGTCGCTGTCCGACAGGGCTGCCTACCTTTCAGGGGCAATTTCAACAAAATCGTTTACACGTGGCCCCATTGGCCCCCAATTGGACACGATTATTGCAGGCCACTGTCCGACGGCTCTGCCTACCTCCCCATTTGTACTTTGGGCCATTTCCTGTCGGCTCAATAGTCCGACCACTGGCTCTGAGTGTGGCGACGGTTTAAAGTGTCGGCAACAATTTTGTGACCTACCCCTAAAGTTGGCAAAAAACTTGGGGTCTTGTGTTATTTTCTCCTTAGTGGCATCTTTTAGCGAGGTGACAAAATTGTTCCCGTTTGAGATTTGGACATTTTGGCACATTTCTAGTCGGTTCAATCATCCGACCACTGGCTCTAAGAGTGACTACGGTTTAAATTGTCGGCAACAATTTTATCACCTATCCCTGAAAGACTTGGTCAGCATGGCTTTGTTCGCTCTGAGCTGCATCTTGATGCTAGGCGCGGTAAAGCAGTAGAGTCTTTGAGGATTGCGTTGGGCATTACTACTTCAATTCAGCAAGGCACCACAGTGAACATTACCGTAGGTTTAAGGTGCCGAACGTTTTGGAACTGCCTAACGTTAATGGAACAAGATTTGAAAGAAAATCTCTCAGCGCCTTTGAAAGAAATGCTACGATCCGTAAATACGAAAATTTCGTGGGGTTTCAAGGATACAAGCGCATCGTCATGCGGTTTGTTGATCCTGAGGCTGATGCCACTTACGCAAGGTACGCAATTTGCACAGACATTTCAAGTTTCCTCTAACCATCCATTGTGGTTCTACAAAAAAAAAAAAAAAAACAACCATAAAAATGAAAATACTGTTACACTTCGTAAAATACTGCTAGGCCTGAACCGTGCAAATTCGCATTGGGCGGGACCAAATCACATAAATCAGCTGCATTGTGCAATGCAGCTGAAACCGACCGGGAACATTTTTGTCACGTACCCCTGAACTTTGGACTTTGGCTGCCACAGATAGCATCTTGGCCGGGGAAAGGACTTTCAAGTCGTGTGACAAAAATCTTCCCAGGTGAAATTTCTAGTTTTCTCTGCAATTTCCAGCGGTTCCATGCTCTGTCTGTCGGCTGAAAGAGTGGTAAAGCTAAAATTGAGAGTTAAGATTTTTGTTATTCTTCTGAACCTTGAACTTTGACCCCCAGCCAACTAAGACGCCAAATCAAATTTTTTAGTTTTCTCTGCATTTCCTAGTGGTTCCATGCTTCGTCTCTCAGCTGAAAGAGTGGCGTAGCTAAAATCGACCGGGAACATTTTTGTCACGTACCCCTGAACTTTGGACTTTGGCTGCCAGCGAATGCATTTTGGCCAGGGGAGGCACTTTCAAGTCGTGTGACAAAAATCTTCCCAGGTGAAATTTTTTGTTTTCTCTGCATTTTCCAGCGGTTTCATGCTCTGTCTGATGGCTGAAAGAGTGTCGAAGCTAAAATCGACCGGGAACATTTTTGTCACGTACCCCTGAACTTTGGACTTTGGCTGCCACAGATAGCATCTTGGCCGGGGAAAGGACTTTAGAGTCGTGTGACAAAAATCTTCCCAGGTGAAATTTCTAGTTTTCTCTGCATTTTCTAGCGGTTCCATGCTTCGTCTGTCTGCCGAAGAAGTGGCGTAGCTGAAATTGAGAGTTCAGATTTTTGTCATTCCTCTGAACCTTGAACTTTGACCCCCAGGCAACTAAGGCGCTAATTCAAAATTTCTAGTTTTCTCTGCATTTTCTAGCGGTTCCATGATCCGTTTGTCAGCTGAAAGAGTGGCGTAGCTAAAATCGACCGGGAACATTTTTGTCACGTACCCCTGAACTTTGGACTTTGGCTGCCACAGATAGCATCTTGGCCGGGGAAAGGACTTTAGAGTCGTGTGACAAAAATCTTCCCAGGGGAAATTTCTAGTTTTCTCTGCATTTTCCAGCGGTTCCACGCTCTTTCTGTCAGCTGAAAGAGTGGCGTAGCTAAAATCGACCGGGAACATTTTTGTCACGTACCCCTGAACTTTGGACTTTGGCTGCCACAGATAGCATCTTGGCCGGGGAAAGGACTTTAGAGTCGTGTGACAAAAATCTTCCCAGGTAAAATTTTTAGTTTTCTCTGCATTTTCTAGCGGTTTTATGCTTTGTCTGTCTCCTGAAGAAGTGGCGTAGCTGAAATTGAGAGTTAAGATTTCTGTCATTCTTCTGAACCTTGAACTTTGACCCCCAGCCAACTAAGACGCCAAATCAAAAATTTTAGTTTTCTCTGCATTTCCTAGCGGTTCTATGCTTCGTCTGTCAGCTGAAAGAGTGGCGTAGCTAAAATCGACCGGGAACATTTTTGTCACGTACCCCTGAACATTGTACTTTGGCTGCCACAGATGGCATCTTGGCCACGAGAGGCACTTTCAAGTCGTGTGACAAAAATCTTCCCAGGTGAAATTTTTAGTTTTCTCTGCATTTTCCAACGGTTCCCCGCTCTGTTTGTCTGCTGAAAGAGTGGCATAGCTAAAATCGACCGGGAACATTTTTGTCACGTACCCCTGAACTTTGGACTTTGGCTGCCAGCGAATGCATTTTGGCCAGGGGAGGCACTTTCAAGTCGTGTGACAAAAATCTTCCCAGGTGAAAATTCTACTTTTCTCTGCATTTTCCAGCGGTTTCGCGCTCTTTCTGTCTGCTGAAAGAGTGGCGTAGCTGAAATTGAGAGTTCAGATTTTTGTCATTCCTCTGAACCTTGAACTTCGACCCCCAGCCAACTAAGGCGCTAATTCAAAATTTCTAGTTTTCTCTGCATTTTCTAGCGGTTCCATGCTCCGTCTGTCAGCTGAAAGAGTGGCGTAGCTAAAATCGACCGAGAACATTTTTGTCACGTACCCCTGAACTTTGGACTTTGGCTGCCAGCGAATGCATTTTGGCCAGGGGAGGCACTTTCAAGTCGTGTGACAAAAATCTTCCCAGGTGAAATTTTTTGTTTTCTCTGCATTTTCCAGCGGTTTCATGCTCTGTCTGATGGCTGAAAGAGTGTCGAAGCTAAAATCGACCGGGAACATTTTTGTCACGTACCCCTGAACTTTGGACTTTGGCTGCCAGAGATAGCATCTTGGCCGGGGAAAGGACTTTCAAGTAGTGTGACAAAAATCTTCCCAGGTAAAATTTCTAGTTTTCTCTGCATTTTCTAGCGGTTCTATGCTTCGTCTGTCTGCCGAAGAAGTGGCGTAGCTGAAATTGAGAATTCAGATTTTTGTCATTCCTCTGAACCTTGAACTTTAACCCCCAGCCAACTAAGGCGCTAATTCAAAATTTCTAGTTTTCTCTGCATTTTCTAGCGGTTCCATGATCCGTCTGTCAGCTGAAAGAGTGGCGTAGCTAAAATCGACCGGGAACATTTTTGTCACGTACCCCGGAACATTGTACTTTGGCTGCCACAGATGGCATCTTGGCCACGGGAGGCACTTTCAAGTCGTGTGACAAAAATCTTCCCAGGTGAAATTTTTAGTTTTCTCTGCATTTTCCAGCGGTTCCACGCTCTGTCTGTCTGCTGAAAGAGTGGCGTAGCTGAAATTGAGAGTTCAGATTTTTGTCATTCCTCTGAACCTTGAACTTCGACCCCCAGCCAACTAAGGCGCTAATTCAAAATTTCTAGTTTTCTCTGCATTTCCTAGCGGTTCCATGCTTCGTCTGTCAGCTGAAAGAGTGGCGTAGCTAAAATCGACCGGGAACATTTTTGTCACGTACCCCTGAACATTGTACTTTGGCTGCCACAGATGGCATCTTGGCCACGGGAGGCACTTTCAAGTCGTGTGACAAAAATCTTCCCAGGTGAAATTTTTAGTTTTCTCTGCATTTCCCAGCGGTTCCACGCTCTGTCTGTCTGCTGAAAGAGTGGCGTAGCTAAAATCGACCTGGAACATTTTTGTCACGTACCCCTGAACTTTGGACTTTGGCTGCTAGCGAATGCGTTTTGGCCAAGGGAGGCACTTTCAAGTCGTGTGACAAAAATCTTCCCAGGTGAAAATTTTAGTTTTCTCTGCATTTTCCAGCGGTTTTATGATTCGTCTGTCTCCTGAAGAAGTGGCGTAGCTGAAATTGAGAGTTCAGATTTTTGTCATTCCTCTGAACCTTGAACTTCGACCCCCAGCCAACTAAGGCGCTAATTCAAAATTTCTAGTTTTCTCTGCATTTTCTAGCGGTTCCATGCTCCGTCTGTCAGCTGAAAGAGTGGCGTAGCTAAAATCGACCGGGAACATTTTTGTCACGTACCCCTGAACTTTGGACTTTGGCTGCCAGCGAATGCATTTTGGCCAGAGGAGGCACTTTCAAGGCGTGTGACAAAAATCTTTCCAGGTGAAATTTTTTGTTTTCTCTGCATTTTCCAGCGGTTTCATGCTCTGTCTGTCTGCTGAAAGAGTGGCGTAGCTAAAATCGACCGGGAACATTTTTGTCACGTACCCCTGAACTTTGGACTTTGGCTGCCAGCGAATGCATTTTGGCCAGATAAGGCACTTTCAAGGCGTGTGACAAAAATCTTCCCAGGTGAAATTTTTAGTTTTCTCTGCATTTTCCAGCGGTTCCATGCTTTGTCTGTCTGCTGAATGAGTGGCGTAGTTAAAATCGACCTGGAACATTTTTGCCACGTACCCCTGAACTTTGGACTTTGGCTGCCAGAGAATGCATTTTGGCCAGGGGAGGCACTTTCAAGTCGTGTGAAAAAAATCTTCCCAGGTGAAAATTCTAGTTTTCTCTGCATTTTCTAGCGGTTTTATGCTTCGTCTGTCTCCTGAAGAAGTGGCGTAGCTGAAATTGAGAGTTCAGATTTTTGTCATTCCTCTGAACCTTGAACTTCGACCCCCAGCCAACTAAGGCGCCAAATCAAAACTTTTAGTTTTCTCTGCATTTCCTAGCAGTTCTATGCTTCGTCTGTCAGCTGAAAGAGTGGTGTAGCTAAAATCGACCGGGAACATTTTTGTCACATACCCCTGAACATTGTACTTTGGCTGCCACAGATAGCATCTTGGCCGGGGAAAGGACTTAAGAGTCGTGTGACAAAAATCTTCCCAGGTGAAATTTCTAGTTTTCTCTGCATTTTCTAGCGGTTTTATGCTTTGTTTGTCTCCTGAAGAAGTGGCGTAGCTGAAATTGAGAGTTAAGATTTTTGTCATTCTTCTGAACCTTGAACTTTGACCCCCAGCCAACTAAGACGCCAAATCAAAACTTTTAGTTTTCTCTGCATTTCCTAGCAGTTCTATGCTTCGTCTGTCAGCTGAAAGAGTGGCGTAGCTAAAATCGACCGGGAACATTTTTGTCACATACCCCTGAACATTGTACTTTGGCTGCCACAGATGGCATCTTGGCCACGGGAGGCACTTTCAAGTCGTGTGACAAAAATCTTCCCAGGTGAAATTTTTAGTTTTTCCTGCATTTTCCAGCGGTTCCACGCTCTGTCTGTCTGCTGAAAGAGTGGCGTAGCTAAAATCGACCGGGAACATTTTTGTCACGTACCCCTGAACTTTGGACTTTGGCTGCCAGCGAATGCATTTTGGCCAGAGGAGGCACTTTCAAGGCGTGTGACAAAAATCTTTCCAGGTGAAATTTTTGTTTTCTCTGCATTTTCCAGCGGTTTCATGCTCTGTCTGTCTGCTGAAAGAGTGGCGTAGCTAAAATCGACCTGGAACATTTTTGTCACGTACCCCTGAACTTTGGACTTTGGCTGCTAGCGAATGCGTTTTGGCCAAGGGAGGCACTTTCAAGTCGTGTGACAAAAATCTTCCCAGGTGAAAATTTTAGTTTTCTCTGCATTTTCCAGCGGTTTTATGATTCGTCTGTCTCCTGAAGAAGTGGCGTAGCTGAAATTGAGAGTTCAGATTTTTGTCATTCCTCTGAACCTTGAACTTCGACCCCCAGCCAACTAAGGCGCTAATTCAAAATTTCTAGTTTTCTCTGCATTTTCTAGCGGTTCCATGCTCCGTCTGTCAGCTGAAAGAGTGGCGTAGCTAAAATCGACCGGGAACATTTTTGTCACGTACCCCTGAACTTTGGACTTTGGCTGCCAGCGAATGCATTTTGGCCAGAGGAGGCACTTTCAAGGCGTGTGACAAAAATCTTTCCAGGTGAAATTTTTGTTTTCTCTGCATTTTCCAGCGGTTTCATGCTCTGTCTGTCTGCTGAAAGAGTGGCGTAGCTAAAATCGACCGGGAACATTTTTGTCACGTACCCCTGAACTTTGGACTTTGGCTGCCAGCGAATGCATTTTGGCCAGATAAGGCACTTTCAAGGCGTGTGACAAAAATCTTCCCAGGTGAAATTTTTAGTTTTCTCTGCATTTTCCAGCGGTTCCATGCTTTGTCTGTCTGCTGAATGAGTGGCGTAGTTAAAATCGACCGGGAACATTTTTGCCACGTACCCCTGAACTTTGGACTTTGGCTGCCAGAGAATGCATTTTGGCCAGGGGAGGCACTTTCAAGTCGTGTGAAAAAAATCTTCCCAGGTGAAAATTCTAGTTTTCTCTGCATTTTCTAGCGGTTTTATGCTTCGTCTGTCTCCTGAAGAAGTGGCGTAGCTGAAATTGAGAGTTCAGATTTTTGTCATTCCTCTGAACCTTGAACTTCGACCCCCAGCCAACTAAGGCGCCAAATCAAAACTTTTAGTTTTCTCTGCATTTCCTAGCAGTTCTATGCTTCGTCTGTCAGCTGAAAGAGTGGCGTAGCTAAAATCGACCGGGAACATTTTTGTCACATACCCCTGAACATTGTACTTTGGCTGCCACAGATAGCATCTTGGCCGGGGAAAGGACTTAAGAGTCGTGTGACAAAAATCTTCCCAGGTGAAATTTCTAGTTTTCTCTGCATTTTCTAGCGGTTTTATGCTTTGTTTGTCTCCTGAAGAAGTGGCGTAGCTGAAATTGAGAGTTAAGATTTTTGTCATTCTTCTGAACCTTGAACTTTGACCCCCAGCCAACTAAGACGCCAAATCAAAACTTTTAGTTTTCTCTATTTCCTAGCAGTTCTATGCTTCGTCTGTCAGCTGAAAGAGTGGCGTAGCTAAAATCGACCGGGAACATTTTTGTCACATACCCCTGAACATTGTACTTTGGCTGCCACAGATGGCATCTTGGCCACGGGAGGCACTTTCAAGTCGTGTGACAAAAATCTTCCCAGGTGAAATTTTTAGTTTTTCCTGCATTTTCCAGCGGTTCCACGCTCTGTCTGTCTGCTGAAAGAGTGGCGTAGCTAAAATCGACCGGGAACATTTTTGTCACGTACCCCTGAACTTTGGACTTTGGCTGCCAGCGAATGCATTTTGGCCAGAGGAGGCACTTTCAAGGCGTGTGACAAAAATCTTTCCAGGTGAAATTTTTTGTTTTCTCTGCATTTTCCAGCGGTTTCATGCTCTGTCTGTCTGCTGAAAGAGTGGCGTAGCTAAAATCGACCGGGAACATTTTTGTCACGTACCCCTGAACTTTGGACTTTGGCTGCCAGCGAATGCATTTTGGCCAGATAAGGCACTTTCAAGGCGTGTGACAAAAATCTTCCCAGGTGAAATTTTTAGTTTTCTCTGCATTTTCCAGCGGTTCCATGCTTTGTCTGTCTGCTGAATGAGTGGCGTAGTTAAAATCGACCGGGAACATTTTTGCCACGTACCCCTGAACTTTGGACTTTGGCTGCCAGAGAATGCATTTTGGCCAGGGGAGGCACTTTCAAGTCGTGTGACAAAAATCTTCCCAGGTGAAAATTCTAGTTTTCTCTGCATTTTCTAGCGGTTTTATGCTTCGTCTGTCTCCTGAAGAAGTGGCGTAGCTGAAATTGAGAGTTCAGATTTTTGTCATTCCTCTGAACCTTGAACTTCGACCCCCAGCCAACTAAGGCGCTAATTCAAAATTTCTAGTTTTCTCTGCATTTTCTAGCGGTTCCATGCTCCGTCTGTCAGCTGAAAGAGTGGCGTAGCTAAAATCGACCGGGAACATTTTTGTCACGTACCCCTGAACATTGTACTTTGGCTGCCACAGATGGCATCTTGGCCACGGGAGGCACTTTCAAGTCGTGTGACAAAAATCTTCCCAGGTGAAATTTTTAGTTTTCTCTGCATTTTCCAGCGGTTCCACGCTCTGTCTGTCTGCTGAAAGAGTGGCGTAGCTGAAATTGAGAGTTCAGATTTTTGTCATTCCTCTGAACCTTGAACTTCGACCCCCAGCCAACTAAGGCGCTAATTCAATATTTCTAGTTTTCTCTGCATTTTCTAGCGGTTTTATGCTTCGTCTGTCAGCTGAAAGAGTGGCGTAGCTAAAATCGACCGGGAACATTTTTGTCACGTACCCCTGAACTTTGGACTTTGGCTGCCAGAGAATGCATTTTGGCCAGGGGAGGCACTTTGAAGTCGTGTGACAAAAATCTTCCCAGGTGAAATTTCTAGTTTTGTCTGCAATTTCCAGCGGTTCCATGCTCTGTCTGTCGGCTGAAAGAGTGGCGAAGCTAAAATTGAAAGTTAAGATTTATGTCGTTCTTCTGAACCTTGAACTTTGACCCCCAGCCAACTAAGACGCCAAATCAAAATTTTTAGTTTTCTCTGCATTTCCTAGCGGTTCCATGCTTCGTCTGTCAGCTGAAAGAGTGGCGTAGCTAAAATCGACCGGGAACATTTTTGTCACGTACCCCTGAACATTGTACTTTGGCTGCCACAGATGGCATCTTGGCCACGGGAGGCACTTTCAAGTCGTGTGACAAAAATCTTCCCAGGTGAAATTTTTAGTTTTTCCTGCATTTTCCAGCGGTTCCACGCTCTGTCTGTCTGCTGAAAGAGTGGCGTAGCTAAAATCGACCGGGAACATTTTTGTCACGTACCCCTGAACTTTGGACTTTGGCTGCCAGCGAATGCATTTTGGCCAGGGGAGGCACTTTCAAGTCGTGTGACAAAAATCTTCCCAGGTGAAAATTCTAGTTTTCTCTGCATTTTCCAGCGGTTCCACGCTCTGTCTGTCTGCTGAAAGAGTGGCGTAGCTAAAATCGACCTGGAACATTTTTGTCACGTACCCCTGAACTTTGGACTTTGGCTGCTAGCGAATGCGTTTTGGCCAAGGGAGGCACTTTCAAGTCGTGTGACAAAAATCTTCCCAGGTGAAAATTTTAGTTTTCTCTGCATTTTCCAGCGGTTTTATGATTCGTCTGTCTCCTGAAGAAGTGGCGTAGCTGAAATTGAGAGTTAAGATTTTTGTCATTCCTCTGAACCTTGAACTTCGACCCCCAGCCAACTAAGGCGCTAATTCAAAATTTCTAGTTTTCTCTGCATTTTCTAGCGGTTCCATGCTCTGTCTGTCTGTTAAAAGAGTGGCGTAGCTAAAATCGACCGAGAACATTTTTGTCACGTACCCCTGAACTTTGGACTTTGGCTGCCAGCGAATGCATTTTGGCCAGGGGAGGCACTTTCAAGTCGTGTGACAAAAATCTTCCCAGGTGAAATTTTTTGTTTTCTCTGCATTTTCCAGCGGTTTCATGCTCTGTCTGATGGCTGAAAGAGTGTCGAAGCTAAAATCGACCGGGAACATTTTTGTCACGTACCCCTGAACTTTGGACTTTGGCTGCCAGAGATAGCATCTTGGCCGGGGAAAGGACTTTCAAGTAGTGTGACAAAAATCTTCCCAGGTAAAATTTCTAGTTTTCTCTGCATTTTCTAGCGGTTCTATGCTTCGTCTGTCTGCCGAAGAAGTGGCGTAGCTGAAATTGAGAATTCAGATTTTTGTCATTCCTCTGAACCTTGAACTTTAACCCCCAGCCAACTAAGGCGCTAATTCAAAATTTCTAGTTTTCTCTGCATTTTCTAGCGGTTCCATGATCCGTCTGTCAGCTGAAAGAGTGGCGTAGCTAAAATCGACCGGGAACATTTTTGTCACGTACCCCGGAACATTGTACTTTGGCTGCCACAGATGGCATCTTGGCCACGGGAGGCACTTTCAAGTCGTGTGACAAAAATCTTCCCAGGTGAAATTTTTAGTTTTCTCTGCATTTTCCAGCGGTTCCACGCTCTGTCTGTCTGCTGAAAGAGTGGCGTAGCTGAAATTGAGAGTTCAGATTTTTGTCATTCCTCTGAACCTTGAACTTCGACCCCCAGCCAACTAAGGCGCTAATTCAAAATTTCTAGTTTTCTCTGCATTTCCTAGCGGTTCCATGCTTCGTCTGTCAGCTGAAAGAGTGGCGTAGCTAAAATCGACCGGGAACATTTTTGTCACGTACCCCTGAACATTGTACTTTGGCTGCCACAGATGGCATCTTGGCCACGGGAGGCACTTTCAAGTCGTGTGACAAAAATCTTCCCAGGTGAAATTTTTAGTTTTCTCTGCATTTCCCAGCGGTTCCACGCTCTGTCTGTCTGCTGAAAGAGTGGCGTAGCTAAAATCGACCTGGAACATTTTTGTCACGTACCCCTGAACTTTGGACTTTGGCTGCTAGCGAATGCGTTTTGGCCAAGGGAGGCACTTTCAAGTCGTGTGACAAAAATCTTCCCAGGTGAAAATTTTAGTTTTCTCTGCATTTTCCAGCGGTTTTATGATTCGTCTGTCTCCTGAAGAAGTGGCGTAGCTGAAATTGAGAGTTCAGATTTTTGTCATTCCTCTGAACCTTGAACTTCGACCCCCAGCCAACTAAGGCGCTAATTCAAAATTTCTAGTTTTCTCTGCATTTTCTAGCGGTTCCATGCTCCGTCTGTCAGCTGAAAGAGTGGCGTAGCTAAAATCGACCGGGAACATTTTTGTCACGTACCCCTGAACTTTGGACTTTGGCTGCCAGCGAATGCATTTTGGCCAGAGGAGGCACTTTCAAGGCGTGTGACAAAAATCTTTCCAGGTGAAATTTTTTGTTTTCTCTGCATTTTCCAGCGGTTTCATGCTCTGTCTGTCTGCTGAAAGAGTGGCGTAGCTAAAATCGACCGGGAACATTTTTGTCACGTACCCCTGAACTTTGGACTTTGGCTGCCAGCGAATGCATTTTGGCCAGATAAGGCACTTTCAAGGCGTGTGACAAAAATCTTCCCAGGTGAAATTTTTAGTTTTCTCTGCATTTTCCAGCGGTTCCATGCTTTGTCTGTCTGCTGAATGAGTGGCGTAGTTAAAATCGACCTGGAACATTTTTGCCACGTACCCCTGAACTTTGGACTTTGGCTGCCAGAGAATGCATTTTGGCCAGGGGAGGCACTTTCAAGTCGTGTGAAAAAATCTTCCCAGGTGAAAATTCTAGTTTTCTCTGCATTTTCTAGCGGTTTTATGCTTCGTCTGTCTCCTGAAGAAGTGGCGTAGCTGAAATTGAGAGTTCAGATTTTTGTCATTCCTCTGAACCTTGAACTTCGACCCCCAGCCAACTAAGGCGCCAAATCAAAACTTTTAGTTTTCTCTGCATTTCCTAGCAGTTCTATGCTTCGTCTGTCAGCTGAAAGAGTGGTGTAGCTAAAATCGACCGGGAACATTTTTGTCACATACCCCTGAACATTGTACTTTGGCTGCCACAGATAGCATCTTGGCCGGGGAAAGGACTTAAGAGTCGTGTGACAAAAATCTTCCCAGGTGAAATTTCTAGTTTTCTCTGCATTTTCTAGCGGTTTTATGCTTTGTTTGTCTCCTGAAGAAGTGGCGTAGCTGAAATTGAGAGTTAAGATTTTTGTCATTCTTCTGAACCTTGAACTTTGACCCCCAGCCAACTAAGACGCCAAATCAAAACTTTTAGTTTTCTCTGCATTTCCTAGCAGTTCTATGCTTCGTCTGTCAGCTGAAAGAGTGGCGTAGCTAAAATCGACTGGGAACATTTTTGTCACATACCCCTGAACATTGTACTTTGGCTGCCACAGATGGCATCTTGGCCACGGGAGGCACTTTCAAGTCGTGTGACAAAAATCTTCCCAGGTGAAATTTTTAGTTTTTCCTGCATTTTCCAGCGGTTCCACGCTCTGTCTGTCTGCTGAAAGAGTGGCGTAGCTAAAATCGACCGGGAACATTTTTGTCACGTACCCCTGAACTTTGGACTTTGGCTGCCAGCGAATGCATTTTGGCCAGAGGAGGCACTTTCAAGTCGTGTGACAAAAATCTTCCCAGGTGAAAATTCTAGTTTTCTCTGCATTTTCTAGCGGTTTTATGCTTCGTCTGTCTCCTGAAGAAGTGGCGTAGCTGAAATTGAGAGTTCAGATTTTTGTCATTCCTCTGAACCTTGAACTTCGACCCCCAGCCAACTAAGGCGCTAATTCAAAATTTCTAGTTTTCTCTGCATTTTCCAGCGGTTCCATGCTTCGTCTGTCTGCTGAAAGAGTGGCGTAGCTAAAATCGACCGGGAACATTTTTGTAACGTACCTCTGAACTGATTTGGTTCTAAAACCTATCGGGAAGTATAACAGCGACATGGAACTACCTAACTGGGCGAATAACGTAGTTAAATTATAGGTGTTCAAAAGTGTTCAATATCTCGACTCGTACTGAAGATTCCAAAAAAGTCGTCGAGCCATTTTACTCTATTGGGTTTCAGGAACATCTCCACAAAATTTCATGCTTCTATCATAATATGCAGTTTTTTTTTGCGTACCGCAGGGACTACAAGGGCAACTTCTGCAATGCTGGATAACGTAGAGCTTTGGAGATCCCGCGTTGCTGTCAGGGTCGTTAAAGTTACGGTTTCACGGCGTTACGTTAAATAAATTTGTTCACGCATTGGCCCCGTTCATGTTTACCGAAGCGTCATTTGCACACCAATAAGCTGTAGGTGTAAGCTAGTTCTAGGACTGACATCTTCATTTGGGAATTCTTCCAGAAACGCTCTCATTACCACTAATACTTTTTTCGCGGCTCACCTTTACTTATGTCTGCATGGAATGCACACTGCAATGCCCCTAATATGTTAAAAAATGTTAACGTTAACGGCGTTAATGCGGTAGTGAAACTTAAGCGCGTTAAGTTTTCAAAACTGCAATACCTTTAGCGAGTACCATTAACATCCCAAACGTAACTGGTTAACGTTGGCGCGTTAAATTTATAAAATAGCCTTAACAACGTGGGGTGCGGTCCGGCAAGGGATGGCAGAGTTGTGATGACTGGTAAAGCGTAGCTGGCCGCACTCTTTCTTTTCTATTTTTTCGGATCAGTGCATTTCTTCTCCATATCTTTGTAAAATCTACAGGCTTGGCCCATTTAGGATGTAGTGTAACACATAGCATCTTATAAATTTGTCAGCGTAGAACGTTCTGCCTTTCTGTTCGAAACTTACCGAATTGTCTCCTAAATAAAGTACAAAATTAACAAAATCGCAAACTTAACCCCCATTCTTTTAGTTCGTATGTGTATTTCGCGGCGTCGACAAGTCGCCTAGTACACCACATAAGTACTACAGTTAAAAAAAAAAAAAAGCACTGCAACTGTGCACCGTCTGGTTTGGGCATGCTAAGGAAAGGCGATGGACACATTACGGCCCATATGGAAGTGGCCAGCATCGCTTCAGGCAATTTTTACTGTGTTGCCATCCCCTGGGTCCAGGATCCAGCATTAAATTACGACACACCCGCGTCGCTTTCCGCGATATCGCGAAAGTCTCCCAGAACCATCGAGGTCCGGAATCCCACAAGGTCTCGCGGAATTCGCGATTCGTAAGATCTACTGGGAATTGCAGTCGTACAAGAAAGCAGAACGTTAGCCACTTCATCTGTAGCATGCACTAAAGAGTATGTTGACAACCACGCACCTCCTCTAAAACAATGTTTTGTCCACTCTTTTTTACAGCTCCTAAATCACGATGGCCGATCTACAAACCCCATGGGGCCGAAAGAGAATCTGGGGTGAAGGGGAACCATGCCCCCCCCCCCACCCATTCGATGCATCCATGAGTAACCACCACTGTCATTTATTACTTTCCTTTGCTTAATTACTTTATTCACCCTATACATCTAAATAGATAGTTATATTTTTTGGATTTAGATTGTAAAAATAAACATTTCATGGTTTTTAAAGCCGTTCCGCCTGCAAATCATTGTGAATATACCTTTCATCCCCCTCGAAATTTCACCTCGGAAGATTTTTGTCACACGACCTGAAGGTGCCTCCCCTGGCCAAAATGCATTCGTTGGCAGCCCGGTCAATATTCGCTACGCCACTCTTTCAGCAGACAGACAAAGCATGGAACCGCTGGGAAATGCAGAAAAAACTAAAAATTTTGATTTGGCGTCTTAGTTGGCTAGGGGTCAAAGTTCAAGGTTCAGAGGAATGACAAAAATCTTTACTCTCAATTTTAGCTACGCCACTTCTTCAGACGACAGACGAAGCATAGAACCGCTAGAAAATGCAGAGAAAACTAGAATTTTCACCTGGGAAGATTTTTGTCACACGACTTGAAAGTCCTTTCCATGGCCAAGATGCAATCTGTGGCAGCCAAAGTCCAAAGTTCAGGGGTACGTGACAAAAATGTTCCCGGTCGATATTCGCTACGCCACTCTTTCAGCAGACAGACGAAGCATGGAACCGCTAGAAAATGCAGAGAAAACTAAAAATTTTGATTTGGCGTCTTAGTTGGCTGGGGGTCGAAGTTCATGGTTCACAAGAATGACAAAAATCTTAACTCTCAATTTCGGCTACGCCACTTCTTCAGGAGACAGACGAAACAAAAAAACGGCTAGAAAATGCAGAGAAAACTAGAATTTTCACCTAGGAAGATTTTTGTCACACGACTTGAAAGTGCCTCCCCTGGCCAAAATGCATTCGCTGGCAGCCAAAGTCCAAAGTTCAGGGGTACGTGACAAAAATGTTCCCGGTCGATTTTAGCTACGCCACTCTTTCAGCAGACAGACGAAGCATGGAACCGCTGGAAAATGCAGAGAAAACTAGAATTTTTACCTGGGAAGATTTTTGTCACACGACTTGAAAGTGCCTCCCCTGGCCAAAATGCATTCGCTGGCAGCCAAAGTCCAAAGTTCAGAGGTACGTGACAAAAATGTTCCCGGTCGATTTTAGCTAAGCCACTCTTTCAGCAGACAGACGAAGCATGGAACCGTTAAAAAATGCAGAGAAAACTAAAAATTTCACCTGGGAAGATTTTTGTCACACGACTTGAAAGTCCTTTCCCTGGCCAAGATGCCATCTGTGGCAGCCAAAGTCCAAAGTTCAGGGGTACGTGACAAAAATGTTCCCGGTCGATTTTAGCTACGCCACTCTTTCAGCAGACAGACAAAGCATGGAACCGCTAGAAAATGCAGAGAAAACTAAAAGTTTTGATTTGGCGTCTTAGTTAGCTAGGGGTCAAAGTTCAAGGTCAGAGGAATGACAAAAATCTTAACTCTCAATTTCAGCTACGCCACTTCTTCAGGAGACAGACGAAGCATAAAACCGCTGGAAAATGCAGAGAAAACTAAAAATTTCACCTGGGAAGATTTTTGTCACACGCCTTGAAAGTGCCTCCTCTGGCCAAGATGCAATCTGTGGCAGCCAAAGTCCAAAGTTTAGGGGTACGTGACAAAAATGTTCCCGGTCGATTTTAGCTTCGCCACTCTTTCAGCAGACAGACAGAGCGCGGAACCGCTAGAAAATGCAGAGAAAACTAGAAATTTTGAATTAGCGCCTTAGTTGGCTGGGGGTCGAAGTTCAAGGTTCAGAGGAATGACAAAAATCTGAACTCTCAATTTCAGCTACGCTACTTCTTCAGGAGACAGACGAAGCATAAAACCGCTGGAAAATGCAGAGAAAACTAAAAATTTCACCTGGGAAGATTTTTGTCACACGCCTTGAAAGTGCCTCCCCTGGCCAAAATGCATTCGCTGGCAGCCAAAGTCCAAAGTTCAGGGGTACGTAACAAAAATGTTCCCGGCCGATTTTAGCTACGCCACTCTTTCAGCAGACAGACAGAGCGTGGAACCGCTGGAAAATGCAGAGAAAACTAAAAATTTCACCTGGGAAGATTTTTGTCACACGACTTGAAAGTGCCTCCCCTGGCCAAAATGCATTCGCTGGCAGCCAAAGTCCAAAGTTCAGGGGTACGTGACAAAAATGTTCCCGGCCGATTTTAGCTACGCCACTCTTTCAGCAGACAGACAGAGCGTGGAACCGCTGGAAAATGCAGAGAAAACTAAAAATTTCACCTGGGAAGATTTTTGTCACACGACTTGAAAGTGCCTCCCGTGGCCAAGATGCCATCTGTGGCAGCCAAAGTACAATGTTCAGGGGTACGTGACAAAAATGTTCCCGGTCGATTTTAGCTACCCCACTCTTTCAGCTGACAGAGGAAGCATGGAACCGCTAGGAAATGCAGAGAAAACTAAAAATTATGATTTAGCGTCTTAGTTGGCTGGGGGTCAAAGTTCAAGGTTCAGAAGAATGACAAAAATCTTAACTCTCAATTTCAGCTACGCCACTTCTTCAGGAGACAGACAAAGCATAAAACCGCTAGAAAATGCAGAGAAAACTAGAAATTTCACCTGGGAAGATTTTTGTCACACGACTCTAAAGTCCTTTCCCCGTCCAAGATGCTATTTGTGGCAGCCAAAGTCCAAAGTTCAGGGGTACGTGACAAAAATGTTCCCGGTCGATTTCAGCTTCGCCACTCTTTCAGCCGACACACAGAGCATGGAACCGCTGGAAAATGCAAAGAAAACTAGAAATTTCACCTGGGAAGATTTTTGTCACACGACTTGAAAGTGCCTCCCCTGGCCAAAATGCATTCGCTGGCAGCCAAAGTCCAAAGTTCAGGGGTACGTGACAAAAATGTTCCCGGTCGATTTTAGCTACGCCACTCATTCAGCAGACAGACAGAGCATGGAACCGCTGGAAAATGCAGAGAAAACTAAAAATTTCACCTGGGAAGATTTTTGTCACACGACTTGAAAGTGCCTCCCGTGGCCAAGATGCCATCTGTGGCAGCCAAAGTACAATGTTCAGGGGTACGTGACAAAAATGTTCCCGGTCGATTTTAGCTACGCCACTCTTTCAGCTGTCAGACAAAGCATGGAACCGCTAGGAAATGCAGAGAAAACTAAAAATTTTGATTTGGCGTCTTAGTTGGCTGGGGGTCAAAGTTCAAGGTTCAGAAGAATGACAAAAATCTTAACTCTCAATTTTAGCTTCGCCACTCTTTCAGCCGACAGACAGAGCATGGAACCGCTGGAAAATGCAAAGAAAACTAGAAATTTCACCTGGGAAGATTTTTGTCACACGACTTCAAAGTGCCTCCCCTGGCCAAAATGCATTCTCTGGCAGCCAAAGTCCAAAGTTCAGGGGTACGTGACAAAAATGTTCCCGGTCGATTTTAGCTACGCCACTCTTTCAGCTGACAGACGAAGCATGGAACCGCTAGAAAATGCAGAGAAAACTAGAAATTTTGAATTAGCGCCTTAGTTGGCTGGGGGTCGAAGTTCAAGGTTCAGAGGAATGACAAAAATCTGAACTCTCAATTTCAGCTACGCCACTTCTTCAGCAGACAGACGAAGCATGGAACCGCTAGAAAATGCAGAGACAACTAAAAATTTCACCTGGGAAGATTTTTGTCACACTACTTGAAAGTCCTTTCCCCGGCCAAGATGCTATCTCTGGCAGCCAAAGTCCAAAGTTCAGGGGTACGTGACAAAAATGTTCCCGGTCGATTTTAGCTTCGACACTCTTTCAGCCATCAGACAGAGCATGAAACCGCTGGAAAATGCAGAGAAAACAAAAAATTTCACCTGGGAAGATTTTTGTCACACGACTTGAAAGTGCCACCCCTGGCCAAAATGCATTCGCTGGCAGCCAAAGTCCAAAGTTCAGGGGTACGTGACAAAAATGTTCCCGGTCGATTTTAGCTACGCCACTCTTTCAGCTGACAGACGGAGCATGGAACCGCTAGAAAATGCAGAGAAAACTAGAAATTTTGAATTAGCGCCTTAGTTGGCTGGGGGCCGAAGTTCAAGGTTCAGAGGAATGACAAAAATCTGAACTCTCAATTTCAGCTACGCCTCTTTTTCAGGAGACAGACGAATCATAAAACCGCTGGAAAATGCAGAGAAAACTAAAAATTTCACCTGGGAAGATTTTTGTCACACGCCTTGAAAGTGCCTCCTCTGGCCAAGATGCAATCTGTGGCAGCCAAAGTCCAAAGTTCAGGGGTACGTGACAAAAATGTTCCCGGTCGATTCTAGCTTCGCTACTCTTTCAGCAGACAGACAGAGCGCGGAACCACTGGAAAATGCAGAGAAAACTAGAATTTTCACCTGGGAAGATTTTTGTCACACGACTTGAAAGTGCCTCCCCTGGCCAAAATGCATTCGCTGGCAGCCAAAGTCCAAAGTTCAGGGGTACGTGACAAAAATGTTCCCGGTCGATTTTAGCTACGCCACTCTTTCAGCAGACAGACAGAGCGTAGAACCGCTGGAAAATGCAGAGAAAACTAAAAATTTCACCTGGGAAGATTTTTGTCACACGACTTGAAAGTGCCTCCCGTGGCCAAGATGCCATCTGTGGCAGCCAAAGTACAATGTTCAGGGGTACGTAACAAAAATGTTTCCGGTCGATTTTAGCTACGCGACTCATTCAGCTGACAGACGAAGCATGGAACCGCTAGGAAATGCAGAGAAAACTAAAAATTTTGATTTGGCGTGTTAGTTGGCTGGGAGTCAAAGTTCAAGGTTCAGAGGAATGACAAAAATCTGAACTCTCAATTTCAGCTACGCCACTTCTTCGGCAGACAGACAGAGCATGGAACCGCTCGAAATTGCAAAGAAAACTAGAAATTTCACCTGGGAAGATTTTTGTCACACGACTTGAAAGTGCCTCCCCTGGCCAAAAATGCATTCTCTGGCAGCCAAAGTCCAAAGTTCAGGGGTACGTGACAAAAATGTTCCCGGTTGATTTTAGCTACGCCACTCTTTCAGCAGACAGACAGAGCGTGGAACCGCTGGAAAATGCAGAGAAAACTAGAAATTTCACCTGGGAAGATTTTTGTCACACGACTTGAAAGTGCCTCCCGTGGCCAAGATGCCATCTGTGGCAGCCAAAGTACAATGTTCAGGGGTACGTGACAAAAATTTTTCCGGTCGATTTTAGCTACGCCACTCTTTCAGCTGACAGACGAAGCATGGAACCACTAGGAAATGCAGAGAAAACTAAAAAATTTGATTTGGCGTCTTAGTTGGCTGGGGGTCAAAGTTCAAGGTTCAGAAGAATGACAAAAATCTTAACTCTTAATTTTAGCTTTACCACTCTTTCAGCCGACAGACAGAGCATGGAACCGCTGGAAATTGCAGAGAAAACTAGAAATTTCACCTGGGAAGATTTTTGTCACACGACTTGAAAGTCCTTTCCCCGGCCAAGATGCTATCTGTGGCAGCCAAAGTCCAAAGTTCAGGGGTACGTGACAAAAATGTTCCCGGTCGGTTTCAGCTGCATTGCACAATGCAGCTGTTTTATGTGATTTGGTCCCGCCCAATGCGAATTTGCACGGTTCAGGCCTAGCAGTATTTCACGAAGTGTAACAGTATTTTCATTTTTATGGTTGTTTTTTTTTTTTTTTTTGTAGAACCACAATGGATAGTTAGAGGAAACTTGAAATGTCTGTGCAAATTGCGTACCTTGCGTAAGTGGCATCAGCCTCAGGATCAACAAACCGCATGACGATGCGCTTGTATCCTTGAAACCCCACGAAATTTTCGTATTTACGGATCGTAGCATTTCTTTCAAAGGCGCTGAGAGATTTTCTTTCAAATCTTGTTCCATTAACGTTAGGCAGTTCCAAAACGTTCGGCACCTTAAACCTACGGTAATGTGCACTGTGGTGCCTTGCTGAATTGAAGTAGTAATGCCCAACGCAATCCTCAAAGACTCTACTGCTTTACCGCGCCTAGCATCAAGATGCAGCTCAGAGCGAACAAAGCCATGCTGACCAAGTCTTTCAGGGATAGGTGATAAAATTGTTGCCGACAATTTAAACCGTAGTCACTCTTAGAGCCAGTGGTTGGATTATTGAACCGACTAGAAATGTGCCAAAATGTCCAAATCTCAAACGGGAACAATTTTGTCACCTCGCTAAAAGATGCCACTAAGGGAGAAAATAACACAAGACCCCAAGTTTTTTGCCAACTTTAGGGGTAGGTCACAAAATTGTTGCCGACACTTTAAACCGTCGCCACACTCAGAGCCAGTGGTCGGACTATTGAGCCGACAGGAAATGGCCCAAAGTACAAATGGGGAGGTAGGCAGAGCCGTCGGACAGTGGCCTGCAATAATCGTGTCCAATTGGGGGCCAATGGGGCCACGTGTAAACGATTTTGTTAAAATTGCCCCTGAAAGGTAGGCAGACCCGTCAGACAGCGACTTGGGTCGATGGGGCCCAACTTTGGGTCCATGGGGCCACGTATGATCGATTTTGTTGAAATTGCCCCTGAAAGGTAGGCAGACCCGTCGGACAGCGACTTGGGTCGATGGGGCCCAACTTTGGGTCCATGGGGCCACGTATAATCGATTTTGTTAAAATTGCCCCTGGAAGGTAGGCAGACGCGTCGGACAGCGACTTGGGTCGATGGGGCCCAACTATGGGTCTATGGGGCCACGTATAATCGATTTTGTTAAAATTGCCCCTGGAAGGTAGGCAGACCCGCCGGACAACGGCCTGCATCGATCGTGTCCCATTGGGGGCCCATGGGGCCACGTATAATCGATTTTGGTAAAATTGCCCCTGGAAGGTAGGCAGACCCGTCGGACAACGGCCTGCATCGATCGTGTCCCATTGGAGGCCCATGGGGCCACGTATAAACGATTTTGTTGAAATTGCCTCTGGAAGGTAGGCAGACCCGTCGGACAATGGCCTGCATCGATCGTGTCCCATTGGGGGCCCATGGGGCCACGTACAATCGATTTTGTTAAAATTGCCCCTGGAAGGTAGGCAGACCCGTCGGACAACGGCCTGCATCGACCGTGTCCCATTGGGGGCCCATGGGGCCACGTATAAACTATTTTCTTGAAATTGCCCCTGGGAGGTAGGCAGACCCGCCGGACAGCGACTTGTGTCGATGCGGCCCCACTAGGGGTCTATGGGGCCACGTATAATCGATTTTGTTAAAACTGCCCCTGGAAGGTAGGCAGACCCGTCGGACAACGGCCTGCATCGATCGTGTCCCATTGGGGGCCCATGGGGCCACGTATAATCGATTTTGTTAAAATTGCCCCTGGAAGGTAGGCAGACCCGCCGGACAGCGACTTGGGTCGACGGGGCCCAACTATGGGTCCATGGGGCCACGTATAATCGATTTTGTTAAAATTGCCCCTGGAAGGTAGGCAGACTCGTCGGACAACGGCCTGCATCGATCGTGTCCCATTGGGGGCCCATGGGGCCACGTATAAGCGATTTTCTTGAAATTGCCCCTGGGAGGTAGGCACACCCGCCCGACAACGGCCTCGGCCGATCGGGCCTCAATGGGTGGCTGTATGAAGCGGGGTCGGTCACGGAGCGCGGTCGGTCTCGGCCTCGGCTGATTCTCAGTTGGCCCAACTGAGTTGGCCAACTTGACGCCCGTCTGATTTCATATATTCACGAACACTCGCGACACGTCGAAACGACATGAAAACAGGATGGCGGCTCGCGCGGGAACCGCCCAGTATATATACTTTCGTGGTGTTCCGCATGCGCGCGCACGTGGAACACCACGAAAGTATATATACTGGGCGATTCCCGCGCGAGACATCAGTCCTCAGGCAGCCGTGCTCCCAGTAGCACCTCTGTCCTGTTGTATCCGCCGCCGGTCGCCGTCATCGCCGCAGCCTCGCCGCGGGAGGAAAAGTGAAGGGGAAGCCTAAGTCCGCTTAGTCTGACCGCACTTCTCCCCATCTTCGCTTCAGCTGCGCTGTCGCCACCGCATCGGCCCTTTGGGCTCTCCAACAAAGACAAACCTCGCAGCTCTGCTGCGTATGCCCGCCACTCTTGGCCTTCTTGTCTCGTCTCTTTCTTTTCCCCCTTCTTTCTGGATCGCCCCCGCTTATCTTTGCTGATAGATTGTGGTTTTTGCCACGCTGTCTGTCCTCCCGCACTGCACCTTGTGGGAGGAATCAACAGGCTGTCTAAAAATCATCTATCAGTTATCGAAAGCACCTCTTACGCGGCAGTTACGGCGAAAGCCAAGCGCTGTTTGCTTTGAGAGTGTGAGTAGTGGCGGGGTAGTGAAGATTCATAAACCCATGAGGCAGTAAAAGGCTGCTTAACAGACCCACAGAACACACAGTCTCAACACAAATTACAACACACGGCATTGCACATCGCCGTCACGCTACACCCAAAGAGAGTATCTGTAATCAGAGCTCCACACCGCATCACACAGGCAAACGAGGCATTGACTCAGAACGGTCCGCCGGCCTGGGAAAAGCAAGTCCAGTTAACTGTCTGCGTCACCACATTCAGGGAAACACCCCACCTGGGGCTTCCCACAGCGCGCACCGCACAAACAAACAGCATAACAGATAGGACCCCCCCCCCCCTTTTTTTTTCCAGCTTTTTCGCCGCAATAAAACTTTCGCTGCAATAAAACTTCCCTTCCCCTTGCCTTAAATCCTTCCACACTCACAACCACCTCAAACCTTTTTTTTTTTTTTTTTTTTTTTTTTTTTTTGCAATAAAACTTTTGCCTTAAATAAAAACTTCCCTTCCCTAAAATCCTTCCCGCACTCACAACCACATCTCACAAAACACAGCAGCCGCACCAGTGTGGCACACCACATAACAAGCGCAAGTCTGAGGTAAAGCCAAGGGCAAGCCTAAGTTCACTGCACACACACAAAACACAAAAACAACATGAGCTCACGCTCTTCCATAGCAGGTTCGGTCTCGGCTAGCAGGAGAGCCCGCTCTCTCGCCAGCTCCAAGTCCGTAATCTCCGCTACACAACATACCATTCCTCTACCTATATCACCACTATCCACAACTCATACTACATCTGTTGCAACATACGTTGAGCAGCTACAGCCACCTATACAAAAACGCTACAAGCTGGTGACCTCCTCCACCGTGAAGAGGGATCCGCTCGTGGCGCACCTTGCACATACACTACAGGATAAACACTACACGCTCAAGGAGCCACAGCCACTAAACGGAGAGGAAGGCAAGGGCCTCCGCAATAAGCTGGTCTGGGGACTCCTAGCAGCTGATGCGAGCGTTGCTATGCTCAACCCTAAAACCTGCGCATGCAAGCAGGGCACAAAACTAGGCAGGATCCTAGTTGAGGCTGTCCGGCCCCCTCTCCTACCCACACCACCCACACCACCCAAATCAACAGCCAAAACACACTCCTGGTGCGTAGTACTCGTCCGAGTGCCGCACGAGGTTACAGACCAACAAATCAACTCTGCACTCACTACCAATGCGTACCACCCCACGTTTGTGCGCCGGATTATTGCCCGAAAGGACAATAAGCCGTCCACATGCGTTCGTGTGGGATTGCAAACTGCCGAGGAGATGACGACTATACTAAGGGATGGACTTCGAGTCCAGGAGCTTGGCATGCAACTGCGAGCCGAGCCCCCAAGGTTGACGCGGCGCCGCCCCGGCAGTGCACACACTGCTTCCAATTCTCACACTACACCTCGCAATGCAAAAATAAAAACACAAAATACTGCACCAACTGCGGGCAAGCAGGACACAACACGCTCTCGCCATGCCCAAACCCACCAAAATGCCCGTCGTGTAAGTCGACAAGGCACGGGTTCTTTTCAAAACAATGCCCCAAGCGGGCTGAGCAGGCGAGAGTAAACGCTCTACCACTCAAACCTACACTCCCCACAGAACAAATAAACTACAACCAGAGCACAGACAACACCCCCATATCTCGCCAAGAGATGTTCTACTTCATAAGCACAACATTGCTTACTGCACTACCTAACAGCCGATCTGAGGTTGCAAGGGCACTGCAGGAGACGGCCACCGCCCTGTGGGGGCCCGGCTCCTGTATCCAGATACAAGGCAATAAGGTTTTAGCAGTGGCTACACCATACAAACCACAGTAAAACCGCACCCACCAAAACAAAACGCAACTTAACATGAACATTACAATTTACACAATTAACATAAACAACATTAAGAGGAGGCCTGCCTTCAAACAGCAGATCTCCGCACTCTCACCACACATCATATGTGTCACAGAGCACCACCTACTAGAGAGCGAAAGGCTTGAACTTCCGGGTTACTATTCCTTTATTACCTACCGCAGCGGTCGCCACATAAGGCGCAACCGGGGTGGCTCGGCCATTTACATCCGATCGGATGTGGTCGCCCAAGAGCTTCCGCTCCCAGCCGATCTAACCCGCGATGTTGAAGCCACAGCTGCACTAGTAACAATACACAACATCACATACCAAATACTATCACTATACAACCCTCCAACACAACAACCACCTGTGGCCCTGCTCCAACACTTGGACCGCCACCCGCACACAATACTCACAGGCGACTTTAACTGCCGCCACACACGCCTGGGAGACCACGCTAGCAACCCTGCTGGCGAGGCCTTCCTCACATATAGGCACGAGTCCGTACATCCCAGTCATACCACCTGAGCCTACCTGCTTCGGCACGGCGGGCCTCTCTAACCCTGATCACATTTTGATCTCGGCCAATATATCCGCGCTTGAACCGCGGCTGGAGATTGGAGATGACTGCGGCTCGGACCACCTACCACTCATTCTCACAATACCACTGCCAGGGCCTGCCCCGGCGCCACTACCCAAACGCTCATTCAAAAACACAAACAAAACAAACTGGCCAGCTTACCAAGAGCAGGTCCAAACACTTCTACATGCCCTCCCCACCAATCCCCTGGCCTCGGCACAGGACTTGGACAGGGAGGCACTCACACTCTCAAACCTGCTTGCCGAAGCATTCAACAACAACACTCCTACCACCTACATCAGGGGGTACCGGCCCCTCCTTCCAAAACGGCTCGTACTCCTTATCAAATTCAACAGGAGATTACGCAGAAAACTTCGGCGTCAACCCGAGCTCCGGCCCAGGTACAACGCAAACCAACGCTCCATCAGAACACAAGCCAAAGAGCACTTCTCGCAGTCCTGGATTTCGGCAACCAAGGACCTGCACCACACACAAGGCGGACTTTTTTGGAAAAAGTTCAAAAAACTCACAAGCACAGACAAACCACCCAAAAAACCATTTCTCTACAATGGTCAATACTACGCATCACCACAAGACAAAGCAGAAATCCTCGCTGACATCCAGCAGGAAATCTGATCACTACCACAAAATCCAATTTTCAACAACCAACACTATGAGCAGGTCAACAGGTTCATACAGGAGAACCAAGACATGCTCACACCACCACAACAGTTCCAGGTCCCCGTAGACCTGCCACAACCATACACAGTAGAGCACCTCAAGTCCATACTCAAAAACCAAAAAAACACAGCACCGGGTCCGGATGGTCTTCCCTGGCCTGCCTTAAAACAAGCTCCAGACGAGTTCTATGAACGGCTGATAAAACTTTTTGACGCTGTGGAATTCTCTGGCCATTATCCCGCTTCTTGGAAGCAAGGCAGAATAGTCTATATACCCAAGCCAGGAAAAGACTCATCCATACCCACAAACCTACGCCCCATCACGCTGCTCAACACCCTTGGAAGACTGTTTGAAAAAGCATGGCTTCCTCGGTTTAGAGCAGAAACCCACAACATAAACCCAATACCAATCACACAGTTCGGCTTCCGAGCGGGGCTTTCTTGCGAGACAGCACTCCACCTCCTTACCCAGCGCCTTACTGATGGGTTTAACAGCAAGAAGGTTGCAGTGGCAGCCTTTCTTGATATAGAAAAGGCCTATGATCGCCTTTGGCACGAGGGGCTTGTCTACAAGATGCACACGCTCGTTTTCCGGCCCACCACTACACGCCTCATTCACAACTACCTTTCACAACGCACCAGCCAAGCCACCTACCTTAACTGCATCAGCCGTGCATTCCCACTCAGAGCTGGCACACCCCAGGGTGCCCCCAGCTCTTGTGACCTCTTCAACTTATTCATTTCAGACACACCACCTCCCACAAACAACAGAACAACTTTCGTCCAGCAATTCGCGGACGACACAACACTATACTCCATACACAACAGCGTTCCGGCCGCTGAAGCACAACTCCAATCCTACATCACACACAGACTGGAACCCTGGCTCCGCACCTGGAGAATAGGGGTTAATCCAGACAAATCTGTGCTCATAAAATTCCACCATTTCTCATCCAAACAACACCAAATGAGCGATCCCAGGATCACTCTACACCAAACGCCCATTCCCTTACAAAAAAGCACCAAATACCTGGGAATGCGGCTCACAAACACACTCAACTGGAGTGTCCACAGCTCCGAAGTCCGGCACAAGGCATACCTCAGAATGAATCTGTTGAAAATGCTTCGGGCCCGGGGCGAAGGCACATGCCAGCAAACACTACTCCACACCTACAAAACTTACATCAGGCCGGCACTGGAATACGCTTCGGCCATCCCAGTCACCGCGCCTACCCACACATACATACCAAAGCTCTGCTCTGCAGAGCGCAACATAGTCCGCCACTCACTCGGCATGAATCCCATGTACCCAACTGCATGGCTTTATGACGATCTGGGGCTGGACCACATCACCACACGCATACTCACACACAGAGCCAAGTACATGCAGAGACTTCTCCTGAGGTCCCCGCCTGTACTACCAGCTCTTATCTCCACACCTACCCGGCGCACCCGGTACCCCAAACTCAAATACATACAGCCCACAGCTGTTGCCATCGCCAACCTCAGAACACATCTTCCAGAGCAGTTACAGGAACTCCTGGATGCGCAAAACATCATCACACCAGAGGTCCAGGCCTACCTTAACTGGGACGCCTTGAACCATCTGGACCAACATCTCACATAATCTGGAATTCCCCCAGGGGCGGGCCGCCGAGCTTCTGTACGACGCCCGCACCTGGTTCCAGCTCACCACCACCACAACACACACCAAAAGCCAGGGGCTACCTTAACTGGGACGCCCTGGGCCACCTGCACCAACATCTCACCACACTGGTAGCCCCCCAGGTGTGGGCCGCCGAGCTCTAAGTACGACGCTCGCACCTGGGACTACCCACGCACAACCTCCAAACTACACCAAACCCCAGGCCTGCATCTCCGCTCAGCAGGCCTGCAGAAGGGAGTTTTACCTGAATTGACAGGACTACCCCGCTGGCCTAGGCTAGTGGGGTGTCTCACCGGGCCACTTTGTGGCTGGGGGCACCTTGCTTACATCTAAAGGACCCCCCTCGCGGTAGAGATTTCTCCCGGGTTAGCAACCCATATGCGCCATACTCACTCCAACATACACTCCACCCCTGAGGAGCCGCAAGGCTGAGCAGGGGCTGGGACCCCCCGGGGTCAGCCAGCAACAGCGCATAAAAAAAAAAAAAAAAAAAACGCGCGAGACGCCATCCTGTTTTCGTGTCGTTTCGACGTGTCGCGAGTGTTCGTGATTATATGAAATCAGAATTGTTGTCGCGTGTGCTTGTCCAACGATAGCGCGGGTGCGTCTTCCTAAGGTGGAAAACGACAAGGTGAGTCACCCCTTCATGTATTATTTTTATTATGCGTGTTAGACTAGGGTAGGTTAGGTTAGATCGGAGCCGATCCTTCGCCCGGTCCTTTTGCATTATTAATGTCGGGAGCATTTTTTGTGACCACCGATTTTGCGCCTGTGCTCCGAATTAAACCATTTTTTGTAAAAAAAAAAACCGATTTTAAAATTCACTGTTTTCCAAAATGGCTTGCACGGGTACATGCCGAAGCGTTTTAAAGAACGTAACGCTATGGTAGGTTCGCCCAATGTTGGAGGCAGGTCTGTACCAAATTTCAACGTTCTAACTTAAAAAACGTAGAAATGGTCGCGCTGACCATAAGTGGGCACTAATTTTAACGCCCAGTGTATAATCCTCATTTTCATTTCAGAAATGGACCTCAGGTGTTACTGCTGGTGCCAGTGGTCAAAACAGGGCATATCAGGCTTGTCAGACGACCGCAGTCGCTTCGCTCGCGCTAAAGGTATTCCCTTCTCGATAAGGCGTCTATGTGGCCTCCGTCAACCTTCCCAACTATTCATTTGACTTGCACAGAATTAATAAATCAGTAAACAGTGTATACAGTGTTTAGGGGCAATTAGAGTGCAGTATGTGAAAAATTACAACGTGTTTAGTGGCTAGGGTCAAAATGACCCATTCAGACAAAGAAGGTGCAAGGCTTTGTAACTACTACAAAACTTGAGTTAGGAGGCTGAAATTTTAAGGGATTGCAGTGACCCCGATTCATCTCGAAAACTGCGTAACGCAAGGATTCTGATTTGGGGGCGTTTCGGTTGGGCATTGATCTTGTTTCGAAATTACATATTAGATTTCGTAAAAGAAAAAAAAAACAAACTAAGGGAACTCGTTTTGAGGGACCGCAGATCGGTGGGAGTTTGTCTTGGGACCATCCGCCGCCTGCAGTCAACGATCGCCTTTCGCGTACTCTGCAGGGCCCGGAGTAAATGATCAGTGGCTAGGTCCGGTTAAGACGCAAGAAAAACACAGAATTTAAAAAAAATATTACAAATACTGATTGTGCAGAAACTGTATTTATGAGAAATATGCAAATCTCGAAACACCTTTTTTCCCCCTCAAAACTCAAAGAACGAGTCCGTCCGAGGACGCTAAAGCGTTCTCCATGCCTGTCTTGTTATCTGAGAGTTTACACCAAACATTATCGTGTTGTCTCAACAGCCGTTTCAAACGACCTTTTGTCGCTTAGTTCATAATTGTTTAAACACTATTTTCAATGTAAACAATATAACGTATTTCCATGCGTTTTTTTAAACGAACTGAAAAGAAATATCAGATCACCTTGTTTTAATGTGTCACACAGTTTGGTTCACGCCGAAGGCCAGCGAGAGAAACCTATGTGCTCACGGCTCGTCTTTCACCTTCTTGGGTGTAAGCATGTTGTGTCGGTCTACTTATTTCCCTTTAGATACGATTATGTTGCTCTATGCTTATGCCCTCATATCGTTTCGTTTTTGTGACTTCAGACCAAAAATACTTGGACAATCTGAATTGCAGTAGGCCCATTTGTTCGCTAAAATTATCAATTTTTCAACAGTGTTTCTTTAACACCAACACAAACCACAGGTACCTACTCACCCAGACTCATTGGTGCAGAGGCGCAGAGCCCCGTACAGGCCTTGCTGACGGTGAACCTGCCGTGTGGCGCGCGTCGAGGGCCAGCGTGGGGAAACCGTGAGCTCAAGGGTAGTCGTACACCTTTCTGGGTGTTTTTGCCTTGACATCTACCTGATGTAAAAAGAACGTGTGATCGCGGTAGCGAACATACCTTGCCGAGCATGATTATGTTGTTTGAGGTATATATCTCGCTAATGCAAACGGAAACTACGATTACGGTTGGCAACACACCTTAATAACCGTCAGTACCGTGCAATAGGTGTACATAGTAAAATAATAGTGCGAATTCACTTTCATTACTTTTAAAAAGTGATACGATTTTTACCAGAGTTTAATAACTTCTATCATCCATTCATCGTGTTGCTCTACTAATTAGTCCGGACACAACCACATTTAAGTCTTTGACATCTAAATCGAGCGACTTATTATAAGCAGCAAACACCAAATAAGAAGAACGGAACACAACTCTGTGAGGAGTAGCACCAGTTGCATGGCTGAGAGACGGATTAACGGCGCACTGGATTTTTGGATTTCAGAGAAAAACATATCCCAATCACTGTGATCTTGCGGTACATGCATAGGAATAATGGTTTCCACCTTTCAGTTGGTACGCCCAGAAGTCCTAGATTTAGAATTGAAAGGCACGTTATGGTAGTATTGTAATCCCCACATAACTTAATAAACTGATGACTGTTATAATGCTGCCTAATGTCAGACCAGACATTCCTAGGAGCTCCATGTCTCAAGGTTGTATCATCTTTCACATGTTTATTTACAGCTCTGACTGTTGCTGTGCGCAAGATCTGTAGGTTAGATGGGTAAGGTTAGGTTAGGTTAGGTAGGCGACTGTTGTAGGAGGGTACAGGATGCAGTATTGACGGTCCCCGTGAGGTGAGGTTAGGTTAGGTAAGGTTAGGTTAGGTAGGTTAGGTTAGGTTAGGTTAGGTTAGGTAAGGTAAGGTTAGGTGGTATCTTCTTTGACATGTTTACACACAGCTCTGACAGTTGCCGTGCGAAAGATCTGTAAAAAAGCGGAGTTGGAAAATGCTTCACACAGCTACTCTTTAAACGAGGCTAGGGGCATACAAGGTCTGTAGTATTGACATCAATAGGTTCCGTGTTGATGCGGCTTGATTCTATCAAACCAGGGCGACTCTTCCCATCAATCTTGATTTTTTGACACAGCTGACACTGAGCTGTAACGCCTAACATTATCCTTAACCTCAGACAGTAAATGGCCTTAAAAAAGTGCCCCTGTGGCCACTATTGGGATCATCATGACATTTATGCAACGTCTCGCTTGTATTTGCGTCTGGAAGCAACTGCACCTAACGCAAAATCCGAAAAAAAACTGAAAAATTTGACACTTTTTAACGATATTTTCTTTCCGTTGGGTGGTTTCTCCTGATAGGGGTAGGAAGGCGCGGGAACCGATTTTGTATGATTCCAAACTTTTAAAAAATTGCATGGAGATACGTTATATTGTTCACATTGAAAATAGTGTTTAAACAATTATGAACTAAGCGACAAAAGGTGGTTTGAAACGGCTGTTGAGACAACATGTCCGTTTGCACTTGCCGTACGCGGAAGATCAGGTCGAGAGAGGTTTCGGACGAAAATGAGATTCGGAGACGCATCTAAAATACAAACAAACCCTGTTAGTCTACGTCTAAAGCCATCAACAAAGCATGCACAATTGAAATCACCTGGAAGAGAAAAGAGAAATTTTGATTACGGTTAGACATCCTAGTGTGCTGAAAACACTTGAAAACAATGAGTTGTGTCGTGTCTACTTCCAATGCCATGGTTTTTCTTAATCATCTTTCAATGGTCATTGCTAGTCTTGGGCAGAGAAAGGAAGTGTTTTGGGTAGGTGCAAACAGGGATAAAAACAGCAATAACAAAGATCAGTACATTAAAACACCAAGGTTTAAACCAACACCATTATTAGCTAACCCAACACGCACGCGCTGTATTGCGGCCTAACATGAATTTGGTCCTTGAGAGGACCGCTGACTACAAGTCATGAAACCGGTCTTTGACAGGACCTAACCTAACCTAAAACTAACAAAATCGGTGGTCAAAAAAAATACTCCCGACATTAATAATGCAAACGGACCGGGCGAAGGATCGGCTCCGATCTAACCTAACCTACCCTAGACTAACACGCATAATAAAAATAATACATGAAGGGGTGACTCACCTTGTCGTTTTCCACCTTAGGAAGGCGCACCCGCGCTATCGTTGCACAAGCACACGCGACAACACGAACACGAACACGAAAACAGGATGGCGTCTCGCGCGGGAACCGCCCAGTATATATACTTTCGTGGTGTTCCGCATGCGCGCGCACGTGGAACACCACGAAAGTATATATACTGGGCGATTCCCGCGCGAGACGCCATCCTGTTTTCGTGTCGTTTCGACGTGTCGCGAGTGTTCGTGATTATATGAAATCAGAATTGTTGTCGCGTGTGCTTGTCCAACGATAGCGCGGGTGCGTCTTCCTAAGGTGGAAAACGACAAGGTCATGTATTATTTTTATTATGCGTGTTAGACTAGGGTAGGTTAGGTTAGATCGGAGCCGATCCTTCGCCCGGTCCTTTTGCATTATTAATGTCGGGAGCATTTTTTGTGACCACCGATTTTGCGCCTGTGCTCCGAATTAAACCATTTTTTGTAAAAAAAAAAAAAACCGATTTTAAAATTCACTGTTTTCCAAAATGGCTTGCACGGGTACATGCCGAAGCGTTTTAAAGAACGTAACGCTATGGTAGGTTCGCCCAATGTTGGAGGCAGGTCTGTACCAAATTTCAACGTTCTAACTTAAAAAACGTAGAAATGGTCGCGCTGACCATAAGTGGGCACTAATTTTAACGCCCAGTGTATAATCCTCATTTTCATTTCAGAAATGGACCTCAGGTGTTACTGCTGGTGCCAGTGGTCAAAACAGGGCATATCAGGCTTGTCAGACGACCGCAGTCGCTTCGCTCGCGCTAAAGGTATTCCCTTCTCGATAAGGCGTCTATGTGGCCTCCGTCAACCTTCCCAACTATTCATTTGACTTGCACAGAATTAATAAATCAGTAAACAGTGTATACAGTGTTTGGGGGCAATTAGAGTGCAGTATGTGAAAAATTACAACGTGTTTAGTGGCTAGGGTCAAAATGACCCATTCAGACAAAGAAGGTGCAAGGCTTTGTAACTACTACAAAACTTGAGTTAGGAGGCTGAAATTTTAAGGGATTGCAGTGACCCCGATTCATCTCGAAAACTGCGTAACGCAAGGATTCTGATTTGGGGGCGTTTCGGTTGGGCATTGATCTTGTTTCGAAATTACATATTAGATTTCGTAAAAGAAAAAAAAAAACAAACTAAGGGAACTCGTTTTGAGGGACCGCAGATCGGTGGGAGTTTGTCTTGGGACCATCCGCCGCCTGCAGTCAACGATCGCCTTTCGCGTACTCTGCAGGGCCCGGAGTAAATGATCAGTGGCTAGGTCCGGTTAAGACGCAAGAAAAACACAGAATTTAAAAAAAATATTACAAATACTGATTGTGCAGAAACTGTATTTATGAGAAATATGCAAATCTCGAAACACCTTTTTTTTGCCCCTTCGTTTCGTTTTTGTGACTTCAGACCAAAAATACTTGGACAATCTGAATTGCAGTAGGCCCATTTGTTCGCTAAAATTATCAATTTTTCAACAGTGTTTCTTTAACACCAACACAAACCACAGGTACATACTCACCCAGACTCATTGGTGCAGAGGCGCAGAGCCCCGTACAGGCCTTGCTGACGGTGAACCTGCCGTGTGGCGCGCGTCGAGGGCCAGCGTGGGGAAACCGTGAGCTCAAGGGTAGTCGTACACCTTTCTGGGTGTTTTTGCCTTGACATCTACCTGATGTAAAAAGAACGTGTGATCGCGGTAGCGAACATACCTTGCCGAGCATGATTATGTTGTTTGAGGTATATATCTCGCTAATGCAAACGGAAACTACGATTACGGTTGGCAACACACCTTAATAACCGTCAGTACCGTGCAATAGGTGTACATAGTAAAATAATAGTGCGAATTCACTTTCATTACTTTTAACAAGTGATACGATTTTTACCAGAGTTTAATAACTTCTATCATCCATTCATCGTGTTGCTCTACTAATTAGTCCGGACACAACCACATTTAAGTCTTTGACATCTAAATCGAGCGACTTATTATAAGCAGCAAACACCAAATAAGAAGAACGGAACACAACTCTGTGAGGAGTAGCACCAGTTGCATGGCTGAGAGACGGATTAACGGCGCACTGGATTTTGGATTTCAGAGAAAAACATATCCCAATCACTGTGATCTTGCGGTACATGCATAGAAATAATGGTTTCCACCTTTCAGTTGGTACGCCCAGAAGTCCTAGATTTAGAATTGAAAGGCACGTTATGGTAGTATTGTAATCCCCACATAACTTAATAAACTGATGACTGTTATAATGCTGCCTAATGTCAGACCAGACATTCCTAGGAGCTCCATGTCTCAAGGTTGTATCATCTTTCACATGTTTATTTACAGCTCTGACTGTTGCTGTGCGCAAGATCTGTAGGTTAGATGGGTTAGGTTAGGTTAGGTTAGGTAGGAGACTGTTGTAGGAGGGTACAGGATGCAGTATTGACGGTCCCCGTGAGGTGAGGTTAGGTTAGGTAAGGTCAGGTTAGGTAGGTTATGTTAGGTTAGGTTAGGTTAGTTAGGTTAGGTAGGTTAGGTTAGGTTTGGTAAGGTGGTATCTTCTTTCACATGTTTACACACAGCTCTGAGAGCTGCTTTGCGCGATCGAAAGGCACCTTATGGTAGTATTGTAATCCCCACATAACTTAATAAACTGATGACTGCAGTATATATACTTTCGTGGTGTTCCGCATGCGCGCGCACGTGGAACACCACGAAAGTATATATACTGGGCGATTCCCGCGCGAGACGCCATCCTGTTTTCGTGTCGTTTCGACGTGTCGCGAGTGTTCGTGATTATATGAAATCAGAATTGTTGTCGCGTGTGCTTGTCCAACGATAGCGCGGGTGCGTCTTCCTAAGGTGGAAAACGACAAGGTGAGTCACCCCTTCATGTATTATTTTTATTATGCGTGTTAGACTAGGGTAGGTTAGGTTAGATCGGAGCCGATCCTTCGCCCGGTCCTTTTGCATTATTAATGTCGGGAGCATTTTTTGTGACCACCGATTTTGCGCCTGTGCTCCGAATTAAACCATTTTTTGTAAAAAAAAAAAAACCGATTTTAAAATTCACTGTTTTCCAAAATGGCTTGCACGGGTACATGCCGAAGCGTTTTAAAGAACGTAACGCTATGGTAGGTTCGCCCAATGTTGGAGGCAGGTCTGTACCAAATTTCAACGTTCTAACTTAAAAAACGTAGAAATGGTCGCGCTGACCATAAGTGGGCACTAATTTTAACGCCCAGTGTATAATCCTCATTTTCATTTCAGAAATGGACCTCAGGTGTTACTGCTGGTGCCAGTGGTCAAAACAGGGCATATCAGGCTTGTCAGACGACCGCAGTCGCTTCGCTCGCGCTAAAGGTATTCCCTTCTCGATAAGGCGTCTATGTGGCCTCCGTCAACCTTCCCAACTATTCATTTGACTTGCACAGAATTAATAAATCAGTAAACAGTGTATACAGTGTTTAGGGGCAATTAGAGTGCAGTATGTGAAAAATTACAACGTGTTTAGTGGCTAGGGTCAAAATGACCCATTCAGACAAAGAAGGTGCAAGGCTTTGTAACTACTACAAAACTTGAGTTAGGAGGCTGAAATTTTAAGGGATTGCAGTGATCCCGATTCATCTCGAAAACTGCGTAACGCAAGGATTCTGATTTGGGGGCGTTTCGGTTGGGCATTGATCTTGTTTCGAAATTACATATTAGATTTCGTAAAAGAAAAAAAAACAAACTAAGGGAACTCGTTTTGAGGGACCGCAGATCGGTGGGAGTTTGTCTTGGGACCATCCGCCGCCTGCAGTCAACGATCGCCTTTCGCGTACTCTGCAGGGCCCGGAGTAAATGATCAGTGGCTAGGTCCGGTTAAGACGCAAGAAAAACACAGAATTTAAAAAAAATATTACAAATACTGATTGTGCAGAAACTGTATTTATGAGAAATATGCAAATCTCGAAACACCTTTTTTTCCCCCTCAAAACTCAAAGAACGAGTCCGTCCGAGGACGCTAAAGCGTTCTCCATGCCTGTCTTGTTATCTGAGAGTTTACACCAAACATTATCGTGTTGTCTCAACAGCCGTTTCAAACGACCTTTTGTCGCTTAGTTCATAATTGTTTAAACACTATTTTCAATGTAAACAATATAACGTATTTCCATGCGTTTTTTTAAACGAACTGAAAAGAAATATCAGATCACCTTGTTTTAATGTGTCACACAGTTTGGTTCACGCCGAAGGCCAGCGAGAGAAACCTATGTGCTCACGGCTCGTCTTTCACCTTCTTGGGTGTAAGCATGTTGTGTCGGTCTACTTATTTCCCTTTAGATACGATTATGTTGCTCTATGCTTATGCCCTCATATCGTTTCGTTTTTGTGACTTCAGACCAAAAATACTTGGACAATCTGAATTGCAGTAGGCCCATTTGTTCGCTAAAATTATCAATTTTTCAACAGTGTTTCTTTAACACCAACACAAACCACAGGTACCTACTCACCCAGACTCATTGGTGCAGAGGCGCAGAGCCCCGTACAGGCCTTGCTGACGGTGAACCTGCCGTGTGGCGCGCGTCGAGGGCCAGCGTGGGGAAACCGTGAGCTCAAGGGTAGTCGTACACCTTTCTGGGTGTTTTTGCCTTGACATCTACCTGATGTAAAAAGAACGTGTGATCGCGGTAGCGAACATACCTTGCCGAGCATGATTATGTTGTTTGAGGTATATATCTCGCTAATGCAAACGGAAACTACGATTACGGTTGGCAACACACCTTAATAACCGTCAGTACCGTGCAATAGGTGTACATAGTAAAATAATAGTGCGAATTCACTTTCATTACTTTTAACAAGTGATACGATTTTTACCAGAGTTTAATAACTTCTATCATCCATTCATCGTGTTGCTCTACTAATTAGTCCGGACACAACCACATTTAAGTCTTTGACATCTAAATCGAGCGACTTATTATAAGCAGCAAACACCAAATAAGAAGAACGGAACACAACTCTGTGAGGAGTAGCACCAGTTGCATGGCTGAGAGACGGATTAACGGCGCACTGGATTTTTGGATTTCAGAGAAAAACATATCCCAATCACTGTGATCTTGCGGTACATGCATAGGAATAATGGTTTCCACCTTTCAGTTGGTACGCCCAGAAGTCCTAGATTTAGAATTGAAAGGCACGTTATGGTAGTATTGTAATCCCCACATAACTTAATAAACTGATGACTGTTATAATGCTGCCTAATGTCAGACCAGACATTCCTAGGAGCTCCATGTCTCAAGGTTGTATCATCTTTCACATGTTTATTTACAGCTCTGACTGTTGCTGTGCGCAAGATCTGTAGGTTAGATGGGTTAGGTTAGGTTAGGTTAGGTAGGAGACTGTTGTAGGAGGGTACAGGATGCAGTATTGACGGTCCCCGTGAGGTGAGGTTAGGTTAGGTAAGGTCAGGTTAGGTAGGTTATGTTAGGTTAGGTAGGTTATGTTAGGTTAGGTTAGGTTAGGTTAGGTAAGGTAAGGTGGTATCTTCTTTCACATGTTTACACACAGCTCTGAGAGCTGCCTTGCGCGATCGAAAGGCACCTTATGGTAGTATTGTAATCCCCACATAACTTAATAAACTGATGACTGTTATAATGCTGCCTTATGCCACACTACACATTCCTAGGAGCTCCATGTCTCAGAGTGGTATCATCTTTCACACGCTTACACACAGCTCTGACTGTTGCCGTGCGCAAGATCTGTAGGTTAGATAGGTTAGGTTATGTTAGGTTAGGTTAGGTAGGAGACTGTTGTAGGAGGGTACAGGATGCAGTATTGACGGTCCCCGTGAGGTGAGGTTAGGTTAGGTAAGGTTAGGTTAGGTAGGTTAGGTTAGGTTAGGTTAGGTTAGGTAAGGTAAGGTTAGGTGGTATCTTCTTTGACATGTTTACACACAGCTCTGACAGTTGCCGTGCGAAAGATCTGTAAAAAAGCGGAGTTGGAAAATGCTTCACACAGCTACTCTTTAAACGAGGCTAGGGGCATACAAGGTCTGTAGTATTGACATCAATAGGTTCCGTGTTGATGCGGCTTGATTCTATCAAACCAGGGCGACTCCTCCCATCAATCTTGATTTTTTGACACAGCTGACACTGAGCTGTAACGCCTAACATTATCCTTAACCTCAGACAGTAAATGGCCTTAAAAAAGTGCCCCTGTGGCCACTATTGGGATCATCATGACATTTATGCAACGTCTCGCTTGTATTTGCGTCTGGAAGCAACTGCACCCAACGCAAAATCCGAAAAAAACTGAAAAATTTGACACTTTTTAACGATATTTTCTTTCCGTTGGGTGGTTTCTCCTGATAGGGGTAGGAAGGCGCGGGAACCGATTTTGTATGATTCCAACCTTTTAAAAAATTGCATGGAGATACGTTATATTGTTCACATTGAAAATAGTGTTTAAACAATTATGAACTAAGCGACAAAAGGTGGTTTGAAACGGCTGTTGAGACAACATGTCCGTTTGCACTTGCCGTACGCGGAAGATCAGGTCGAGAGAGGTTTCGGACGAAAATGAGATTCGGAGACGCATCTAAAATACAAACAAACTCTGTTAGTCTACGTCTAAAGCCATCAACAAAGCATGCACAATTGAAATCACCTGGAAGAGAAAAGAGAAATTTTGATTACGGTTAGACATCCTAGTGTGCTGAAAACACTTGAAAACAATTAGTTGTGTCGTGTCTACTTCCAATGCCATGGTTTTTCTTAATCATCTTTCAATGGTCATTGCTAGTCTTGGGCAGAGAAAGGAAGTGTTTTGGGTAGGTGCAAAAAGGGATAAAAACAGCAATAACAAAGATCAGTACATTAAAACACCAAGGTTTAAACCAACACCATTATTAGCTAACCCAACACGCACGCGCTGTATTGCGGCCTAACATGAATTTGGTCCTTGAGAGGACCGCTCACTACAAGTCATGAAACCGGTCTTTGACAGGACCTAACCTAACCTAAAACTAACAAAATCGGTGGTCAAAAAAAATACTCCCGACATTAATAATGCAAACGGACCGGGCGAAGGATCGGCTCCGATCTAACCTAACCTACCCTAGACTAACACGCATAATAAAAATAATACATGAAGGGGTGACTCACCTTGTCGTTTTCCACCTTAGGAAGGCGCACCCGCGCTATCGTTGCACAAGCACACGCGACAACATTCCTGATTTCATATATTCACGAACACTCGCGACACGTCGAAACGACACGAAAACAGGATGGCGTCTCGCGCGGGAACCGCCCAGTATATATACTTTCGTGGTGTTCCGCATGCGCGCGCACGTGGAACACCACGAAAGTATATATACTGGGCGATTCCCGCGCGAGACGCCATCCTGTTTTCGTGTCGTTTCGACGTGTCGCGAGTGTTCGTGATTATATGAAATCAGAATTGTTGTCGCGTGTGCTTGTCCAAAGATAGCGCGGGTGCGTCTTCCTAAGGTGGAAAACGACAAGGTGAGTCACCCCTTCATGTATTATTTTTATTATGCGTGTTAGACTAGGGTAGGTTAGGTTAGATCGGAGCCGATCCTTCGCCCGGTCCTTTTGCATTATTAATGTCGGGAGCATTTTTTGTGACCACCGATTTTGCGCCGATGCTCCGAATTAAACCATTTTTTGTAAAAAAAAAAAAACCGATTTTAAAATTCACTGTTTTCCAAAATGGCTTGCACGGGTACATGCCGAAGCGTTTTAAAGAACGTAACGCTATGGTAGGTTCGCCCAATGTTGGAGGCAGGTCTGTACCAAATTTCAACGTTCTAACTTAAAAAACGTAGAAATGGTCGCGCTGACCATAAGTGGGCACTAATTTTAACGCCCAGTGTATAATCCTCATTTTCATTTCAGAAATGGACCTCAGGTGTTACTGCTGGTGCCAGTGGTCAAAACAGGGCATATCAGGCTTGTCAGACGACCGCAGTCGCTTCGCTCGCGCTAAAGGTATTCCCTTCTCGATAAGGCGTCTATGTGGCCTCCGTCAACCTTCCCAACTATTCATTTGACTTGCACAGAATTAATAAATCAGTAAACAGTGTATACAGTGTTTAGGGGCAATTAGAGTGCAGTATGTGAAAAATTACAACGTGTTTAGTGGCTAGGGTCAAAATGACCCATTCAGACAAAGAAGGTGCAAGGCTTTGTAACTACTACAAAACTTGAGTTAGGAGGCTGAAATTTTAAGGGATTGCAGTGACCCCGATTCATCTCGAAAACTGCGTAACGCAAGGATTCTGATTTGGGGGCGTTTCGGTTGGGCATTGATCTTGTTTCGAAATTACATATTAGATTTCGTAAAAGAAAAAAAAACAAACTAAGGGAACTCGTTTTGAGGGACCGCAGATCGGTGGGAGTTTGTCTTGGGACCATCCGCCGCCTGCAGTCAACGATCGCCTTTCGCGTACTCTGCAGGGCCCGGAGTAAATGATCAGTGGCTAGGTCCGGTTAAGACGCAAGAAAAACACAGAATTTAAAAAAAATATTACAAATACTGATTGTGCAGAAACTGTATTTATGAGAAATATGCAAATCTCGAAACACCTTTTTTCCCCCTCAAAACTCAAAGAACGAGTCCGTCCGAGGACGCTAAAGCGTTCTCCATGCCTGTCTTGTTATCTGAGAGTTTACACCAAACATTATCGTGTTGTCTCAACAGCCGTTTCAAACGACCTTTTGTCGCTTAGTTCATAATTGTTTAAACACTATTTTCAATGTAAACAATATAACGTATTTCCATGCGTTTTTTTAAACGAACTGAAAAGAAATATCAGATCACCTTGTTTTAATGTGTCACACAGTTTGGTTCACGCCGAAGGCCAGCGAGAGAAACCTATGTGCTCACGGCTCGTCTTTCACCTTCTTGGGTGTAAGCATGTTGTGTCGGTCTACTTATTTCCCTTTAGATACGATTATGTTGCTCTATGCTTATGCCCTCATATCGTTTCGTTTTTGTGACTTCAGACCAAAAATACTTGGACAATCTGAATTGCAGTAGGCCCATTTGTTCGCTAAAATTATCAATTTTTCAACAGTGTTTCTTTAACACCAACACAAACCACAGGTACCTACTCACCCAGACTCATTGGTGCAGAGGCGCAGAGCCCCGTACAGGCCTTGCTGACGGTGAACCTGCCGTGTGGCGCGCGTCGAGGGCCAGCGTGGGGAAACCGTGAGCTCAAGGGTAGTCGTACACCTTTCTGGGTGTTTTTGCCTTGACATCTACCTGATGTAAAAAGAACGTGTGATCGCGGTAGCGAACATACCTTGCCGAGCATGATTATGTTGTTTGAGGTATATATCTCGCTAATGCAAACGGAAACTACGATTACGGTTGGCAACACACCTTAATAACCGTCAGTACCGTGCAATAGGTGTACATAGTAAAATAATAGTGCGAATTCACTTTCATTACTTTTAACAAGTGATACGATTTTTACCAGAGTTTAATAACTTCTATCATCCATTCATCGTGTTGCTCTACTAATTAGTCCGGACACAACCACATTTAAGTCTTTGACATCTAAATCGAGCGACTTATTATAAGCAGCAAACACCAAATAAGAAGAACGGAACACAACTCTGTGAGGAGTAGCACCAGTTGCATGGCTGAGAGACGGATTAACGGCGCACTGGATTTTTGGATTTCAGAGAAAAACATATCCCAATCACTGTGATCTTGCGGTACATGCATAGGAATAATGGTTTCCACCTTTCAGTTGGTACGCCCAGAAGTCCTAGATTTAGAATTGAAAGGCACGTTATGGTAGTATTGTAATCCCCACATAACTTAATAAACTGATGACTGTTATAATGCTGCCTAATGTCAGACCAGACATTCCTAGGAGCTCCATGTCTCAAGGTTGTATCATCTTTCACATGTTTATTTACAGCTCTGACTGTTGCTGTGCGCAAGATCTGTAGGTTAGATGGGTTAGGTTAGGTTAGGTTAGGTAGGAGACTGTTGTAGGAGGGTACAGGATGCAGTATTGACGGTCCCCGTGAGGTGAGGTTAGGTTAGGTAAGGTCAGGTTAGGTAGGTTATGTTAGGTTAGGTTAGGTTAGATTAGGTAAGGTAAGGTGGTATCTTCTTTCACATGTTTACACAGCTCTGAGAGCTGCCTTGCGCGATCGAAAGGCACCTTATGGTAGTATTGTAATCCCCACATAACTAAATAAACTGATGACTGTTATAATGCTGCCTTATGCCACACTACACATTCCTAGGAGCTCCATGTCTCAGAGTGGTATCATCTTTCACACGCTTACACACAGCTCTGACTGTTGCCGTGCGCAAGATCTGTAGGTTAGATAGGTTAGGTTAGGTTAGGTTAGGTTAGGTAGGAGACTGTTGTAGCGGGTAAAACTGAGTTGTATACAAACTCGTATACAAACTCGTATACAATAGTATACAACAATCGTATACAACTAGATTGTATAGGGATGGTATACAGTTGTATAGTGCATGTATACAAATGAGATACATGTCATATATGACCCATATACCAGTTGTATATTAGTTGTATACGATGCATATGTATATGCTGGTATATATTGTTATACAATGTGTATATGGTTGTATACGATGCATATGAACATGTTGGTATATATTGTTATACAATGTGTATATGGTTATATACGATGCATATGGATATGCTGGTATATATTGTTATACAATGTGTATATGGTTGTATACAGTTGTATACATGGTTGTGTAGGTCATTAGATGCGTGTGGTAGCTCCAGCAGTCAAATATGAGAGGCCACTAAGCATCCTCTTCATACAGGTGACACGAGATAAAATTGTCAATCATGTAAGTTGTTCAGATTATTTAAAGAAAAATAATAATATATGAAATGATTCGTGGAAGATTCATTAGATCAAACAAAACATAAAAAGACAAAAACAAATGAAACATCAACATAGATGTCACACATTCATACATACTCCAGAATACACACACTAGAATCACAGAATGTAATACAGGTATTACAATTCAATTACAACTCTCTGAATTTAGCATCCTCTTCATACAGGTGACAAAAACAGGAAGTGCCAAACACGTATGTGGTTCACATTATATATTTAAAAAAAAAAAGAGAAAGATATGAAATGATTCATAAAGGATTCATTAGAACAAGCAAAACATAAAAAGACAATAAGAAATGAAAAATCAACATAGAAGTCACACATTCAGACATAGACAAGAATACACACACTTGAATCACAGAATGTAATACAGGTATTACAATTCACTTAAAACTCTCTGAATTAAGCATCCTCTTCATACAGGTGACAAAAACAGGAAGTGCCAAACAAGTATGTTGTTCAGATTTTATATAAAAAAAAAAAGATATGAAATGATTCATATAGGATTCACCAGAATAAGCAAAACATGAGAAGACAGTAGATGTCACACCTTCATACATAGTCAAGAATGCAATACAGGTATTACAATTAAATCAAAACTCTCTATTAAGCATTCTCTTCACGCATGTGGTTCAGATGTCATAAAGAAAAATTGGGGGAAAAAAATGGAGGATTCATTAGAACAAGCACAACATAAAAAGAAAATAAAAAAAATTATTGGAACTGATTACAAAAATAATGCAATCTTATGCACAAAATCAACAAATTAGTCAGCCATGTAAAATCCAATATAATATATATATATAATATCTTGCACTGAAACCTGAACGAATAATCACAGACTAAACATCTCTCCACTTTCCTTCTCTCACAGCAGTTTTGATTTCTACAAGCCTATGAGATACTGTGGTTTTCAGGTTTTCTACTTTAACGATCTTCATCTTCCGTTCTCTCCCCAATGCTTGGGCGTATCCTGAAAAGAGTGAATAAGAATGAAATATAATATTCAGAATCCAATTTTACCTTCAAGACCGATGCCATACTAAAGAACTCCAGTATGAATATCATTTGTCAATCAGTTACATGTTATGCACAAAGCAATTTACATTTTGTGAGTAATCTAAGATTGTGCCCCTTGAAAGACCAAAAAGTGGCACTTGAATTTTCAAAGCTTTAGTGTAAAGAACATATCAAAATCTTATTTTTGATAACACCATGTACAAATGAGTGTTAGGAACAAAACTTCAGTTTTTTTTTTTTTTTTTTTTTTTTGGGGGGGGGGGGGGGGGGGGTTCAACATATCTCATTAGAAAGCATTCAGTACACCAATTTTAATAATCGGCATTTAAAAAATTTCAAGAAACTGGAGTTTCAAAGTTTACGTTAAGTAAAAAAAGTTAAATAAACACTTACCAATGATATCTTTCAATGCCGTGCGATGTAGCGGCTCACACTCTGGGCGGTCAGGGTTACTCTTGCTGCCCGGCCGGTATTTGTAGCCTGATAGTGTGACATTCTTGAGCTCAGAGGGAATGAACACGCCTCCAATCAAGCGGCGGACCACTTGATTGACATTGCTCGTACCCCTATGGGCCGACTTCAGTGCTGACTTGGTACACCAGGTTCTTTTTGTAAGCTTGACCATGTTCTGAAAAGAGCAAAGGACGTAGTAAATAACATGGTAAAAACATCTAGTTTTGTAGATCAACAAAAACACCGGACAATGAACGTACTGGGCCTGGACCACGCAGTTGATGAACCAGGTGTTCATCGTCATCTTCAAGGTTGAAGTTCTCTTCTGGCAGAAAAAAGTAGAACAGCTATTAACACATCGGGTCAAAAATATTTCCAGAATAATAGACAAGTTTAAAATACAAACACATGATTATGCTCACTGGAGTGCTTGATACTACATGAACATTTTAAAAAGTCAGGGAAAGAACCAAGAAGATAAAGATAACTTTCCACAAGCTAAAACATCAAGCTTCTTACCATCGTCCTTATTTCCAACTTCCTTCTTTTCATCTTCCTTTTCTTTTGTGTCAGCAGCTCTGCTTGAATCAATCTCACTTCGTCTCGGACTATCATCAGAATCAGAAGATAAGTGAATATCTGAAGAAGCATTCAAAAACATTAGGTCATACTACTGACACATTAATGGGGACCTAACTTAATATTCTCACCATCACTTTTCTGCAATCTCTCTTCATGCCTCGTGTCTAAATCGCCAATACCTAGGAAAAAAATACCACAAAAAAATATTAATAAACACATCAATTTCATTTATCTGACTTTGTCTGACAAGTCTCAAAGAATGCTGCTTTTATTCACCTGACAAGCTATTATCAGAATACTGATTTTCTTCTATAGCCACCTGACTAATCTCAAGACCATCTGTTGCAATAAAAAAAAAAGGACTATTAAGAAACAACAAAACTTATTGGCATGTTAGAATGTTGACATGTTTGGCAAATGCTAATAAGATCAAAAGGAAATATTTTCAGTAAACATCAAGGGACAATCCCCAAAGAATTTCAATTCAAAAACATACTTTTCTCAGCAGTGACTTTCTCCAAACGTGCCTCCATTTCTTTAAGTAGTTTCCTTAGCTCCTCTTTCGAGGGACTTCCAGGGACACTTGATTCAGATGTATTCAGTGACGTTTCAGTTTTTGCATCAGTAATTAGCTGAGTGTCTACTGACAGATTGCCCTTCATTGAAGCATTGGTTGGAGACTTGGAAACGTTGGAAGAGGTCGAACACCTTACATAGTCTGGCAATTGTTTAATGCCCTTGACTAATTCAGTTCTCTCCTTCGCCGCCTGAAATGAAGAGACAGAGTAAAATACATTACTTTCCAGAGGATGAACAACATTCTTAGCTGAGATGAAAACATCAGGCTGAAGAGGGGAGACACGCTCAAATACTAACCTTCTTGTTTAAATTGATACGGTCATTGATTTCCAGGTCTGAGTCATCTGAGTCTTCAGACAACTGTTTCTCATTTGGAGTAGTCAAATAAACCAAGATTTCAGCATCCGTCTTCTTGGCAGCCGATTCCTTTTTTTCTTCTGAGCTTCCAGGTGCTGTCGCTCTACCTGGAACCGAGAAAGCAAATCATTTAAATGAACTATTGAATCTCACAAACATTCTACGTCAGCAGCAGCGATGGCCAACAGGATGGGTTGTGCATTACCAGAACCTCTTCTGTTGTGAACCATGAGGCCTACGTGCACACTCAATACTAATTCTTTCTCTGCAACGAGTCAAATTTGTATGTACATACAAATAATGGAACAGAAGAAGTCAGGCAATGCATCATCTATTTATTTGCCATTCCAGCTAGCTACTAAGCGGTCATTCCCCCACAATGCATGAAACACTTTAAGTGCAACTATGAAAAGTACCAAAATGAAATAAGGTTATCGGCGAACTACAATAGTGTACTGAGTTTGTAAATGTACGACCTTAAAGAACCTTAACAATCGCGATGAATATTGACAAACAACGAACAACTGGATTACCTAACCTCACTTACCTCAGTGAGTCGTTTTGGTTTCTTGCTCTTGCCCGCCGCCCCGGCCGCTTCTTGGCTAGTGGAGGGCATGCCGTTCCCCCCAAACTTCACCACTGGATTCGACTTCCTTTTGCCTAGAACTTCTGATGGAACCACAGACAAAGCCTTTGGCGGCGGCTGCGTCTTCTTAGACGTTATGCCCAATCCCTTCATAATATCCTCTAAGGCTTCGCGGTCATCTGGAACACAATGTGCATGGGATTACACCAGCTACGCACACTCTGATCACCTCTGCAACCCAGGACTCGACATTGTACAACGTCACAGATTTCAAACTGTCTCCAACTGCTGCGCGACGACATCGACGTTGAACTTGGCAACCATTCCAGGGACTGTTCCCAAACACACACATAACCCCTGAGAGGCACAATCTCAACGATGCAGTTATTCCACTATACCAATAATATCACACATTGAAAAGCCACGAAGGCAAGAGTTAGATTTAATCCAAGACACTTACTTGATTGCTGAATAACCTCGCCAACCCATGGCCGGTTTTTGAAAAAGTAGGAAACCTTGTCATTGTCTCGTACGTCCTTAGGCTTGCCTACCAATTCTTTGTATGTTACAACAATATAAGAATTATCCTCTTCTGTAAACAGGAGATAATAACCGGACATTCTTTCTCTTTCTTTTTGTTTAAATTCGCAGCAACTGAACTAAACCACTAGACGCCGTCAACAACACTTAACAGCAGGGAAGAACTGGATTAGACGCGATTGAAATGGCAGCGAGTGGTGGCGAGTGAGAGATAGTTCATTTGTTTCGGCCAGCTTGATGGCGATTGGCGGAGAACGGTCCGCTGTGCTATCGTCTTTTTCATTGCTGCCAACTTTTACGGTACTCACACGCCTCAAACTTCGTCTTATTTTTAAATCACACGCCTCAAACTTAGTCTTATTTTTAAATTAAACCGACATTTTTTAATTCCAGTTTTCGATTCTTTACTAACAATGCCACCTGCTTTCCGACTCTTCGATTTTCTTTTTAAGTTTGAAATGTCAACATGTACCTTCTCACCTCGCAGTCCTCGCAGTCGCAGATACTATCTAGTCAATGAACGTTCCCATATCCGTGGTCGGTATTCTTAAACGATAACGCCGCTGAAACTATTGTCAATAACTTGAGTTCCCAGCTAGAATTTCAGATTATTTTAACTTCGCTGGGTTTCCTGGGACAGGTTACAGAAAATCAGATGTGCTACAGTCAAAACTATGCGCGTACCGAAGCTGAAAGGCATGTAAACATCGCAGTTTTTGCTAAGGACTGAAGGTTAGTGTCTTCTTTTTGTGACTCATGATTCCTACTTCAATTCATTATAATTATTTTATATTGGTTATCTTTGCGTACCATACTGTAATTGTGTTTTTCTTTTAGTTTGTTTCAGAGCATTTGAAGGTTAGGTCGTTCCTGCATCATGACGAATCCGGCCAAGAAACTGAGGATGCAAGACGAACTTTCAACATCAGCTCATGCATCTAACATGTCAGCGGACACTACAGCGTGTTCTGACGATTTGGATCAAATTTTTTCACCCGACTCCGTCAGGAAGGTATGGCCTATACATAATTAAGTCCTGTCTGCCACTGAACATGTTTGTACATTTTGTCTGGTCACTGATATTTTCATATTCTCCCAGGTTGCGTCAAACACAGAACAGTTCGCTGCTGCCCAGGATGAGACTGGTCCCAGCAGCTTCCGATTGGATGGAGATATGGATGAACAAAGCATATCGGAACTAAATGCATCACTTAGCGATAGAGTTGCAGCCCATTGTGAAAAAGTAAGCAATATCTTTAATATTGCCTGTGTCTCCAGCTTTCTAGCCCTGACTGTTCTCTTTGAAAGCTATTAGTGTTACTGTCATGTGTGTTTTTGTGGTACAGCATTAATGAACTAGATGATTGAGGTTTTAATTTTCACATTTTCTTCAACTTCTTTTTCAGGTTGTTTCTCCCAAGAGTGTTGATGAGTACCAGACGCACAGTTCCAGTTTGGACATCTCAATGCAAGATGAAAATGTGGATGAGAGAATAAAACAGCATTTTAAACCAGTATGCTTCCATTTACTCTGTTCATTGAATGTTTTGTTATGTGATATTTGTATTACAGTGTGACACTTTCTGTATACTTTAAAACCTGAAATTCTGGCTTCGCAGGTTATGGATCATCAAAGTTTCCCTGAGCAGCAAAGCGGTCCTCTCACATTTGCACTATTTCATGCAAGACAAAATGCAAACGAATCATTGCAAGATGTCAGGTTGATGACCCATGTGGAAGACAGTCGTAGCCCATCCTCTGCTGAAGTGGCAAGGCGGATTCTTTTCAATGAATCATCTGAAGATAGCAAGTGTCATTTAAATATGCCTGAAACAGTGAGGCATCATTGCCAAGTAAGTTGAAAAAGTTATATGTAGTTTATAAAGATCTGTGATGTACAATTCTTCCTTTCAAATCATATCTGTATCTATTTCCAATCATATGACATAATAAGTGTCAGATATGCTAACTTTGTAATGTTCCATTGCTAAATGCCAGTATTTGCAGGAATAGACTTGAACCTTCAATAGGGAAAATATATTTCAGTATATAGTAGAGAAACAAGTGAGGCTTCTTAAAGTAAAGCTGTTTACTTCTATCCGCTTTTAGCCCTTCATATTAATGTTCTATCCATTCAATTCCAACAAACATTGAATTTTTTCAGCACTGATAAATGACAATGGACAGCTCCCATGCCTTCCATTAAACACATTTTGTAAGGTGTAGCGACCACTTACATTTTCCTCCTATTTTTCCAGGCTGCTGCTGCCCAGGATGAGACAGATTCCAACAACTTTGTATTGGATAGAGTTACAGGCGAACAAAGGACATTGGAACTAAATGCATCACTTAGTGATAGAGTTGCAGCCCATTGTGAAAAAGTAAGCAAATTCTTTAATGTCATTAATCCAAACATATTCAAGGACTTCCCAATATGTTAAAAAACAACAGGAAACATTCAGTTTCCACGTAGACTCACAACCATATGTTTCAATGTGGCAGCGTGTGGGTATATTTTAATCATCATTTCTGATTGTAAGTTAACTATTCTATTGTTTACAGGCTGAAACAAATGAGAGTTTTCACCCAATCTCTGAAGACAGTACCAGCACAGCACTTGGCACCACGAACACTTCTCTGCTGACAGGTATGCTTCCTTTATACTAACAAGTAAATGATAGCTCAAATTTTTTATTTTTAGTGTCACTTGTGGTACTCACAGACGCTGACCAATTCTTAAGTTGGAAATGGAACTAAAACAGAATTTCAGTGCACGCACGCTTGTAGCTGTTATACATTGATTTACTTATTCCAAGCCAACTAAATTTGTCTGCTTTTAGAATTGGTGTCAGCATGTGGATGTTTTTTTAAAATTATGCAACAGTAATACTTGTGATTGTAATGATTGGAATTGATTCCCTGGATATAATTCACTCCAGTTTTAAACAGCTTTCATATTCCTTCCGGGCCTTTTTTACTTTCTTAATTTTTTCATAGTGCGCTATATTAAACCTTTGAAATATTCAATCTTGCAACCTAACTATAATAAATACCTAATATTTCTTCGTCTTCTATTCGTATTTCTCTGTTTGTCATACTCTTTTTAACCTTACAGATATTGATGAAGATTCTGAAAACAACGACTCTACAACAGATATCCCTTGGAGTACACCTGCAAAGCTGGATGGTCCATTACTACAATTTTCTGAAATGATATCCCCAATCAAAGAAATTCAAGAAAGTGAAGAAACGTCCTCTGAATCTTCTGGCTCTTTGAGTAAATCAATTTCTTGTGATTCGTTGGTGTCATGGGCTTCTGAAGAAGCGGAGAGAGATTCATCATCCAATGAAGAAGTTACATTTGTACCTCTTGCTTCTTTCGAATTAGAAGAGACATCACAACACAGTGATACTGCAGATGACTCCTTTAGTGTACCAGTGCTTCCTGAACATGTTATATTGAACACTTTAAAGCTGCATGAACATTCAAGTTTGAGTGTTAATGAAGCAATCCTGAATGTCATGGAATTATATTTAAGTAATGGTGATTCAAAATCAGGTCTTCAGCGCAGTCTTAGTACAATTTGTAAGATGCTTCCAAATCATCACAATTTACCCACTAGTTCTCACTTGATTCTTAAATACTTAAAAAGTTTGGCTCCGCCAGCAGCCACAATCAGCCACTTTTACTGTTCAGACTGCTTATTGTACCATGGCTTGGAAATCAAAGATAGATGTGAAGTGTGTATGACTGATGAACCTAAATTTTCACAGTTTTATGAATTTGATATCAGCATTTGTATTAAATATTTATTTGAGTGCAGAAATTTGGCACAAGTGATGGATGCTTTTGAACAGCAAAATCAAGAAACTGCAGGTGGTCTGAGTGACATCAAGGATGGTAGTGTTTACAAGGCATGGAATCAAAATAGATCTAAATATGATGTGAGTTTGGTGATCAATACTGACGGGGTCAGGATTAGAAAGACTGGGGGTTCAGAACTTTGGCTTGTTATGGTTGTACCCGTGGAAGTACCTATCCATTTGAGATCCTCATTCATTGTTGTTGTGGGTGTTTGGTATGACAAACCAAAACCCAACATGAATTGTTTTCTAAAACCTATGTCTGAGAAACTTAGAGCACTTGATGCACAAGGGGTGGAATGGAAACACCCTGAATCAGGAGAGACTCATAAAAGTCGTGTCAGTGTCCTTTTATGTACAGCTGATGCCCCTGCCAGGGCAAAAACACAAAATTTGTCTCACCATAATGGTAAACATGGTTGCAATATGTGTGAGGTCAAAGCAATTCGCAGTGCAGCAATTCCAGGAAAGCGCAGAATACGGTACTATCCGTATGTCCATGTTCCTGTTTTGCGAACAAAAGCCAGGATGGCTGTACAAGCAGCCAGAGCATTGCAGGAAGGAAAAGCATTTAAAGGTGTGAAAGGCCCATCAGTACTCTCAATAATACCCTCTATAGACATTTCTTGTTGTATGATTCCCGAGTACATGCACTCCGTATTGTTAGGTGTTGTCAAGCAAGTTGTTACTTTGTTTTGTTCGAAACCAGGGCCATGGTCTATTAAGGATAAAATTCCCTTCATGGATACTATTTTGCTTTCAATTAAGCACCCAGACTTCATTCATCGCACAGGGCGTGCCCTGAAATCATTGGCGTTTTGGAAGGCATCTGATTGGTACTATTTCCTACTTTTCGAATCAGTGCCTGTTGTAAAGAACTACCTGCCAGATCTCTATTTACAACATTACTTCCTTCTTGTGAAAGCCATCTTTTTGTTGTTGAAAAAAAACATATCAGAGGAACATGTATCAGCAGCAGACTTTATGTTAAAACTATTTGTAAGCAAATTTATTGAGTTGTATGGAGATAGGGAGATGACTTACAATGTCCATCAACTTAGCCACCTGGCTTTGTGTGTGCGCCGATATGGCCCCCTCTTTTCAAACAATGCATTTATGTTTGAACATGTAAATGGGCTGGTTGCGAGGGCCACACATGGCACAAACAATGTTGCTTCCGAAATTGTCAACAACACAGTAATTGCACAAGGAATGAATAGACTGAGAAATATTGTAAGAGGTGTTGATGAAAGTAACATTTTACCTGATTCCTACAGTGTGTGTCAGGTATTGGGAAAACCCAAGAATACCCAAGTTTTGCTCTCTCCAGAAGAGTTAGCAATATTGAATGAAGCTCATTGGATATTTTCTCGAGCCAAAATTGGTTATGATATGTTCACTTCTGAAGTTCACAAAGATTTACGGTCGGCAAATTTTTATGTTATGTGGCAGGTACGAGGAAGGGCTCGGCAGTATGGTTCGATTAAGTACTTCGCCAAAACATCTGATAAAGTGTATGTATGTTTCAGGCTGTATAAGATAGATCATCTAAAATATTTCTATAACAGGGAAACTGTGCAAACCCTGGATCACTTAGTTCCCGTGAGTGAGAGTGACGACACGCTTGTAGTACCCATAGACGACATAGCTCACATTGTGAAATTAGGTAAAATAGAGTCTTTTTTTATAAAAAGGCCAAATTTGTACCGTTTTGTGTTATAAGAATGACAAACAGTTCTGATTTTTGTTCTAATACTTGTGTTATGTAAACTCTTGTGGTGCTGCAATAACAAATCAAATAAACTGGTATTTGAGATGGCATAGATAATTCGAATATTTACTTCTTTCACACTCACAACCAATAACCTTTCCTCACATTCCATAGTTTATGGTCAAAATAGACAAATTTCTTGAAGCCCGGGCGGGATGTTCCGATACACTAAAGCAAGAACAGTTCTTATACTGTTGGCTCCGCGCACTTTCCTAAACGGCCGCAGCCTTTCCGACCTTTCCTTCGCACGGCTGATCGATTTAGAAGTCTAGGATCCCATGAAGTACGCCCATTGATGCTTAGTGGGCTCAGAACTTACTGGGCCAGTCTCAGCACGGACGGCGCCTGGCGGTTAGGCAACCGCGACTTCTCTGTGCACGCGTGTCGTGCGGGCTGGCCTATACCCTACGCGCTCGGCGACTTCAGCATCTTGATGTTAGCCTTCCGGCCTTCCTTACGATCACTCTTACTATTTTAATGTGCTCAGGGAGTGAAAAATGGCAGTGTACATATGTCATGCAGAATTGTATCTAACTGTATACAGGATTATATGTGACCGTATACAGGATTATATATGACCGTATACACATGTGTATGTAATTGTATACTTGTGTATGTGACCTGATATACAATTTGTACACAAGTGTATATTGCTACATACAATTGTATATGAGTATATACACGCTGTATACATACCATATACGAGCCATATACGATCCATATACGAGCCATATACAAATCATATACAGACACTATACAACTATATACAGTCCGTATAAGGGCATGTATACACTTGTATAAAAGTATTATACAAACTTATACAGGTGTATCCGACACCGATATACGAACGTATACAAAACATATACAATCGTATACAACTCATTTTACCCGGGGCGACAAAAGGTGGTTTGAAACGGCTGTTGAGACAACATGTCCGTTTGCACTTGCCGTACGCGGAAGATCAGGTCGAGAGAGGTTTCGGACGAAAATGAGATTCGGAGACGCATCTAAAATACAAACAAACCCTGTTAGTCTACGTCTAAAGCCATCAACAAAGCATGCACAATTGAAATCACCTGGAAGAGAAAAGAGAAATTTTGATTACGGTTAGACATCCTAGTGTGCTGAAAACACTTGAAAACAATGAGTTGTGTCGTGTCTACTTCCAATGCCATGGTTTTCTTAATCATCTTTCAATGGTCATTGCTAGTCTTGGGCAGAGAAAGGAAGTGTTTTGGGTAGGTGCAAAAAGGGATAAAAACAGCAATAACAAAGATCAGTACATTAAAACACCAAGGTTTAAACCAACACCATTATTAGCTAACCCAACACGCACGCGCTGTATTGCGGCCTAACATGAATTTGGTCCTTGAGAGGACCGCTCACTACAAGTCATGAAACCGGTCTTTGACAGGACCTAACCTAACCTAAAACTAACAAAATCGGTGGTCAAAAAAAATACTCCCGACATTAATAATGCAAACGGACCGGGCGAAGGATCGGCTCCGATCTAACCTAACCTACCCTAGACTAACACGCATAATAAAAATAATACATGAAGGGGTGACTCACCTTGTCGTTTTCCACCTTAGGAAGGCGCACCCGCGCTATCGTTGCACAAGCACACGCGACAACATTCCTGATTTCATATATTCACGAACACTCGCGACACGTCGAAACGACACGAAAACAGGATGGCGTCTCGCGCGGGAACCGCCCAGTATATATACTTTCGTGGTGTTCCGCATGCGCGCGCACGTGGAACACCACGAAAGTATATATACTGGGCGATTCCCGCGCGAGACGCCATCCTGTTTTCGTGTCGTTTCGACGTGTCGCGAGTGTTCGTGAATATATGAAATCAGGAATGTTGTCGCGTGTGCTTGTGCAACGATAGCGCGGGTGCGCCTTCCTAAGGTGGAAAACGACAAGGTGAGTCACCCCTTCATGTATTATTTTTATTATGCGTGTTAGTCTAGGGTAGGTTAGGTTAGATCGGAGCCGATCCTTCGCCCGGTCCGTTTGCATTATTAATGTCGGGAGTATTTTTTTTGACCACCGATTTTGTTAGTTTTAGGTTAGGTTAGGTCCTGTCAAAGACCGGTTTCATGACTTGTAGTGAGCGGTCCTCTCAAGGACCAAATTCATGTTAGGCCGCAATACAGCGCGTGCGTGTTGGGTTAGCTAATAATGGTGTTGGTTTAAACCTTGGTGTTTTAATGTACTGATCTTTGTTATTGCTGTTTTTATCCCTTTTTGCACCTACCCAAAACACTTCCTTTCTCTGCCCAAGACTAGCAATGACCATTGAAAGATGATTAAGAAAAACCATGGCATTGGAAGTAGACACGACACAACTCATTGTTTTCAAGTGTTTTCAGCACACTAGGATGTCTAACCGTAATCAAAATTTCTCTTTTCTCTTCCAGGTGATTTCAATTGTGCATGCTTTGTTGATGGCTTTAGACGTAGACTAACAGGGTTTGTTTGTATTTTAGATGCGTCTCCGAATCTCATTTTCGTCCGAAACCTCTCTCGACCTGATCTTCCGCGTACGGCAAGTGCAAACGGACATGTTGTCTCAACAGCCGTTTCAAACCACCTTTTGTCGCTTAGTTCATAATTGTTTAAACACTATTTTCAATGTGAACAATATAACGTATCTCCATGCAATTTTTTAAAAGGTTGGAATCATACAAAATCGGTTCCCGCGCCTTCCTACCCCTATCAGGAGAAACCACCCAACGGAAAGAAAATATCGTTAAAAAGTGTCAAATTTTTCAGTTTTTTTCGGATTTTGCGTTAGGTGCAGTTGCTTTCAGACGCAAATACAAGCGAGACGTTGCATAAATGTCATGATGATCCCAATAGTGGCCACAGGGGCACTTTTTAGGCCATTTACTGTCTGAGGTTAAGGATAATGTTAGGCGTTACAGCTCAGTGTCAGCTGTGTCAAAAAATCAAGATTGATGGGAAGAGTCGCCCTGGTTTGATAGAATCAAGCCGCATCAACACGGAACCTATTGATGTCAATACTACAGACCTTGTATGCCCCTAGCCTCGTTTAAAGAGTAGCTGTGTGAAGCATTTTCCAACTCCGCTTTTTTACAGATCTTTCGCACGGCAACTGTCAGAGCTGTGTGTAAACATGTCAAAGAAGATACCACCTAACCTTACCTTACCTAACCTAACCTAACCTAACCTAACCTAACCTACCTAACCTAACCTTACCTAACCTAACCTCACCTCACGGGGACCGTCAATACTGCATCCTGTACCCTCCTACAACAGTCTCCTACCTAACCTAACCTAACCTAACCTAACCTATCTAACCTACAGATCTTGCGCACGGCAACAGTCAGAGCTGTGTGTAAGCGTGTGAAAGATGATACCACTCTGAGACATGGAGCTCCTAGGAATGTGTAGTGTGGCATAAGGCAGCATTATAACAGTCATCAGTTTATTAAGTTATGTGGGGATTACAATACTACCATAAGGTGCCTTTCGATCGCGCAAGGCAGCTCTCAGAGCTGTGTGTAAACATGTGAAAGAAGATACCACCTTACCTTACCTAACCTAACCTAACCTAACCTAACATAACCTACCTAACCTGACCTTACCTAACCTAACCTCACCTCACGGGGACCGTCAATACTGCATCCTGTACCCTCCTACAACAGTCTCCTACCTAACCTAACCTAACCTAACCCATCTAACCTACAGATCTTGCGCACAGCAACAGTCAGAGCTGTAAATAAACATGTGAAAGATGATACAACCTTGAGACATGGAGCTCCTAGGAATGTCTGGTCTGACATTAGGCAGCATTATAACAGTCATCAGTTTATTAAGTTATGTGGGGATTACAATACTACCATAACGTGCCTTTCAATTCTAAATCTAGGACTTCTGGGCGTACCAACTGAAAGGTGGAAACCATTATTCCTATGCATGTACCGCAAGATCACAGTGATTGGGATATGTTTTTCTCTGAAATCCAAAAATCCAGTGCGCCGTTAATCCGTCTCTCAGCCATGCAACTGGTGCTACTCCTCACAGAGTTGTGTTCCGTTCTTCTTATTTGGTGTTTGCTGCTTATAATAAGTCGCTCGATTTAGATGTCAAAGACTTAAATGTGGTTGTGTCCGGACTAATTAGTAGAGCAACACGATGAATGGATGATAGAAGTTATTAAACTCTGGTAAAAATCGTATCACTTGTTAAAAGTAATGAAAGTGAATTCGCACTATTATTTTACTATGTACACCTATTGCACGGTACTGACGGTTATTAAGGTGTGTTGCCAACCGTAATCGTAGTTTCCGTTTGCATTAGCGAGATATATACCTCAAACAACATAATCATGCTCGGCAAGGTATGTTCGCTACCGCGATCACACGTTCTTTTTACATCAGGTAGATGTCAAGGCAAAAACACCCAGAAAGGTGTACGACTACCCTTGAGCTCACGGTTTCCCCACGCTGGCCCTCGACGCGCGCCACACGGCAGGTTCACCGTCAGCAAGGCCTGTACGGGGCTCTGCGCCTCTGCACCAATGAGTCTGGGTGAGTAGGTACCTGTGGTTTGTGTTGGTGTTAAAGAAACACTGTTGAAAAATTGATAATTTTAGCGAACAAATGGGCCTACTGCAATTCAGATTGTCCAAGTATTTTTGGTCTGAAGTCACAAAAACGAAACGATATGAGGGCATAAGCATAGAGCAACATAATCGTATCTAAAGGGAAATAAGTAGACCGACACAACATGCTTACACCCAAGAAGGTGAAAGACGAGCCGTGAGCACATAGGTTTCTCTCGCTGGCCTTCGGCGTGAACCAAACTGTGTGACACATTAAAACAAGGTGATCTGATATTTCTTTTCAGTTCGTTTAAAAAAACGCATGGAAATACGTTATATTGTTTACATTGAAAATAGTGTTTAAACAATTATGAACTAAGCGACAAAGGTCGTTTGAAACGGCTGTTGAGACAACACGATAATGTTTGGTGTAAACTCTCAGATAACAAGACAGGCATGGAGAACGCTTTAGCGTCCTCGGACGGACTCGTTCTTTGAGTTTTGAGGGGGAAAAAAGGTGTTTCGAGATTTGCATATTTCTCATAAATACAGTTTCTGCACAATCAGTATTTGTAATATTTTTTTTAAATTCTGTGTTTTTCTTGCGTCTTAACCGGACCTAGCCACTGATCATTTACTCCGGGCCCTGCAGAGTACGCGAAAGGCGATCGTTGACTGCAGGCGGCGGATGGTCCCAAGACAAACTCCCACCGATCTGCGGTCCCTCAAAACGAGTTCCCTTAGTTTTTTTTTTTTTCTTTTACGAAATCTAATATGTAATTTCGAAACAAGATCAATGCCCAACCGAAACGCCCCCAAATCAGAATCCAGCCCCGTACAGGCCTTGCTGACGGTGAACCTGCCGTGTGGCGCGCGTCGAGGGCCAGCGTGGGGAAACCGTGAGCTCAAGGGTAGTCGTACACCTTTCTGGGTGTTTTTGCCTTGACATCTACCTGATGTAAAAAGAACGTGTGATCGCGGTAGCGAACATACCTTGCCGAGCATGATTATGTTGTTTGAGGTATATATCTCGCTAATGCAAACGGAAACTACGATTACGGTTGGCAACACACCTTAATAACCGTCAGTACCGTGCAATAGGTGTACATAGTAAAATAATAGTGCGAATTCACTTTCATTACTTTTAACAAGTGATACGATTTTTACCAGAGTTTAATAACTTCTATCATCCATTCATCGTGTTGCTCTACTAATTAGTCCGGACACAACCACATTTAAGTCTTTGACATCTAAATCGAGCGACTTATTATAAGCAGCAAACACCAAATAAGAAGAACGGAACACAACTCTGTGAGGAGTAGCACCAGTTGCATGGCTGAGAGACGGATTAACGGCGCACTGGATTTTTGGATTTCAGAGAAAAACATATCCCAATCACTGTGATCTTGCGGTACATGCATAGGAATAATGGTTTCCACCTTTCAGTTGGTACGCCCAGAAGTCCTAGATTTAGAATTGAAAGGCACGTTATGGTAGTATTGTAATCCCCACATAACTTAATAAACTGATGACTGTTATAATGCTGCCTAATGTCAGACCAGACATTCCTAGGAGCTCCATGTCTCAAGGTTGTATCATCTTTCACATGTTTATTTACAGCTCTGACTGTTGCTGTGCGCAAGATCTGTAGGTTAGATGGGTTAGGTTAGGTTAGGTTAGGTAGGAGACTGTTGTAGGAGGGTACAGGATACAGTATTGACGGTCCCCGTGAGGTGAGGTTAGGTTAGGTAAGGTCAGGTTAGGTAGGTTATGTTAGGTTAGGTTAGGTTAGATTAGGTAAGGTAAGGTGGTATCTTCTTTCACATGTTTACACACAGCTCTGAGAGCTGCCTTGCGCGATCGAAAGGCACCTTATGGTAGTATTGTAATCCCCACATAACTTAATAAACTGATGACTGTTATAATGCTGCCTTATGCCACACTACACATTCCTAGGAGCTCCATGTCTCAGAGTGGTATCATCTTTCACACGCTTACACACAGCTCTGACTGTTGCCGTGCGCAAGATCTGTAGGTTAGATAGGTTAGGTTAGGTTAGGTTAGGTTAGGTAGGAGACTGTTGTAGGAGGGTACAGGATGCAGTATTGACGGTCCCCGTGAGGTGAGGTTAGGTTAGGTAAGGTTAGGTTAGGTAGGTTAGGTTAGGTTAGGTTAGGTTAGGTTAGGTAAGGTAAGGTTAGGTGGTATCTTCTTTGACATGTTTACACACAGCTCTGACAGTTGCCGTGCGAAAGATCTGTAAAAAGCGGAGTTGGAAAATGCTTCACACAGCTACTCTTTAAACGAGGCTAGGGGCATACAAGGTCTGTAGTATTGACATCAATAGGTTCCGTGTTGATGCGGCTTGATTCTATCAAACCAGGGCGACTCTTCCCATCAATCTTGATTTTTTGACACAGCTGACACTGAGCTGTAACGCCTAACATTATCCTTAACCTCAGACAGTAAATGGCCTTAAAAAAGTGCCCCTGTGGCCACTATTGGGATCATCATGACATTTATGCAACGTCTCGCTTGTATTTGCGTCTGGAAGCAACTGCACCCAACGCAAAATCCGAAAAAAACTGAAAAATTTGACACTTTTTAACGATATTTTCTTTCCGTTGGGTGGTTTCTCCTGATAGGGGTAGGAAGGCGCGGGAACCGATTTTGTATGATTCCAACCTTTTAAAAAATTGCATGGAGATACGTTATATTGTTCACATTGAAAATAGTGTTTAAACAATTATGAACTAAGCGACAAAAGGTGGTTTGAAACGGCTGTTGAGACAACATGTCCGTTTGCACTTGCCGTACGCGGAAGATCAGGTCGAGAGAGGTTTCGGACGAAAATGAGATTCGGAGACGCATCTAAAATACAAACAAACCCTGTTAGTCTACGTCTAAAGCCATCAACAAAGCATGCACAATTGAAATCACCTGGAAGAGAAAAGAGAAATTTTGATTACGGTTAGACATCCTAGTGTGCTGAAAACACTTGAAAACAATGAGTTGTGTCGTGTCTACTTCCAATGCCATGGTTTTTCTTAATCATCTTTCAATGGTCATTGCTAGTCTTGGGCAGAGAAAGGAAGTGTTTTGGGTAGGTGCAAAAAGGGATAAAAACAGCAATAACAAAGATCAGTACATTAAAACACCAAGGTTTAAACCAACACCATTATTAGCTAACCCAACACGCACGCGCTGTATTGCGGCCTAACATGAATTTGGTCCTTGAGAGGACCGCTCACTACAAGTCATGAAACCGGTCTTTGACAGGACCTAACCTAACCTAAAACTAACAAAATCGGTGGTCAAAAAAAATACTCCCGACATTAATAATGCAAACGGACCGGGCGAAGGATCGGCTCCGATCTAACCTAACCTACCCTAGACTAACACGCATAATAAAAATAATACATGAAGGGGTGACTCACCTTGTCGTTTTCCACCTTAGGAAGGCGCACCCGCGCTATCGTTGCACAAGCACACGCGACAACATTCCTGATTTCATATATTCACGAACACTCGCGACACGTCGAAACGACACGAAAACAGGATGGCGTCTCGCGCGGGAACCGCCCAGTATATATACTTTCGTGGTGTTCCGCATGCGCGCGCACGTGGAACACCACGAAAGTATATATACTGGGCGATTCCCGCGCGAGACGCCATCCTGTTTTCGTGTCGTTTCGACGTGTCGCGAGTGTTCGTGATTATATGAAATCAGAATTGTTGTCGCGTGTGCTTGTCCAACGATAGCGCGGGTGCGTCTTCCTAAGGTGGAAAACGACAAGGTGAGTCACCCCTTCATGTATTATTTTTATTATGCGTGTTAGACTAGGGTAGGTTAGGTTAGATCGGAGCCGATCCTTCGCCCGGTCCTTTTGCATTATTAATGTCGGGAGCATTTTTTGTGACCACCGATTTTGCGCCTGTGCTCCGAATTAAACCATTTTTTGTAAAAAAAAAAAAAACCGATTTTAAAATTCACTGTTTTCCAAAATGGCTTGCACGGGTACATGCCGAAGCGTTTTAAAGAACGTAACGCTATGGTAGGTTCGCCCAATGTTGGAGGCAGGTCTGTACCAAATTTCAACGTTCTAACTTAAAAACGTAGAAATGGTCGCGCTGACCATAAGTGGGCACTAATTTTAACGCCCAGTGTATAATCCTCATTTTCATTTCAGAAATGGACCTCAGGTGTTACTGCTGGTGCCAGTGGTCAAAACAGGGCATATCAGGCTTGTCAGACGACCGCAGTCGCTTCGCTCGCGCTAAAGGTATTCCCTTCTCGATAAGGCGTCTATGTGGCCTCCGTCAACCTTCCCAACTATTCATTTGACTTGCACAGAATTAATAAATCAGTAAACAGTGTATACAGTGTTTAGGGGCAATTAGAGTGCAGTATGTGAAAAATTACAACGTGTTTAGTGGCTAGGGTCAAAATGACCCATTCAGACAAAGAAGGTGCAAGGCTTTGTAACTACTACAAAACTTGAGTTAGGAGGCTGAAATTTTAAGGGATTGCAGTGACCCCGATTCATCTCGAAAACTGCGTAACGCAAGGATTCTGATTTGGGGCGTTTCGGTTGGGCATTGATCTTGTTTCGAAATTACATATTAGATTTCGTAAAAGAAAAAAAAACAAACTAAGGGAACTCGTTTTGAGGGACCGCAGATCGGTGGGAGTTTGTCTTGGGACCATCCGCCGCCTGCAGTCAACGATCGCCTTTCGCGTACTCTGCAGGGCCCGGAGTAAATGATCAGTGGCTAGGTCCGGTTAAGACGCAAGAAAAACACAGAATTTAAAAAAAATATTACAAATACTGATTGTGCAGAAACTGTATTTATGAGAAATATGCAAATCTCGAAACACCTTTTTTCCCCCTCAAAACTCAAAGAACGAGTCCGTCCGAGGACGCTAAAGCGTTCTCCATGCCTGTCTTGTTATCTGAGAGTTTACACCAAACATTATCGTGTTGTCTCAACAGCCGTTTCAAACGACCTTTTGTCGCTTAGTTCATAATTGTTTAAACACTATTTTCAATGTAAACAATATAACGTATTTCCATGCGTTTTTTTAAACGAACTGAAAAGAAATATCAGATCACCTTGTTTTAATGTGTCACACAGTTTGGTTCACGCCGAAGGCCAGCGAGAGAAACCTATGTGCTCACGGCTCGTCTTTCACCTTCTTGGGTGTAAGCATGTTGTGTCGGTCTACTTATTTCCCTTTAGATACGATTATGTTGCTCTATGCTTATGCCCTCATATCGTTTCGTTTTTGTGACTTCAGACCAAAAATACTTGACAATCTGAATTGCAGTAGGCCCATTTGTTCGCTAAAATTATCAATTTTTCAACAGTGTTTCTTTAACACCAACACAAACCACAGGTACCTACTCACCCAGACTCATTGGTGCAGAGGCGCAGAGCCCCGTACAGGCCTTGCTGACGGTGAACCTGCCGTGTGGCGCGCGTCGAGGGCCAGCGTGGGGAAACCGTGAGCTCAAGGGTAGTCGTACACCTTTCTGGGTGTTTTTGCCTTGACATCTACCTGATGTAAAAAGAACGTGTGATCGCGGTAGCGAACATACCTTGCCGAGCATGATTATGTTGTTTGAGGTATATATCTCGCTAATGCAAACGGAAACTACGATTACGGTTGGCAACACACCTTAATAACCGTCAGTACCGTGCAATAGGTGTACATAGTAAAATAATAGTGCGAATTCACTTTCATTACTTTTAACAAGTGATACGATTTTTACCAGAGTTTAATAACTTCTATCATCCATTCATCGTGTTGCTCTACTAATTAGTCCGGACACAACCACATTTAAGTCTTTGACATCTAAATCGAGCGACTTATTATAAGCAGCAAACACCAAATAAGAAGAACGGAACACAACTCTGTGAGGAGTAGCACCAGTTGCATGGCTGAGAGACGGATTAACGGCGCACTGGATTTTTGGATTTCAGAGAAAAACATATCCCAATCACTGTGATCTTGCGGTACATGCATAGGAATAATGGTTTCCACCTTTCAGTTGGTACGCCCAGAAGTCCTAGATTTAGAATTGAAAGGCACGTTATGGTAGTATTGTAATCCCCACATAACTTAATAAACTGATGACTGTTATAATGCTGCCTAATGTCAGACCAGACATTCCTAGGAGCTCCATGTCTCAAGGTTGTATCATCTTTCACATGTTTATTTACAGCTCTGACTGTTGCTGTGCGCAAGATCTGTAGGTTAGATGGGTTAGGTTAGGTTAGGTTAGGTAGGAGACTGTTGTAGGAGGGTACAGGATGCAGTATTGACGGTCCCCGTGAGGTGAGGTTAGGTTAGGTAAGGTCAGGTTAGGTAGGTTATGTTAGGTTAGGTTAGGTTAGGTTAGGTAAGGTAAGGTGGTATCTTCTTTCACATGTTTACACACAGCTCTGAGAGCTGCCTTGCGCGATCGAAAGGCACCTTATGGTAGTATTGTAATCCCCACATAACTTAATAAACTGATGACTGTTATAATGCTGCCTTATGCCACACTACACATTCCTAGGAGCTCCATGTCTCAGAGTGGTATCATCTTTCACACGCTTACACACAGCTCTGACTGTTGCCGTGCGCAAGATCTGTAGGTTAGATAGGTTAGGTTAGGTTAGGTTAGGTTAGGTAGGAGACTGTTGTAGGAGGGTACAGGATGCAGTATTGACGGTCCCCGTGAGGTGAGGTTAGGTTAGGTAAGGTTAGGTTAGGTAGGTTAGGTTAGGTTAGGTTAGGTTAGGTAAGGTAGGTAAGGTAGGTTAGGTGGTATCTTTTTTGACATGTTTACACACAGCTCTGACAGTTGCCGTGCGAAAGATCTGTAAAAAAGCGGAGTTGGAAAATGCTTCACACAGCTACTCTTTAAACGAGGCTAGGGGCATACAAGGTCTGTAGTATTGACATCAATAGGTTCCGTGTTGATGCGGCTTGATTCTATCAAACCAGGGCGACTCTTCCCATCAATCTTGATTTTTTGACACAGCTGACACTGAGCTGTAACGCCTAACATTATCCTTAACCTCAGACAGTAAATGGCCTTAAAAAAGTGCCCCTGTGGCCACTATTGGGATCATCATGACATTTATGCAACGTCTCGCTTGTATTTGCGTCTGGAAGCAACTGCACCCAACGCAAAATCCGAAAAAAACTGAAAAATTTGACACTTTTTAACGATATTTTCTTTCCGTTGGGTGGTTTCTCCTGATAGGGGTAGGAAGGCGCGGGAACCGATTTTGTATGATTCCAACCTTTTAAAAAATTGCATGGAGATACGTTATATTGTTCACATTGAAAATAGTGTTTAAACAATTATGAACTAAGCGACAAAAGGTGGTTTGAAACGGCTGTTGAGACAACATGTCCGTTTGCACTTGCCGTACGCGGAAGATCAGGTCGAGAGAGGTTTCGGACGAAAATGAGATTCGGAGACGCATCTAAAATACAAACAAACCCTGTTAGTCTACGTCTAAAGCCATCAACAAAGCATGCACAATTGAAATCACCTGGAAGAGAAAAGAGAAATTTTGATTACGGTTAGACATCCTAGTGTGCTGAAAACACTTGAAAACAATGAGTTGTGTCGTGTCTACTTCCAATGCCATGGTTTTTCTTAATCATCTTTCAATGGTCATTGCTAGTCTTGGGCAGAGAAAGGAAGTGTTTTGGGTAGGTGCAAAAAGGGATAAAAACAGCAATAACAAAGATCAGTACATTAAAACACCAAGGTTTAAACCAACACCATTATTAGCTAACCCAACACGCACGCGCTGTATTGCGGCCTAACATGAATTTGGTCCTTGAGAGGACCGCTCACTACAAGTCATGAAACCGGTCTTTGACAGGACCTAACCTAACCTAAAACTAACAAAATCGGTGGTCAAAAAAAAATACTCCCGACATTAATAATGCAAACGGACCGGGCGAAGGATCGGCTCCGATCTAACCTAACCTACCCTAGACTAACACGCATAATAAAAATAATACATGAAGGGGTGACTCACCTTGTCGTTTTCCACCTTAGGAAGGCGCACCCGCGCTATCGTTGCACAAGCACACGCGACAACATTCCTGATTTCATATATTCACGAACACTCGCGACACGTCGAAACGACACGAAAACAGGATGGCGTCTCGCGCGGGAACCGCCCAGTATATATACTTTCGTGGTGTTCCGCATGCGCGCGCACGTGGAACACCACGAAAGTATATATACTGGGCGATTCCCGCGCGAGACGCCATCCTGTTTTCGTGTCGTTTCGACGTGTCGCGAGTGTTGATTATATGAAATCAGAATTGTTGTCGCGTGTGCTTGTCCAACGATAGCGCGGGTGCGTCTTCCTAAGGTGGAAAACGACAAGGTGAGTCACCCCTTCATGTATTATTTTTATTATGCGTGTTAGACTAGGGTAGGTTAGGTTAGATCGGAGCCGATCCTTCGCCCGGTCCTTTTGCATTATTAATGTCGGGAGCATTTTTTGTGACCACCGATTTTGCGCCTGTGCTCCGAATTAAACCATTTTTTGTAAAAAAAAAAAAAACCGATTTTAAAATTCACTGTTTTCCAAAATGGCTTGCACGGGTACATGCCGAAGCGTTTTAAAGAACGTAACGCTATGGTAGGTTCGCCCAATGTTGGAGGCAGGTCTGTACCAAATTTCAACGTTCTAACTTAAAAAACGTAGAAATGGTCGCGCTGACCATAAGTGGGCACTAATTTTAACGCCCAGTGTATAATCCTCATTTTCATTTCAGAAATGGACCTCAGGTGTTACTGCTGGTGCCAGTGGTCAAAACAGGGCATATCAGGCTTGTCAGACGACCGCAGTCGCTTCGCTCGCGCTAAAGGTATTCCCTTCTCGATAAGGCGTCTATGTGGCCTCCGTCAACCTTCCCAACTATTCATTTGACTTGCACAGAATTAATAAATCAGTAAACAGTGTATACAGTGTTTAGGGGCAATTAGAGTGCAGTATGTGAAAAATTACAACGTGTTTAGTGGCTAGGGTCAAAATGACCCATTCAGACAAAGAAGGTGCAAGGCTTTGTAACTACTACAAAACTTGAGTTAGGAGGCTGAAATTTTAAGGGATTGCAGTGACCCCGATTCATCTCGAAAACTGCGTAACGCAAGGATTCTGATTTGGGGGCGTTTCGGTTGGGCATTGATCTTGTTTCGAAATTACATATTAGATTTCGTAAAAGAAAAAAAAAACAAACTAAGGGAACTCGTTTTGAGGGACCGCAGATCGGTGGGAGTTTGTCTTGGGACCATCCGCCGCCTGCAGTCAACGATCGCCTTTCGCGTACTCTGCAGGGCCCGGAGTAAATGATCAGTGGCTAGGTCCGGTTAAGACGCAAGAAAAACACAGAATTTAAAAAAAATATTACAAATACTGATTGTGCAGAAACTGTATTTATGAGAAATATGCAAATCTCGAAACACCTTTTTTCCCCTCAAAACTCAAAGAACGAGTCCGTCCGAGGACGCTAAAGCGTTCTCCATGCCTGTCTTGTTATCTGAGAGTTTACACCAAACATTATCGTGTTGTCTCAACAGCCGTTTCAAACGACCTTTTGTCGCTTAGTTCATAATTGTTTAAACACTATTTTCAATGTAAACAATATAACGTATTTCCATGCGTTTTTTTAAACGAACTGAAAAGAAATATCAGATCACCTTGTTTTAATGTGTCACACAGTTTGGTTCACGCCGAAGGCCAGCGAGAGAAACCTATGTGCTCACGGCTCGTCTTTCACCTTCTTGGGTGTAAGCATGTTGTGTCGGTCTACTTATTTCCCTTTAGATACGATTATGTTGCTCTATGCTTATGCCCTCATATCGTTTCGTTTTTGTGACTTCAGACCAAAAATACTTGGACAATCTGAATTGCAGTAGGCCCATTTGTTCGCTAAAATTATCAATTTTTCAACAGTGTTTCTTTAACACCAACACAAACCACAGGTACCTACTCACCCAGACTCATTGGTGCAGAGGCGCAGAGCCCCGTACAGGCCTTGCTGACGGTGAACCTGCCGTGTGGCGCGCGTCGAGGGCCAGCGTGGGGAAACCGTGAGCTCAAGGGTAGTCGTACACCTTTCTGGGTGTTTTTGCCTTGACATCTACCTGATGTAAAAAGAACGTGTGATCGCGGTAGCGAACATACCTTGCCGAGCATGATTATGTTGTTTGAGGTATATATCTCGCTAATGCAAACGGAAACTACGATTACGGTTGGCAACACACCTTAATAACCGTCAGTACCGTGCAATAGGTGTACATAGTAAAATAATAGTGCGAATTCACTTTCATTACTTTTAACAAGTGATACGATTTTTACCAGAGTTTAATAACTTCTATCATCCATTCATCGTGTTGCTCTACTAATTAGTCCGGACACAACCACATTTAAGTCTTTGACATCTAAATCGAGCGACTTATTATAAGCAGCAAACACCAAATAAGAAGAACGGAACACAACTCTGTGAGGAGTAGCACCAGTTGCATGGCTGAGAGACGGATTAACGGCGCACTGGATTTTTGGATTTCAGAGAAAAACATATCCCAATCACTGTGATCTTGCGGTACATGCATAGGAATAATGGTTTCCACCTTTCAGTTGGTACGCCCAGAAGTCCTAGATTTAGAATTGAAAGGCACGTTATGGTAGTATTGTAATCCCCACATAACTTAATAAACTGATGACTGTTATAATGCTGCCTAATGTCAGACCAGACATTCCTAGGAGCTCCATGTCTCAAGGTTGTATCATCTTTCACATGTTTATTTACAGCTCTGACTGTTGCTGTGCGCAAGATCTGTAGGTTAGATGGGTTAGGTTAGGTTAGGTTAGGTAGGAGACTGTTGTAGGAGGGTACAGGATGCAGTATTGACGGTCCCCGTGAGGTGAGGTTAGGTTAGGTAAGGTCAGGTTAGGTAGGTTATGTTAGGTTAGGTTAGGTTAGATTAGGTAAGGTAAGGTGGTATCTTCTTTCACATGTTTACACACAGCTCTGAGAGCTGCCTTGCGCGATCGAAAGGCACCTTATGGTAGTATTGTAATCCCCACATAACTTAATAAACTGATGACTGTTATAATGCTGCCTTATGCCACACTACACATTCCTAGGAGCTCCATGTCTCAGAGTGGTATCATCTTTCACACGCTTACACACAGCTCTGACTGTTGCCGTGCGCAAGATCTGTAGGTTAGATAGGTTAGGTTAGGTTAGGTTAGGTTAGGTAGGAGACTGTTGTAGGAGGGTACAGGATGCAGTATTGACGGTCCCCGTGAGGTGAGGTTAGGTTAGGTAAGGTTAGGTTAGGTAGGTTAGGTTAGGTTAGGTTAGGTTAGGTAAGGTAAGGTTAGGTGGTATCTTCTTTGACATGTTTACACACAGCTCTGACAGTTGCCGTGCGAAAGATCTGTAAAAAAGCGGAGTTGGAAAATGCTTCACACAGCTACTCTTTAAACGAGGCTAGGGGCATACAAGGTCTGTAGTATTGACATCAATAGGTTCCGTGTTGATGCGGCTTGATTCTATCAAACCAGGGCGACTCTTCCCATCAATCTTGATTTTTTGACACAGCTGACACTGAGCTGTAACGCCTAACATTATCCTTAACCTCAGACAGTAAATGGCCTTAAAAAAGTGCCCCTGTGGCCACTATTGGGATCATCATGACATTTATGCAACGTCTCGCTTGTATTTGCGTCTGGAAGCAACTGCACCCAACGCAAAATCCGAAAAAAACTGAAAAATTTGACACTTTTTAACGATATTTTCTTTCCGTTGGGTGGTTTCTCCTGATAGGGGTAGGAAGGCGCGGGAACCGATTTTGTATGATTCCAACCTTTTAAAAAATTGCATGGAGATACGTTATATTGTTCACATTGAAAATAGTGTTTAAACAATTATGAACTAAGCGACAAAAGGTGGTTTGAAACGGCTGTTGAGACAACATGTCCGTTTGCACTTGCCGTACGCGGAAGATCAGGTCGAGAGAGGTTTCGGACGAAAATGAGATTCGGAGACGCATCTAAAATACAAACAAACCCTGTTAGTCTACGTCTAAAGCCATCAACAAAGCATGCACAATTGAAATCACCTGGAAGAGAAAAGAGAAATTTTGATTACGGTTAGACATCCTAGTGTGCTGAAAACACTTGAAAACAATGAGTTGTGTCGTGTCTACTTCCAATGCCATGGTTTTTCTTAATCATCTTTCAATGGTCATTGCTAGTCTTGGGCAGAGAAAGGAAGTGTTTTGGGTAGGTGCAAAAAGGGATAAAAACAGCAATAACAAAGATCAGTACATTAAAACACCAAGGTTTAAACCAACACCATTATTAGCTAACCCAACACGCACGCGCTGTATTGCGGCCTAACATGAATTTGGTCCTTGAGAGGACCGCTCACTACAAGTCATGAAACCGGTCTTTGACAGGACCTAACCTAACCTAAAACTAACAAAATCGGTGGTCAAAAAAAATACTCCCGACATTAATAATGCAAACGGACCGGGCGAAGGATCGGCTCCGATCTAACCTAACCTACCCTAGACTAACACGCATAATAAAAATAATACATGAAGGGGTGACTCACCTTGTCGTTTTCCACCTTAGGAAGGCGCACCCGCGCTATCGTTGCACAAGCACACGCGACAACATTCCTGATTTCATATATTCACGAACACTCGCGACACGTCGAAACGACACGAAAACAGGATGGCGTCTCGCGCGGGAACCGCCCAGTATATATACTTTCGTGGTGTTCCGCATGCGCGCGCACGTGGAACACCACGAAAGTATATATACTGGGCGATTCCCGCGCGAGACGCCATCCTGTTTTCGTGTCGTTTCGACGTGTCGCGAGTGTTCGTGATTATATGAAATCAGAATTGTTGTCGCGTGTGCTTGTCCAACGATAGCGCGGGTGCGTCTTCCTAAGGTGGAAAACGACAAGGTGAGTCACCCCTTCATGTATTATTTTTATTATGCGTGTTAGACTAGGGTAGGTTAGGTTAGATCGGAGCCGATCCTTCGCCCGGTCCTTTTGCATTATTAATGTCGGGAGCATTTTTTGTGACCACCGATTTTGCGCCTGTGCTCCGAATTAAACCATTTTTTGTAAAAAAAAAAAAAAAACGATTTTAAAATTCACTGTTTTCCAAAATGGCTTGCACGGGTACATGCCGAAGCGTTTTAAAGAACGTAACGCTATGGTAGGTTCGCCCAATGTTGGAGGCAGGTCTGTACCAAATTTCAACGTTCTAACTTAAAAAACGTAGAAATGGTCGCGCTGACCATAAGTGGGCACTAATTTTAACGCCCAGTGTATAATCCTCATTTTCATTTCAGAAATGGACCTCAGGTGTTACTGCTGGTGCCAGTGGTCAAAACAGGGCATATCAGGCTTGTCAGACGACCGCAGTCGCTTCGCTCGCGCTAAAGGTATTCCCTTCTCGATAAGGCGTCTATGTGGCCTCCGTCAACCTTCCCAACTATTCATTTGACTTGCACAGAATTAATAAATCAGTAAACAGTGTATACAGTGTTTAGGGGCAATTAGAGTGCAGTATGTGAAAAATTACAACGTGTTTAGTGGCTAGGGTCAAAATGACCCATTCAGACAAAGAAGGTGCAAGGCTTTGTAACTACTACAAAACTTGAGTTAGGAGGCTGAAATTTTAAGGGATTGCAGTGATCCCGATTCATCTCGAAAACTGCGTAACGCAAGGATTCTGATTTGGGGCCGTTTCGGTTGGGCATTGATCTTGTTTCGAAATTACATATTAGATTTCGTAAAAGAAAAAAAAACAAACTAAGGGAACTCGTTTTGAGGGACCGCAGATCGGTGGGAGTTTGTCTTGGGACCATCCGCCGCCTGCAGTCAACGATCGCCTTTCGCGTACTCTGCAGGGCCCGGAGTAAATGATCAGTGGCTAGGTCCGGTTAAGACGCAAGAAAAACACAGAATTTAAAAAAAATATTACAAATACTGATTGTGCAGAAACTGTATTTATGAGAAATATGCAAATCTCGAAACACCTTTTTTCCCCCTCAAAACTCAAAGAACGAGTCCGTCCGAGGACGCTAAAGCGTTCTCCATGCCTGTCTTGTTATCTGAGAGTTTACACCAAACATTATCGTGTTGTCTCAACAGCCGTTTCAAACGACCTTTTGTCGCTTAGTTCATAATTGTTTAAACACTATTTTCAATGTAAACAATATAACGTATTTCCATGCGTTTTTTTAAACGAACTGAAAAGAAATATCAGATCACCTTGTTTTAATGTGTCACACAGTTTGGTTCACGCCGAAGGCCAGCGAGAGAAACCTATGTGCTCACGGCTCGTCTTTCACCTTCTTGGGTGTAAGCATGTTGTGTCGGTCTACTTATTTCCCTTTAGATACGATTATGTTGCTCTATGCTTATGCCCTCATATCGTTTCGTTTTTGTGACTTCAGACCAAAAATACTTGGACAATCTGAATTGCAGTAGGCCCATTTGTTCGCTAAAATTATCAATTTTTCAACAGTGTTTCTTTAACACCAACACAAACCACAGGTACCTACTCACCCAGACTCATTGGTGCAGAGGCGCAGAGCCCCGTACAGGCCTTGCTGACGGTGAACCTGCCGTGTGGCGCGCGTCGAGGGCCAGCGTGGGGAAACCGTGAGCTCAAGGGTAGTCGTACACCTTTCTGGGTGTTTTTGCCTTGACATCTACCTGATGTAAAAAGAACGTGTGATCGCGGTAGCGAACATACCTTGCCGAGCATGATTATGTTGTTTGAGGTATATATCTCGCTAATGCAAACGGAAACTACGATTACGGTTGGCAACACACCTTAATAACCGTCAGTACCGTGCAATAGGTGTACATAGTAAAATAATAGTGCGAATTCACTTTCATTACTTTTAACAAGTGATACGATTTTTACCAGAGTTTAATAACTTCTATCATCCATTCATCGTGTTGCTCTACTAATTAGTCCGGACACAACCACATTTAAGTCTTTGACATCTAAATCGAGCGACTTATTATAAGCAGCAAACACCAAATAAGAAGAACGGAACACAACTCTGTGAGGAGTAGCACCAGTTGCATGGCTGAGAGACGGATTAACGGCGCACTGGATTTTTGGATTTCAGAGAAAAACATATCCCAATCACTGTGATCTTGCGGTACATGCATAGGAATAATGGTTTCCACCTTTCAGTTGGTACGCCCAGAAGTCCTAGATTTAGAATTGAAAGGCA